>REGO01000119.1:459639-477641 GCA_010120015.1 Rhombomys opimus
TTTTTTTTACAGATTATATTTTTTCCTAGGGCAAAACATTTTTTGGCAACAGAAAAAGTAATATCTTTCAATTAAAATTTAAAATATTCTTTTGAAATTTTGAAGCTAAATATACCTTTAGTATGTGTGGATAAATATACCTATATTCCCTGTTCTCTTTATATATAAATTCAAGATTCAAGTGTACTTATCAGTGTAAGGAGCATCCTTATGGACATAGTGTGGTTGGCAATGACTGAGTGTCAGGTTCTTCATGCCTCATAAAATGTCCAGATTTGTTTCTCAAAGAGAGAATATTTATTCTCTGTATATGGAAAGTGTTTGCAACAGAAGCCAACAGGCAAATGTTGGTGGACTCCTTTTTGCCTTATAAAGACTCCCCAGTTGCCAATTCATCAATAAATATGATATCCATAATAAGGGTATCATCTGGTTCAATATTGGTCAGGCTTGCATGTGTGGAGATGATCTTACTGGCAGTCTCAAAACTGCTCTTTGTTCCTGTCCCCATTGGAAACTAGCTGCCTTTCTAAGAACCCCATAGAGGTGTTTCTTTACAATAACCGGTAAATCTGGTATATGATTTCCTCAGTGTGCAAACATACCAGTTAGTTGCTCTATCTGATTTTTGTCCCTGGGTAATGAGATTAAAGGAGTGTGCCACCAGCACTTTGTTCCCTGTAACTCTAGACTTTAGAAAACAACTAACATCGATTTTCCTGTCTCTGCTGGGAATAAAGATATGGGCTACAATTACCCTGCTCAAATATTTTATTTTAGCTCCAAATCACTTTAACTCTTAGAGATCTAGAAAACATATTTGAACTGGAGTAACCCTTTGAATTAACTTTTAAAAATTTAAAATCTCTTACCTCTGTTTTTAATGCCAAACAATAAAATATACCTTTTTTTTAAATTTATTTATTTAAGAAGAAAACTCAAAAGCTCATGCCCAAGATGGTATCCAATTTTTTTGCTTTATGGCCCTAGCTTCCTCTTTCCACCATATTCCACCCTTCGATTTTGCCAATAAAGACTTGAGAGGCAAATGCTGGGGTGAAAATCTGCTAGCTCAGAAAGGCAGAGAAAGCACCCAGCTGACCTTCCTGCTCAGATGACCTCCCAAAAGGAAAAGTAAACCTCCTTCTTCACACTGTCTCACAGAACCCTCAAAACTGAATGTTCTTCCCTTCTACTTCCTGTACGTCTCCCTATCCAGCCCCTGACTTCCTCTTACTCTCCATGGTATTTTTTTTCTATGCTTGCTTCCTGTCAACCTGTTGCTTGCTCCACCTCTTGACCTTTATTTAATCCTGTTCACAATACTCAAGCAGAAAATTCCTGGATTAAAGGTGTGTGCTAGGGCTGATCCACACCACAAGTAGACATAGGTTTTTCCAGTAAACAACTCAACCTGGGGGGTGGGTGGTCACAGTGTGATCAAATATCCTGTAATAAGAAAAGCTCATAATTATCTGTTGGCACGTCTGTCTGTCTGTCTTTATGGTCACTTGTTGACTAGCTAATTTTTGTCTTTATAAGTAGTGTTTCTGTATAAAAGACCTGAAGCATATTAAAGTAGGAACCATGCAATAAGAAAGAAACATTTTAAGTGGCAATTATGAAAAAGAAACCAGATTGGTAGAAAGTAAGATAGAAGTGAGAAGCTGAGGAGGGGAGAGGAACGTTCCAGATAAGCAGGGTAAGAACTGATGTATTCTAACCACACATTTGACCCTGGCAAGCAGAAGCAAGGAATATCCATGGAATCATCTAACCGAGGAAATGCTTTCTCCTGGGAACAGCCTCTCTGTCCCCTGGCCCAGCATTTGTATATGGCTGCATGGATGCTGCCCCACTCCTCAGCCCACCCTCTCTTCTTCTTAACATTGTTGTTTTCTTACAGGGACAATGTCTCATTCCTCCCAGGGTGCTGGGTCTCATGGCACCCATGAAGAAGGAAAACTCTATGTTGTGGATTCCATAAATGACTTAAACAAACTCAATCTCTGTCCGACGGAATCACAGCATCTGTTCTGTATGTATGGTCTCAGAAGCATGGCTTTGGGCCTTCCTAAAACTACCCAGGGCAGGGTGGATGTGTTGTGAGGTGGGGGTAGGGTGGGTGGGCATCGGCAGTCACCGGGCTCTGAAAATATTACTTATCATTAAACAGTTCTTGTTTTGCACTCCCAATCCGTCAAAGGGATTGTTGGCTCTCTTGGCAAGAACTGAACTCGTCAAAATTCCTCATAGTAGCTGGGCATAGTGGCTCATGCTTGTAGTTCCAACCTTGAAGGGTAAGGTAGGAGGATCACGAATTTAAGGTCAGCCTGGGCTCTAATGGGCAGTTCTTGGTAGGCTGGCTGCATAATGGGAGTCCTGCTTTTCCCTTTAAAATCCCTGGGGAAGGGTGTCGTGGTGTTTTTGTCAGTGGGTGGGGCTGCAGTGTTGGCCTCCCAGAGGCTTGCTCAGTACCTCTGGACTGTTGTGCCTCTTGGTGACTACAGTTAGGTCCATTATAGTCTTCGTTTCCCCGGAGGTCTTGTTTTATCAGAGACGGTTGAGAAAAATGCTCAACACACTTTCCAGCTTATTAAAAAAATTCATTAAGATTTTGCTGTGCAAAAAGTAATCTTTATTCTACATTTACACATTACAAATTGTCCAGTTAAAGAGTTAGAAGGGGCATGAGAGCAAAACCAAAGTCTCCTGAATACAAAGTGTATCTTACTGTCTTAGGGATAGAATTCAGGCCTTCGAGACCTTCTGGGCCCCATCATTTCTAGCAAACCTGATGGTGATTCAAATGCAGGTGTTAATGGGCCACTTGCCATTTGCCTCACACACAGTCTACAATTATTGTCCAGTTTTATAACCACCGTTCCCATCTTGTCTTTTCTGAACTCTTCCTTTTGTCATTGTTCAGTGGGTTCAGATCCTCGCCTATTTTTAGTGCTGCCAGTCTCAATAGAAGGTGGGTGTTGGTGTCGGCTGTGCTGTGGCTGGGAGTAGGAAGCAGAAGCTGGTGATGGGATTGAATTTGGGATGTACTTGATTATGTAATCAAGCAGTACAATGTGTGGGGCCAATTCAGAGAAGGGATATAACATGCGGTCAGCAGTCTCCCTACGCCAGCTCTTAGTCTCGTTTATCTGAGCGTTATTAGGTGCCTAGGAGTTACAAAGTAGCTAATGAGAGGCAAGTCCCAGCACAAAGCCTGAGAAGAGCCTGGTTTGTAGGGCCAATCTGTCTTGGAAATAGCTTTAAGAAACCAAAATACCCTGGGGGCTCTCTTGTCTAAATGGCTATAGACCTAAGTGATTATTCTGATAATAAAAGCAGTTTCCTGGGATGCGAGGCACCGCTTTTGGTCCTCCACTCAGGGAGGCATCACATACCTAGCTCTGTTTAGATCACTTGGAAGATGGGCGGTAGAGCCTCCATCAATTTTCCATTCCTTCTCCAAAGAATAATTCATGCCCCTCTAACCCACAGTTAACAGTTTTCAAAGATCCTTCCAAACAGGTTCAAGGACATAGCTTAAGCCTACTCATTCTTTAAATTCCAACAGAGAAGGCAAACGGTTTCAAACTGAGCATCCAAAGACATCCCTCACGCAGAAGTCACTTTCCAGGGCTCTCCAGGGAAAATGGGCGAGTCTGTCACATCTTTGCGAGGTGCGGAGAATCTGTCACTTTGTCTCCTATTAGCTTTAGAGGAGAAAACCGCAAATGCTGGCACAACCCCAGGAAATGGAAGCCGGGGTCTGTTTTTCGTGGGGCTGCTCCTGGTGCTGATGGTCAGCCTGGCTCTGGTCTTCTTTGCCATCTTCCTCATAAGTAAGTACTTCCAGCAGGTTGGTGTCCATGCGTTCGTGCGGCCTTCATAGCTGGCATCACCGCTCTTGCTTCTGGAGTGAGCTAGTGCCTTCCAGCCATCAGAATTTCCAGGAGAAGCCAGGAGGGGACCCAGTGTCTTCAAGACTCCTTGTTGTTCCTGGCAGGGTCTTTGGGCACAAGTTCATGCTCCCATAGTGCTGTTACATTTATGCTCCGTATTTATGCTTCTGGCATCTGACAGTTTTTCTCTTTTTGAGACAGGATCGCACTACATGGCCCCAGCCAGGCTGGTCTTGACTTTGAGATTCTCCTGTCCCAGCCTTCTGGTGCCTTTAGCAATTTTCAATAAGAAATGTAACTTCGTTGTCTTTGAGACGTTTCTTATTTAAGTTCATTTAGGAGCAGAGGCAGTGGAGGTGATGATGGTAAGAAGACTCCTTTTGGTGTCTGAGGCTGGGCTTGTGGAAAGGGGTATTCTGTGATTTTTTTCCTATGGAGACATGAAAAAAAAAATGTCTGCTCACCCTACCCAGATAGACCAAAAAAATGACTGCACTCAAGTCCAGCATGGCAAACCAATGACTTTATTGGGGCTATTTACACTCCCAGGCATTAAAGGTGTCTTAGTCACTTTTCACACAACACAAGGCAACCTAAAGAAAAGAGAGTCTACTTGGCTTATGGTTTCAGAGAGGTCACGGTCCATGATGCCGGGGAGGCATGGCAGCAAGCAGCAGGCGTGGTGGCTGGAGCAGGGCTCTGAGAGACGGCAGCTTTCACCACAAACATGGGAGAGGGATGCGGCGATGTGTGAGGATGCAGCCCTCAGCACCCTCGTGTAGTGGTGTGCCTCCTTTGGGAGGGTCCCACCATCTAAACCTCTCCAAACCGAGCCTCTGATGGACCAAGTTCAACAGCGAGCCAAGCAGCAGTACCTCAAAGGCAGCTCGTGTCACCAGGAAGCCCATTCCAGCGTGGGTGGCTAGCTGAGGAAACTGTGCCCATGGAACTCCCTAAAACTTGTAAGCTCCTGTCCATGGAGGTTGTTCACTGATCTTTCCTTGGGGAGGAGCCTTCAGGCTGCTGAGTTTCCTGAGCCTTGAATGTCACGTGCCCTCCTCCTCCATCCAGTAAGGGATGCTTCAGTTTGTAGGAAACAGCTACTCTGTCCCTTCCTCTGCCCATCTCCCCCTCTTCTTCCTCCAGCTGCTGCTGTTGCTGCTCCTCTTTTTTTTTTTTTTTTAATTTTTATTTGGTCATATATGTGTGTGTACAGATGCCCTTGGAGGATGGAAGAGAGTAACTGAATCCCCTGAAATGGGAGTTACAGATGGCATAACAGGAGTGTTAGGAATGGAACGCTGCTCTTCTGCAAGAACAGCAATTGCTCTTAACCACTGAGCATCTCTTCAGCCACAACCTCCTCCTTCTGTCCTTCTTTTTATGGGTGGGATGGGGGATGGGTGGGTGGGGACAGGGATTCTCTGGATAGCGTTGGCTGTCCTGGGACTAGCTCTGTGGACCAGGCTGGCCTCGAACTCTGCCTGTAGATCTGTAGATCCATCTGCCTCTGCCTCCTGAGTGTGCTGGGCTTAGAAGTGTGAACCATCATTTCTGGCTTTTTTTTTAGCTCTTAGTTTGTTTTTTTTTTTTTTTTAACATCTCCTCTTCTGTGATATTCTATGTATCTTGAAGGGGGCTAAAAGCATCTTATTCACACCTCAACAGGAAAAGCCATGGGACAAGGGATGCTGTTTAATTGCCCCCTCCCATCATGCCCCTCTCCACTCAGAGGCAGTCAGGGGAACTATCTTTGCAATGAATGCAGACTTGTAGCCAGCGGTTGATGTGGGAGGGCCTGCCATTGAACCTGCATCGCCAGAAAAGACAATAGATTCTTATTCTGCAGCGTTAGCCCAAAACAGATGAATCATCTATCTGCCTTTTAGCCTTCCACGCTGAACTGCAGGTAACGACCCAGTTAAACCAGCGAGACACTTTAGATGTCCATATACAACGGAGCAACCTGAAGGAGAGCCTCTCTTCTGTAGGATGAGGGGAAAGATTAGGGAAGTAACAGGAGCAAGTGTCACGTAGGAGGCGTGTGCTCCTGGGTACCATGCACTCATGCCTGAGGGCCGTCTGCCAAAAACCGTCCAGCAGCTGTGTAGTGTAGGTGCTACAGAGTGCATGTAACCCCGAGGAGTGAGCCTAGGCCAGCCTCTCTACCACAGAAATGGGTCCCTAGCACTCTTTTCGCTTTGCGTTTTGAGACGCATGCCCACCAGTCTGCCTCCAACTCACTGGGTACCGAAGCTAGGCTGCTGAACTTGTGGTCCTTCTGCCTCAGCCTTCCGAGTAGCTGGAATCTCGGAATGACAGTACGGAGCGTGGCTAGGTTCTGCCATTGTCTCCAGTTTGCTGCTGATGAATCGGAAGCCTCATACGCTCACGGCGATGCAGCCGACAGGAGCAATTCGGGGCCCAGACACTGGCGTGCAACATAAGGCAGGATGTGACTGGCACGGTCTCCATTTTTCAAAAGACGCATTTTCTTGTTTTATTTTATGTGTCTGAATGTCTTGCATGCATAAGGGTTTTATGCTGAGGACAGGAGCATACTGAAGTAAGAAAGAGAAAAACGAGGTGAGGGAATAAGAGTATCTTTATGCTGACTGTGATGGCACACACTTGTGATCCCAAAATTCGGCAGAGACAGTGGGAACCTGAGTTCAAGGCCAACCTGAGATACACTATGGTATCCTGTGCCCGCACACACACACGCACACACAGTGTTTATTTTAATTGTATAAGCACTCTAGGCCAGACATATTAATCTCACTATTGTGTGTGTGTGTGTGTGTGTGTGTGTGTGTTCATGCGTGTGGAGGCACAGGTAAATGTTGGGGTCCAGAAACGTCATTTTCCAGGTAAGGAGCGACAGCCATGTGACAACCAATCCCGAGGAACTGATCAGACACACTGCCGACACCTGGCACATCCTCCTCAGCCAGAACCTTACGGCATTGCCGGGGGTGGTCTAGCCTGGTACCAGGAGGTCATAGCCTGGGGCACTAGGCAGGCAGCTCTCTCTGGGCTTCCGGGATGCCTGGGGATTTGCCCTCAGCGCTCAGCTGTGCATGCACACGGGCTCCCTCGGCCCGCTCCGCGGTAACAGTCGGTTTCCCGTTTTTAAGTTCAAACAGGAAGCAAAATGGAAGACGTGTCGCGAAGACTGACGGCCGAGGGGAAGGACATAGACGACCTCAAGAAGATGAACAGCATGATCGTGAAGCGGCTCAGCCAGCTGGACTCCGGGCAGGACTGAGAGGCTCGCCCAGGCCCAGGGCTGCGTTAAGGGCCGGGACAGCGGTCTCTGGCGCGGTTCCAGCTGCTGGTTCCGGGGAAGGGCGAGCTCTGCGCTTCAGCTTCGGTGGGGTAGCGTAGCCTGCAAAGAAGCGGCAGCGTGAGGCTTCAGCGCTTGGCCTGCAGCTGCTTTTAGGAAGCGAGGTTGGTTTAGGAGACTCCAGGGTCCCAGTGAGGGCTGTGATGACCCGGGCACCTGTGCAGATTCCCGCGCAGCCCACGGAATCCACCCAACTGTCTGCGTTGAGCTGAACCCGGAGTGCATGTTCCGGCACTTTGACAACAGCTTCCGAGTGCTGTTGTCTGCTGAGCGCTGGAGAAAACGTGGGCAGCAGCCATGTGTGTGCGTTACAGGGGACACACACACACACACACACACACACACACACACACACGCGAGCAAGCCTACTGTATTCTGTTACTGTTTCCTGAGCTCCTGTTTTGTGAAAATCATCTGACTCTAGAGACACTCCCACGCACATGTGGAAAAGGGCAATTATGTCTATTTATATATGATTTATGAGCCCCGCCAGACTCGTCATGAAAAAGAAATTCTTTGGTAGCCTTCTCGTGGCTTTGGAAGAAACTGGCTAGGCTGGTGTGGTCTTTGCTAAATTAGAGAAGAAAACTTGCAATATTTGGAAGCTTTGTTGTTTCAGCACACAAGAATAAGTTTTGCTGCATATGACAGGAGTGAGGTAAAAGTAAATGAGTTTAAAAGCACGATTTTTTAAAATTTAATTAAGATACACTGTTGTAAGTTAGTTGAAGAATGCATTGCATTTTTTTTTTTGTCATCTTGGTTTCTTCAAAACATTTGAGTTTACTTGAAATGAAGCAGATGCAAAAACACATTTTGAATAATAATAGATAAAGGAATAAACATGAAGAATTTTACTTTTATTATGTATTTATTTTGCACGTAAAATCTTTATATTGCAATCTTTTTTTTTAAATTGATCAAGGTCATGCAGAACATTAAAAACATAAAATTTGTGATTACTGGAAAATTCTTATTGCTCTGTTATGGCAAAAGCCTTGTTGTCATAGGATTTACTATAAAATTGTTTCAGAACCTAGACAATCTGATACAACAGCTCCAAGGAAATACTTCTTTGTGCTTACTATGGTGCCGCTTTAAAAACTACACAGTGCACATTTTTATGCTCAGTAAGAAACGATCTTGATTAAAAAACATGGTGAATTTTACAATGCGAAGCATTTGAAAATCATTATTTAAAAAAAAAAATTAGAAAAGGTGGGTTCTGGGAATCAAACTTAAGTCTTCTTTTCTAGTGCCGGCAATAATTTCATTCTTCTTTTCAGTCCTGCATGGTGGTCACTCTGGCATTCACAGTCTGAAAACTACCACGGCTTATAGTATTGTAGTCACAAATAAAAAAAACTTCTGTTGGCTTGTTACAGGTTTTGGTGGGTGGCTAGTGAGGTGGCTCAGCAGGCAAAGACTCTTGTCAAACCTAGTGAGTTCAAACCCCAGAACCCAAGTGATGGAGGGAGAGAGAGAGAGAGAGAGAGAAAGAGAGAGAGAGCTGATTCTTATAAGTTGTTTTCTGACTCTCATGGGCTCATGTGTGCATGCGTAGAGACAGACAGACGGACAGACACTATAGTGTCTAAAACTGTATTGGCTGGCTACATGACAGCAGCGCAGCCAGCCGGTGGTAAGGACTGTAAGCTAACTTCCTGGTTCGAGTTCCGGTGTCACTGCTGACTGTGACTTTGAGGCAGCAATTAGTAAATTGTTTGGATGCTTATAAAATTCATTTCATAGATTTTTTTTTGTGAGGATTCAGAGAGGTGACAAGTGTGCCAGAGCTGAAAGTGTCTGAAACAAAGTAAGCACTCAATAAGCTCCAGTTAGTGTTGCAGTTATTGTTGTCAAAGTAGCAGACGTGGCACTGTGGCAATAAACCGATGTGTTTAAGTGTGGCTTGTGTTGGTAGAGACCTAATCATTTTTTGAATTCTATTTAAGGTCATAACATCACGGTATCATCAGACAAAGGAGGCAAGCGACTGTTTCAAGAGGTGACTGCAGAAGAGCGAGGGTTTGTTGTCTTCCCAACTACTTGGTCTGAGAACATTAGCATTTACTGTTGCTACCTGAGGTGGAATTAAGACCTGTCTCCCCTGGACTCATAAAGGATGTGACCACACGGTGAGGCAGGAGGAGGGGGCAGGATGTTAGAGCAGGAGAGAAGAAAGGAAACTGAAGGGGCTGGTGATGCCCATCTCGGTGGGAAAAGAAGGGACAGTTTTAACGTTCTTTCATGCCGTCTTGTATCCACGAGGTGCTGAGATTTTTTTCTTTTTCTGATAATGGACTTTCTCTGCATCCTCCTTGTGATGTCCTCTTCCAGCTCTGATAGGCGGATGGCACAGATCTCCTGACACCGGGTCCTGAGAGACCCTGGCAGGGCCCCTTTCAGGCCATGGCAACTCCCTGCAGTAAGCCTGGCCCAGCCCTGCTTACCACGCAGCTGACACTGTCCTTGCTAAGCTTTCTTTGAATATGTTTTATTAACATTTACTAATTGTATATAGCCAATGGAATTCCAACTATGAACACAGAAAGAATGCTCTGTGTGGGTGATATGAGCCATGCTTCCTTCACTCCCACCTTCAGTCACCAAACCCTAGAAAGACTCTGGCCACTAGCTAACTGCTCTGAAAAAAAAAAAAAATGCACAGCTGCTGCTGCTGCTGCTACTACTTACTATTTGTAGAGGAATTTTAATCCAGCAACATGGCTGCTTTGGTGAGATATCACAACCAAAGATCTTCTAGGTCTATGTGATCTAGTTGGATTGCAGACATGCCCTGAATTACAATATCTTCTGGCTGGAATACAGACACGTCCTTAGTACACACCTTTAATCCTACACAGTGAAAGTAAGAGATCAGGGTTTATAGAAGGAAGCAGCGACCTTTGAAATTGATGTCTAATTGAGGAGCAGAACAAAGTAACGAGTCAGAGAAATATTTGACAGAATGAGTCAGGCATAGGACACACACAGCTCTCACGAGAACATCACAGGAGTGAGCGGCTACTAAAGAACAGCACAGGGAAAGAATGGAGGGGGATGAGGGTAGTGTGTGTGAGGCAGTTTTTTAATGGGACAGTTTTACAGAGACAGGTTGCTGAGAGACACAGGTGAAGAAAGAACAAGCCAGAGAATGAAAAGGAGCCAGAAGATTAAAACAAATTGCCAAAGTTAGTTTGAGGCCAGATAGAACAATTCAGTCAGAAGCCGAGAGAAGCTGGTTTGAATCAGTCAGCGTAGAGAGGAGTTTGGACCAGATCAGCCAAGTTGAACAAACCAATGAGAGTTCAAAAAGAGCTAGAAAGGCTTGGGTACAGCTCTCATCTCATCCCCTCATCTGAGAAAGTATAAAAAAGAAACTGCCCTTAACTATTATTATTAGTATTTACATCTTGTATGTTGGATCTGCAGAGATGGCTCAGCAGTTAAGAAGCAATTCCTATTCTTCAGCAAATCCAAGGTCTTTGGAAGACACATACACAAAAATTAAAAATAAAAACACAAATATTCTGCATCTTAGAAAAAAGACCTAATTTTTAATTATGTGTATGGGTGTCTTTGTGTGGGTGTGGACATGAGTGAAGGTTCCTCTTGAGACCAGAGGAGGTCTTTGGATCCCATAACGTTGGATATACAGGCAGCTATGAGCCTTCTGACAAGGGTCTTCAAGAACAATATGGCTCTTAACTGCCGAATTGTCTTCAACCCTCTTCACAGGCTCCAATAGCAGGAGCTGTGTGGTACCTGTGATAGTTTAGGCAGTCGTAAACACAGTAGAGATGCTTATCACAAACTGTCGTTTTGTGTGTATTTGTCTTGGTAAAATGTCAGGTCCTTCCCTTACCTCCTGGAATGTTTACGCTTGTCCTTCATTATCTTTTCAAATGAAACTTTGGATATCACTTCTCTTTTCCTACTAGAATCCACTGACTGGTCTTGCTTCCCCTAGTTCAGTTATAACATCTCTCTTATTACAGAGGTATTAGTTTTTGTTTTTGCATCTAATTCTCAAGTGGACTTTGAGTTTCTTCGGGACATGGATTGTCAGTCAATTCTTTTTGCATTCCCACTCCCTAGCACACAGCTAATTCATAATTGCAGTAAATAATTGCAGCAATTTCTCTTTCTTTGCACATGTGCTCTCTGGCATTTCTGAAGCTCTTCTCAACTTGGCAAATCATTCAGAGATTATCCTAGCCTGGAGAGCAGCCAGGGAGTTCATTATTTCTATGGAGACAGACTTTACCCGTTTCCATGTTCCATGTGAAAATCCATTGGACACACTGCATCATGAGTAATTCTCTTCATGAGCTCTCAGCTCTCAACAGTTGAAAAAGACCCTTTAAACCCGACAGCCCAAAGGAAAGTTCACCCATGCCAAATAAAGCCCACTTCAGCTTTCTAAAAAACCATCAAGGACTGTTAATGGAGAAGAATGGTGACTTTCCGGAAACAAAGCTTTACCTGCCCAGCCTCAGCAGCCATCCCGGAAAGCTGTTTCCTAGGTCCACAACTCCATTTCCACATCTGGATTCACAGAGCGAAGTTACTGTTTGTGGCTATTGGAAGGTTTGTCTGAGCAGTGGGTACTGTAACCTAGAACTGTATGATCTATGAGTATTTGATTATCAACAGACAAAGGGAAACACAGACTTTGACTTATTGCTCAGTTAGGACAGTTACTATGTATCAAATCCATGTGTACAATACTTCACGGAACAACTTAAATAGTTCAGATTGAGCAGCAAATGGCAGAAGCCAGGATGGAATCACTAGTTGTTGTTTCTGATGAGTTTATCTGTGAGCCAGGTCCGGAAGGAATTTTCTTAAGTTTGAGAAAAATATTTCAGATATGATTAGAGAATCAGACATCACTTACCAGAAGTGTGTAATATAGAAACAATAGTAGTAATACAGTAGCAATAGAGCAAAGTCATGGAACAAATGGGTGAATGAATGAAGACTGTTTAAAAAGGATATCTCCTTTTCTTTGTTTTTGACTTGGTTTTTTGAGACAAAGTTTCTCTGTGCAGCCTTGGCTATCCTAGACTCACTTTGTAGTCTTTCCAGGCTGGCCTCAAACTCACAGTGATCTGTCTGCCTCTGCCTCCCTAAGGGCTGGGATTAAAGGCACACACCACCACGCCCAGCTATATCTCCTTATTTTAATGTTTCTTTGTGATGATTAATAATTTAATGTATAGGCAAGAATTGGGTTTATAATTGAAAAGGACATCATGAAACACAGAAGCAAAAATGAGGTCAAATACACTTATATCATAATACTCATATAGTCTATGTGAATATTTATAATTTCAGCAGATAAATATGACTCTCCCTACACAAAGAGAAAAATAAGAGGGCACATAATGCACAAATGTGAGAAAAAAAATGAGTTTCTCTTTTTTCACTGTACTGGAAAAAGCGTGGTTCCTAGAGTTAGATTATTTTTCATACTCTCTAATAACTGTGCATCAACTACCAAACCGTTGTCCTTATTTATAAGTGGGAGAGCAGTACAAATACTAAATATTGATGGAGATAAAGCTCTTCAGCTGGACCTGGCTTACCTATGCATTCAATGAATGCCAACCTTATGACAGTTACTATATTTGTGAGTGTAGATGCTGAGGAACCACAGGCAATGATTGTCTTGTTCAGGGCGTCAGGTCGCTTTTACCCATAAGTGAAACTTGCTTCTGTTGGAGATGGAGGTCAATGAAACTCAGTTTTTCATTTGCCAGTGGTTGTCAGTTTATCAGTGGACATAGTTTCTGGGCATTACCTGAATGTTTCACAGGTCCTAGTTGGGATTTTAAAATTTATGAAGTAAAGTTCAAGGAATGAAGTATGTTTTTATTTAGATGGACGTAGTTTCTGCAAATGGGTGGACTGGAAGCAGAGTGTTACAACTGTGTGGCCACCAGATGGCAGGATTGTCACAGATTGATTCCGATGTGGCTTTAGCGTTGTTTGACCTAGAGTCACCCTAGGAGTGTTCAGCATTCCCCGTGTGCTGTGGAGGATTATGCGTTACTCACTAAGAAGTGAGGACCTATAAGATAGGATAAACATACTGAAATCTGCACCCCTAAAGAAGATAAACAAGAAAGAGGACCTGGGGTAAGATGCTCAATCCTCACTTAGAAAGACAAATGGGATGGACATTGGAAGTAGTAGAAAACAAGTAACAGGACAGGAGCCTACGGCAGAGGGCCTCTGAAAGACTCTACCTAGCAGTGTATCAAAGAAGATGCTGAGACTCATAACCAAACTTTGGGCAGAGTGCAGGGAATCATATGAAAGAAGGAGAGTTAGTATGACCTGGAGAGGACAGGAACTCCACAAGGACTAAATATATCAGGGCAAAGGGGTCTTTTATGAGACTGATTCTCCAGCCAAGGATGATGTATGGATGTAACCTAGAACCCCTGCTCAGATGTAGCCCATGGCAGCTCAGCATCCAAGTAGGTTTCCCTAGTTAGGGGAACAGGGACTGTCTCTGACATGAACTCAGTGGCTGGCTCTTTGACCCCGTCCCCTTGCTTCTGAGGGAGGTCCGGCCTTTCTAGGTCACAGAGGAGGACATTACAGCCAGTCCTGAAGAGACCTGATAAGCTAGGGTCAGATGGAAATGGGAGGAGGACCTCCCTTTCAGTGGATTTAGAGAGGGGCAGGAAGGTGAGGGAGGGTGGGGTTGGGAGGGAATGAGGGAGAGGGCTACAGCTGGGATACAAAGTAAACAACCTGTGATTAATATAAAAATAATAATTATTAAATAATAAAAAAAGAAGAGCCGTGCTGAACTTCTGCTCGCTACTTCCTGTTCTCTCTTCTGGGCTATGTCAACTCAGCTTTTGAAGGGAGACCCTTGTGTTTTATTTGAGGGTGCAAATTTTATTTCAGTTCAATTTAGTTCACTCAAGTAGTAAAAAAAAAAAAAAAAAACCTCACTTGTTTTACAGCTTATTAAAAGCAACTAATTGTTATGCTGCTTTGGACATGTTTTGCTAATTTTGGTATATCCCTGAAATAAGTTCAACTCAAAACAAAGAAAAACAAACCACACCTCCCAAATAAACTCAAGCAATTCCATCTGCAATCAAGATGAAGGTGCTAACTTGGCCAAAGGGCCTCATGCGACCCCCGAATGACCCAGGCCAATAGCTGATCTCCATAAATTCTGTGTAAGTCCCTGCTGCTGAATCAGCACCTGTACAACTCACTGAAGCTGGAGAGGATGAGTTGATGCTACCTCAAGCCTTCACCTCCATGGCCTGGTGTTCAATGTGCTTGAAGGAGCTTTGCGCGGTTCCAAAGGAGAAAGGTAAACAGCAACCCAGCTGTAAAGTCGTGGCTGTCTCCAGCGGTGACCTGCCTTGAAGACGTCACTGCTGGAATAGTGTCACGAAGCTGTGCGAGTAACAACCACTATCTGACTGGACTTAGGGCACTCCGCAAGGTGGAACCCGGCACCGACACCACTTACATGGCCAAGAAGTGGAGATAGACCAGGAACCCAGGGGAAAACCAAATACTACCGTTCTGCTCAAAGAATATAGCTGTAAAATGACTCCTAATGACGTTCTGCTGTACTCACAGATGAGGTTTTGCTTAGATATCATGAGAGAAGTTTCCTCCCATGAGAACAAATGCAGAGATATATAGCAGGGCAGTGTGCAGGGAGAGACAGACCTTGGGACACTCAATCCTAAATGGGAGGTCTCCATCAAACTTCTGCCCTCAGGGTACTCAGACCCTTACACAAGAGAAGCGGGGAGACTGCAAGAGTCAGAGGGGATGGAGAACAACGAGAAACTAAGGCCTTTAAAGCATAGCAGAACTGATACTCATATGAACACACAGAGCCTGTGCCAGACAGGAGGCCAGTGCTGGGAGAAGTACACACGAGTTTCCATCCCTAAGCCAGAATCTATGCCCAACTGACAACACAGCAAATGAAAGCCAGTTCTCTTCAGGGGAGTCTCACTGGGGATACAAACCACTCTTTTTTTATTTCTTTTTATTCTTTTAATTTTTATTTTTTAATATTAAGCCCATCCTCCCTCTTTCATCTCCTCCCATTCCCCTCCCCTAGTCCACTAATAGGGGAGGTCCTCCTCCCCTTCCATCTGATCCTAGTCTATCAGTTCTCATCAGGACTGGCTACATTGTCTTTTTCTATGGCCTGATAAGGCTGCAACTCCCTCAGCAGGAGGTGATCAAAGAGCCAGCCACTGAGTTCATGTCAAAGACAGTCCCTGTTTCCCTTACTAGGGCAATCTACTTGGATGCTGAGTTGCCACGGGCTACATCTGAGCAGGTGTTCTAGGTTATATCCATACATGGTTCTTGGTTGGAGAAACAGGCTCATAGAAGACCCCTTTGTCCTGATATATTTAGTTCTTGTGGAGCTCCTGTCCTTTCCAGGTCTTACTAACTCCCCTTAATTTCATATGATTCCCTGCACTCTGCCCAAAGTTTGGTTATGAGTCTCAGCATCTTCTTTGATACACTGCTAGGTAGAGTCTTTCAGAGGCCCTCTGCACTAGGCTCCTGTCCTGTTACTTGTTTTCTACTACTTCCAATGTCCATCCCATTTGTCTTTCTAAGTGAGGATTAAGCATCTTACCTGGGGACCTTCTTCTTGTTTAGCTTCTTTAGGTGTATAGATTTTAGTATGTTTATCCTATCTTATAGGTCTAGTATCCACTTATAAGTGAGCATATACTGTGTGTGTCTTTCTGCTTCTAGGTTACCTCATTCAGGATGATCTTTTCTAGATCCCACCATTCACCTGCAAATTTCATGACTTCCTTGTTTCTAATTGCTGAGTAGTATTCCATTGTGTAAATATACCACAATTTCTGTATCCATTCTTCTGTTGAGGGACATCTGGGTTGTTTCCAGCTTCTGGCTATTACAAATAAGGCTGCTACAAACATGGTTGAACAAATGTCCTTGTTGTATACTTGAGCCTCTTTTGGATATATGCCTAGGAGTGGTATAGTTGGATCTTGAGGAAGCACTATTCCTAATTGTCTGAGAAAGCGCCAGATTGATTACCAAAGTGGTTGTACAAGTTTACATTCCCACCAGCAATGGAGGAGGGTTCCCCTTTCTCCACATCCTCTCCAGCATGTGTTGTCATTTGAGTACAAACCACTCTTAAGGCCAGGCCCAGTGCCCATCAGGAGATAGCCAACACAAAACAAAGTCAATTGGCATCTTTGGGGGTTCTTTGTCGCTCATGCTTTTGATGGCATAAAAAAGTAATAGTTCCTTTGCATATATATTACAGCTTCTGATATTTGTTTTTAGAGGGATCTGTGTGTACAAACGTGAGTCATTGCACCTACTTGTATATCTCAGGCTTTCTTTGGCTCTTTTTCTTCTGTTTGTTTTGCCCTATTCTGGTTTGTTTATTTTCTGTTTTATTTTATTGTTATTCTTTATTTGCTTGTTTGTTTTCTAATGAGGGACAGAAAGGGTGTGGACTCTGATGGGAGAACAGTTAGGGGCAATATCAGAGGAGCAGGGGGAGGTAAACTACAATCGGTATACATTATTTGAAAAAAAAAATTTTTTTTCAATGAAAAAGATTAAGTTGCAAAACTTTGACTACATTTGCTTCTGAAAACACTATAATTTTTCAGACAAGGATGATTGAAGTTATTACCAACATAATATGATTTCTATGCAGTAGTTGAATCCTGCATTATTCTTTCAAATTTTCATCTATAAAATTTTAAGCACTAATGACAATACTCAGTTGCATTTTTGCCATGAAATATTTAATGTTGCGAAAAACAATTCTAATAGCAATTCAAAACAATTAGTAAATTAATGCAATCTTGTTCTTTTTGCATATTTAGTACCAATCTTGGTTAGGAAACTTTATAAAGGATATTTTTTTATTCTGTGCATATTTTATTTAATGATTTTTAAAAAATTAGTTATTTGTTATGTGTACAGTATTCTGCCTGCATGTATGCCTGTACAGGCCAGAAGAGGGCACCAGATCTCATTATAGATGGTTGTGAGCCACCATATGGTTGCTGGGAACTGAACTCAGGACCATCTGGAAGAATAGCCAGTGCTCTTAACCTCTGAGCCATCTCTCCATCTCTTATTTAATGATGTTATTAACATAATATGCTCAATAATTATAACTCCCTTTTTCGTATTTTGCTATGCTTTTTGGAGTAAAAATTTTGTTTTTTAATTATTTAAGAATTTGAGGTTATAATATAATATAATAAAATATAATACTCTCTTTTTTGTTTATATCCCCTCCTTATTCTCTTTCAAATTTATGTCTCTCTTTTTCATTAACTGTTGTTACATGCACATGTATGTATATATCTCTGTAACATGCTCAGCCTGTGAGATGTTACTTACTCATATGTGTGTTTCAGAGCTGACCTCTTGGTACTGGAAAGCCAGCTGGTGTGCTCTTCCCTGGAGAAGGCTATCTCTCCCACCGTCAGCACCCTTAGCTGTCTGTAGTTGTTTGTGTAGGGCAGAAGACACCTGGGCTTTTCCAGTATGCTTTGGCAGTTGTGTTACTGTCATCCTTGTTCAGCTCACATTTGCGTGGTCATGTTGCTGAGACTTTGTGAATGTAGCTTCTGAAATTACGAGGAGGCAGAATCTTACAGCAAATTCCGTGATCCTCTGGTTCTTAGAACCTTTCTACCTTCTGCATTGGGACTGGGCTCCACAACTCT
>REGO01000119.1:479049-490819 GCA_010120015.1 Rhombomys opimus
ATTGTTGCTCTTAGAGTCTGTGCTGTTGGTGTTCTGTTCAGGAAGTTGTCTCCTGTGCCAATGAGTTCTAGGCTGTTCCCCACTTTTTTTTCCAATTGATTTACAACTCTGCATTTTGATTGGTTGTGGTTTTCTGTGATGGTCTCCATCTGCTGGAAAGAGTAATTTCATTGACAGTGGGTGAGGACCGCACATATCCACGGTCATAAGGATGAATCAGGTTTAGACTGTCGTCAGGGACTATGCTGATCAAGTAGACCAGTGGTGGTAGGTTCTCCTCCAAGATCCATGACTTTGCTAGTCCTGAGCAGCTGGCCATGTTCCAGTGCCAGGCACGGCTTCCCTCTTGGTGAGTGGGTCTTATGTCCAGTTAGAGAGCTGCCAAGGTGTGCATGCCACGACTGCGCCCTGAGTGTTATCATGCCATGCTGGTTTTTTTGTTGCTGTGGTTCAAAGGCAAAAAGACGGTTTTTGAGAAGTACTCTTCTGGATTAAATTGTCAAGACTCGAGTACGGGTGAGTTGCCATAAAGTTCTGAGCATTATGAAAATCAAACTATCTGCATCACGGTTTAATAGTTTTTTTTTTTTTTTTTTATAAAGGTGTATGCCTAAAAAGAGTATCTTCGATTTGTTTTTGAGACAGGGTCTCATTCTCATGTAGCTCAGTTTGGCCTCAAACTTGATGTATAGCATCAGGGCTAGCTTTGATGCTACCTGTTTCATTTTCCAAATGTTGGAATACAAGCATGTGCCACCATACTTGGCTTAAGGTCTCACGATGTAACCCTGGCTGGTCTGGAATGTACTATGTACACCAGGCTAGCTTCAAATTGACAGGGATACACTTAACTCTGCTTCCCAAGTGCTGGGATTAAAGGCTTGTACCACCACACCTGGCTATCTACAACATTTTAAATTAAATTTCTTAAAAATTACATTTATGTGTGAGAGAGAGTGTGTGTATGAGTGTGTAAGAGTGTGCATGTAAGTCTATGGTATGTGCTTGTGTATAAAGTGTATTTTTGTACGTGCACGCCAGGATATGCACGAGGCCATCAGGTGATAACTTTGGGAAGTCGGTTTTCTCCTTCCACAGCAGAGTCTGGCTTTGAACTCAGGTCATTTGGCAAATGCTGAGCTGTGTTACTTGTCCTCTCTCTCTCTCTCTCTCTCTCTCTCTCTCTCTCTCTCTCTTTCTGTGTGTGTGTGTGTGTGTGTGTGTTTGTGTCTGTCTCTGTCACTCTCTCCCTCTCTTTAAGCCAGGGTCACCAGTGTCTTAGACTATTATTAAACTTTCTATGTAGCCAAGGATGACTTTGAACTAATTAAATATATTTTATTTATTATTCCTGAATATATGTGCACCTTCGTGTGTGTATTGATACGTGTGTGTGTGTGTGTGTGTGTGTGTGTGTGTGTGTGTAGTGTGTGTGTGAAGGTCAGAGGTTAGTCTCAGGCATTCTTCCACAGGAACAAGCCATTTTCCTTTTGAGATAGGCTCTCTCACTTGCCCTGGTACTCACTGAACAGGGTGGGCTGGCCAGGGACCCCCAGGCACCCACTTGATTCTGCTTTCCCAAGGCTGGGGTTACCTAGGTGCTTGCTGTTACACTCAGCGTTTTCACGTGGTGCTCTAGGAACTGAACTCAGCTTCTCCTGCTTTCCTACCAAATGTCTGACCAACTGAGTCATCTCTCTAGAACTATTTCTTTGTTTTTGAGACGGGGTCTCATTTTGTAGCTCTGGCTGTTTTGAATTTAGAATGCTTCTACATCAGCCCCCTGACTGCTGAGCTTGCAGCTGTATATCCTCATGCCTAGTGCCACTATTATTACTATGGTACCATTTTTAGGGTTAGTTTACATTGTACAACACTTAGACAAGGCTGAATATTGCATACTTGTTATATTTAGTTATTGTGATTACATCTAAAAATCAACAGTAAGAATAGTTAGGGGTGGATACTTAAGATGAAGCCCGAGTTCCACCCGTGTGATCTCTGATGGTGGCCCCATCAATACATGGCAGATGGCATCACGGTGGGACCCCACGTAGAAGAAAGGGATCTCATGACAAGACAGGAAGCCAGAGCGTTTCTGGGTGAGGCTTGCCCTTATGCCATAAGCCACTGTGTGAAATGGGTGAGATCCCAAGGGAACCCGGGACTCCTCCTGAGTGTGCATCTCCTTCCATAGCTTCCCCTAAGCAGCATCCATTTCCCAATATCTACTGTGTCAGCAGCAGCACACTGTTTCCTAAGCTTTCAGGACGTGGATTCGTGGGGGACGCACTCTAACCCCAGCTCAAGTCAACAGGGGCTATCCCTGGGTGGTAGGATAGTAGTTAGATTTTCTTCTTTGCAAAATGTGAAGCAGAGTATTTTATGATTGTAAAATTGTGGAAACTTGTAATGCACACATTTTAGTATGGATTACTTTATGTAGATGTGTAACTGAGATGGAGCATATTAACTTCCTTGCTGTCCCTAGCTTATTATGAAATGTCCAGGATGCTGTTAACGCAGCCCAGACCTCAAGAACCTTGTGTGTAAGAACCTTGTGTGTAAAATTGAAAATATCGTGCAAAACGAGCCATTTCATTCACAATACGAGATCCCTGGGGAGGGGAATGCTTTAGAGAGCGACTTCCAGGGAAGTAGAAGGTGGAGTTGGAGATAGGCTTTGAAAGCAAGACTCATTTTAGCAGCTCTAGCAGAGAGGTAAGTAACCCTAGCAATTTGCCTTTCTTGGGTCCTAATTATCACAGCACTTACGTAGCCAGAGACCTCAGGAGCAGAGACAGGTGTTGTGGTAATGTTCTTGTTTTGCCTTTGTATGTCAAATACATGCGTGCGGCCACTGAAAAGATGATAACACAAGACAGACTTGTCATCTTCAGGCCCTGAGAATACACTTAAGATCCCAAACTGATTTTAGCAAATGTTCACAGGCTTTTTTTTTTTTTCTGAGAGGGGAGAGGGCTCTTCTTTTTGTAGCCCCAACTGTTTTGAAACTTCTGTGGCCTTGAGCCCACAGAACTCCAACTGCCTCTGCCTCCCAAGTGCTGGAATTAAAAGTGTGTGCAACCATATCCAGACTTTTAGAAGAATGTGCACGAGTGTTTGCCTGCATTTGTGTGAGGACAGAGGACAACACTGACTCTGCCAGAGCTGCTCACTGTTCTGAGTGGCCGGCATGGGCTCTGGGAGCTGAACGCATGTTATCTGCAAGAGCGACCAGCTCTCTTAACCGCAGAGCATCTCCCCAGCCTCACCACTTTTAAATCTACATAGTGATTTTAGCTTCTTCTGTGCAGGTTTCGGAATGTGCCCAGCATTGCTGCTCACAGCGCATTGGGAATGGAGTTTTTAACTAACTGTGAGAATTATCTTTAAGAAGAAATCACAAAAGAGGTCTTTTAAGAAGAAAGACCTCTGCCTTTTTCTTAAAATATGAACAATCATTATCTAGATTTTTTTAAAATTCCCTCTAATTATGACTATCATTGATACAGTAGACTGAAGAGCAAGTGTTGTGAAGAATGTTTCCCAAACCTCACCTTCCTCTTACTGGGAGCCATGGGTGCTCAGTTCAGTGAATTTAAATATTACATTAAAAAAGGATCATCTGGTAAGAAGTCCTGCTCCCTTCTCTCTTTCTTTCTCTCCCTCCCTTCCTCCCTCCCTCTCTCCCCCCTCCCCACTTTTGAGAAAACATACTTTTACGATGGTTTAAAGTCTACCCTAAGCAAATACAACAGTTCTGTAATTTCCGAGGTCTACAAGAACAAGATGCCCACTCAGGGTGCAGCTAAGCATTCCAAGCACACCCTCCCCGTGATCTGAGATACCATCCTCTACCCAGCCAGGCTAGCGGAGAAAGCACTTACAGCCTGGCATTGCCATCTTCCTATCTCAGTTTCCGGAGCGCAGGATTAGAGGGTGGGTATGAGCATGCCTGGCTCTAAAGCAAAGACTGTAGCTACCAATTTAGACAGAGAGAACGGCCTATTAAATTCAGGTGTATTTGCTTTGGTTGGCCTCCTCTGCAGCATCCTCCATCAGGCTCACAGCAGGCTGCAGGGAATGTGTACAGTACGTTTATAGATATCGTGGAAATGTTTATGAAGACACACCTGAGTAGGTGAGCCAAGAGTTCAGGACTTGTTGCTGAGTGCCGGTGTCAACTCCTTCAAATTACTCCATTATTCCTTTAGCTGAAATACACTCTAGCCTAGAAAGACTGTGATATCATAGAAGCACTGAATTAAGTATTTGCTTGGTGCTTAGAGCATTTTAAGTGGAAGCTGAAAGACCCACTAACTATCATCTTCCAGGTTTTAATGAATTTTGAAAACTGTCAGTAGACTGTCACCATTTCACCCATGTTTATCCTCCTGATATTTATGACTGGAGAACAGTTTTGCCAGACTTCCACCAAGAAGCGTTTGCATATTTTTGCCAGAGGCTTTGTCCTGGGGTTGTCAACAGCAGGTCCGAAGAGCCAGCGGTTCCTAGTAGTGTCCATTCCACAATTGCTAAAGCTGTTTGTTGCTTGACACTGTTCTCTAGAATTCTCCACAGGGGTCAGGGTTCAATTTGCACAATTCACACTCCATTGCCTTTTCTGCCTCACTTGCCCACACTCTCGCTTTTCTTTAGAGAGCCACGTCTATTTTCAGTACAATCTGGATTCAGTGTCTGCTTCTGGGAAACCCAAACCAGACACCAGGAAGCAGAGGAGTGATGCTGGAAGGCAGGAAGCCAGGAACCTTGCACGTGGTCCAGGGCATGTGACACACACAGACTCTTTCAGGCTTTTTCCTGTGAGATGGCTATCGTCTCTTCTAACCTTAGATGGAACGCTGGAATCGGAGGAACCCTGTGTCTTCTCACCTCTCATGCCTCTTTTTGTTTCAGGCCACAGACTGTGAGAAGGGGACCAAAGGCAGATTCATGCCTTTCTTTATAACAACACTTCAATAAACCTTTGAATCAAAAGTTCTGCTACAATTGCTTTAAATTTCAAAAATAAGTAAGACTTCATCCATTTTGAAGTTCTCTGAATCTCACACCAGCAGAAGCCTGCTCTGCAGCTCAGGGGTATGACCTGGAGAAGTCACTTCCTTCTCTCTCTGCAACTTCTTTCTGTCTCTCACCTTAGCTTCTTGTTTCCACTTTGTCTCCAAGCTGTTGGTGGCCAGGAGAGAGATAGGAGAAAACATTTCAGGTAAGAGGCACTGGCACTTCTACGTTGCCAGTGTGTCAAAGCAGCGACTGGCTTCAGGAGGACATTTTTCCTCATTTTTCTCAGTCCTGGGTAGCAACTTTGATCTTTAAAGTCATCTGAGGAAGGCTGACTCCAGAATTCACCCTGAGCCCAACCTTGGCCTGACGCTTCTTACTGGTACCTTCAGAGGCCCTGGCCAGTAGCCCTTTTGGGTGGACCACCCATGAGACCCAGATGTTCACCAATTTCTTATATTCGTAGATGCTCCATGCAGGCCAGCAGTGAAAAAGCACTAATGACCCCACCCATTGCTTTTCCCTTTCCTGAAACTTATCTTTATCTCTAGGTAACGAGTCAGCAAGCTCTCTGAGCAAATGCACGCTCCAAAGACACCCCTCCTGAGAATATTTATGAAACTGCCTCCCCACTGGAGCTTGTGCACCACACAGATTCCAAGCAGACTGGGCTCTGCATTTCCTGCAGTGCAGCAGGCATGTCTACAGAATGTGGCTGATGCCGTCTTCATCTGGAGATTAGTCACAGTCTTCACACGTATCTGTACTGAACACTGATGAACTGGCCTCTCAGGAATCAGAGTCGTCTACTATTCCCTCCAGGGATAGGAGTAACTACAGAAAAATACCCCAAGTGTTTTCAGAATTTCAATTGTTAATGTATACAGAGCAGAAGACTTGAGTAGATGGTCTGGCCAAATCCATCTATTGGAAAGTTCTATAGGGTTATGCCTTCTGGTAGCTTCTCCATGAAACACTAGCACCTATCTCTTAGTTTGAGCTTTGGCTCTTTTCCTGATTGGTTTTGTGTCAAACGGACACAGGCTAGAGTCATCTGAGAAAAGGCAACTACAGTGGAGGAAATGTCCCCCCCTCAGTTTGCCTCTTGAGCAAGCCTCTGGGACATTTTCTTGATAAATGGTCCCAGCCCATTGTCCGTGGTGCCACCTCTGGCAAGTGGTTCCACCCCCGGCAGGTGGTCCCATTACTTTAAAGGTTCATGTAACTGTTTCCACCTTCTTGTCAACCTGAATCCATATTTCTAAGGCCAGTAAGCTCTGTCTTCTCTTTGACATGTGGTCTGTGTTTTACATCAACAAGCCAAACTCAACCTGACCAGCTTAGTGCCATTCTCATCCTGTATCACAGTTGTAGTATGCTCAGCCTTTTCCTCCTCATGCCTTCCTGAGTTTGGCTCCAGATTGCTGGATATAGAGATGGAATGGATAACATTTCACAGTCAGACTTCAGTCCTACTCATGAGTGACCTGTGAGCACAGCCTCAGCCTTCATGGAAGTTGGCTCTGTAGGCCGTTCTCTTTCTCTGCTGCTTCTCTGGAAGGCCGATGAAGAAAAACAATGTAAGATGTCCTCAGATCCCCCAGATGATCTGAGCATCTCCTAATGAGAGTGCTGAGGAGTTGTGGCACCAGCCTGGATTCCAGAGAAATCTGCCCTCTTCCAGAGACACAAGCAACTTCTAAAAAAAGCTGTGAAACTTGAAACTCCCTCATTGCAACACAGATGTGATTATTGTCACAGGGTTTTAATTTCCTTTGTGAAGTTTGCATCCTGCATCTAGTGCCGGAAGTTTTGCTTTCTGTTCTGCTCAGAGTTTAGAGATGCTCCAGGCTGAGCTTAACTAAGAAGGGGCAGACAGGGGGAAAAAGTTTCCTAATTTTGACCACTCACCCTTAGAGAGTGACCTTAGAGGATGATGACAGTTAGTTTGGAGTAGTGTTTATTTCTAAGGGGGGGGGGAGGACCAATAGTGGCATGTCTGAGCACTTTGTACACACAGTGGCACAGGGGCTGGGACAAACTTTCCTTGCTGTGCTTATGACATGTTGAAATCAACAGCTGAACCTTGTGTTTATTTTTCCTGCTGCAATAGCCTGGGCCTCTCAACTACATTAGAACAGAGAAGACATCTAAGAATAAGACATTAAATGTCTACCCTGAAGATCTTGGACATTTCACAGCTTCAAGGGGCTGGAAAGGTCTTCTCTTTAACACTGGAACCATATTCTAAATGGCTGTTTAGAAACGCTGGGAAGATGAAAGCAATGGCTTGGAAGTGCTCTTTTGTTTCTGATCAAAGTCTGATAATCATTTCAAGGAGTGGTAAAACTGGGTTATCTTATCTTCTTCTGGGTTCATTCACTGTGAAAACTAGCCAAATTAAGGTCACCTGGGTCTTAATGTCTCTGTGCACATAAGCAGCTTTCTCTGGAAAGATGAGGTAATGAGATCTACCAGTTAACAAAGGATTCAGATTCCCTGGAAAGGACTACATTGTTTAGAAAAACAGATACAATGTAGCAAATATTGGTTTCGGTACATTCTATGGTGAACTTAGGAAAGGGGTGTGAGTGGAGAGGTGGGAATGTCAAGTCAGTGCTTGACCTCATTCTTTCTTATCTCCACACGTGTCCTGGGCAATCCCACCCATTCTTACTGCTGTCCCGGCTAGCTCCTTCTTATGACTTCCTATGTACACACTTTGCCCTGCTAGTTCTCCTATACCCAGACTCTTGGCCTCTTGGCCATGACAACCCTTTTGGCACCTCTCCACACAATCTAGTAATCCTTAGCTCCCTATCGTCAAAACTCAGCCCATATCTCCCTCCCAGGCCTCTCCTGGGCTTCTCCTCTCAGCGGACTGCCTTCCTCCATCAGCTCAGGTAAAACCAAAACTAATGTGGAGCCAACCTTGTCTGTCTTATCTTCTGCCCCATAAGCTGCTGCCTCCAAAGGCTAAGCACTTTTCAAGGCCTCTAGCCAATATGTTCGTCTAAATCCCACCGCCTTTTGTCTCATTTTTTCTCATCTGGAGGTCCGTCCTCAGAGTCCCAGGCCCAGCTCAGTCTAGCCTAGAAACAGCAGTGGTTGTTCGATTCTTCTGAAATGCAGTTCCTATCATGCTAGTCCTTCCCTCAGAACCCTCGGTGTCTACATCATATGCAAACTTATGTCTGTGGCCCACGGTCCCCCAGGCTGGCCATTTCTGTGTGCGCATGTCCGCTTCCTCTGACCCCTCTGTCTTCTTTCTAACAGAGGTGCTTCATGAGTTCAGGGAGTTTTATCGTGAGCTCTCTATGGTGAACTGGTACCAAATAAAGCAGCCAATGCTCAAGCAAGGGCGCCTCAGTGAGTGACTCCGCCTGAAAAGCTGAGTGCCACAAGTAGAGAAAGGATGCTCACGAGGAGCAAAGTTAGCCGGCCTCTCAAGCTAGGGGACATTGAGCATCTTGAGCTTCTCCTGTTCCTCCTCCTCTTTGTTTTTTTCTCCTCGTCTTTCTTCTCTCTCATTCCCTTCCTCCTCCTCTCCCTTCTTCTGCTTCCAGCTTGAGCTCTTTTTCTTTTTCCATGAGCAGGGAGTTGAAGTTTAAATCTCTTGAGTTGACTTCTTAGTCTCAACACAAATACCCATGTAGGGTCAGATGGAGAGAGAAACACCAAGATCCTACTAGATTCGAAATGCAAGATTGGGAGAAACTATTGGCAGAAGCACCTTTTAAAAATAGGTGCGCAAAAATATTGATTTAATTTGGGCTTGCTACAGCCGTTCATAATGAAGAAATTGAAGCAATGAGGAAAATGGCCTACATTTACACTAGCTTAAACAACCACGATGCCCTAAGGTGGACCTGGACCCTTACACACAAGGGAGAACAATTGTGTTCTCCACAAGTCTATCCTATAGCTGGTGGTTCCCTTTGTGACAGTTCTGGGAAAGTGAAAAACTTTGAGCTCATATTTCTGACAGGGACTACCTAAGCAGTGCTATCATTGTCAAGGTTATGTGGGAATTATCAAGCACTTCTTGGTAAAAGAAAAGGGAAGAAACCCATGACTTGCAAGGCTGGTATCAGTCAGAAGCAGGCTCAAACTCAACAAACAAACAAACAAACAAAAAACAGTTTTCCAACCAGAAAATGACAGTTCTTAGTGGCTTTGGGGCAATTTTCAGGGTCCTTCAAGTGCACAGCTGCAGGCTGCATTTGTATCTGTCTGCATAAAAAATATGGAAAATTCAAAACAATTATTGTGCCAAACATACATATTCATTGCTGCTTATTATAAATTAGATATGAACATTATACCAGAGTAAGAATACCTAATTTGGGAATCCAAGATGGTGGCGCCAGGAGGACACTGTGTCTGAGGAGCAGGACAGCAATGTCAGTACAGCGACCAAGAGACTGAACTCTGGGCCCTAAAACAACAGTGATCGTGTTTCCCAGGTGAGAGGAAACTCCACGGTGTCGGAATTGGTTGGGTCCACTCTCAGGTCACCCAGCCAGAACCTGGAAGAGATCCCGGGTCGTACACTAGGTCGCCAGGGAAGGAAACAAATGAAAACTGACCTCAGGCCACCCAGTATATCCTTGGAAAAGGTTCCACAGAATTTTTCGTAGAAAAAATTATCATTAATCTAATAATCTTATGAGGAAATATTAAAGGCTGTTTTATTTCAGTTGAAATAATGCTAAGGAAAACAAGCTCTTTGAAGACCTGCTCAAGATGCTACCCTTCCCTAAAGACTAGGATTATTACCCAGGCCTGGTAGTAATCACAGCATTCTGAGAGGCAAGAGGCAGTCAGATTGCTGTGAGTTCAAGGTCAGCCTGGTCTGCAAAGTGAGTCCAGGACAGCCAAGGCTATACAGGGAAACCCTGTCTCAACCCTCCTCCCCCAAAGACTAGGTTAGTATTTTACTTTACTTATTCTATATTATGGGGAAAGGGGCCAAGGGGGTACATTGTCATCCTTAAACCTGAAGGGAAAGGCCTCCTGAATTATTTTATCAATATATTAACATTCTTTTATTGATTTTTCATCAAGTAAATGTTTAAATTATCACAAAATATTATTATCAATGTGTAAACAGACATTTTAACACACTCCCTAAAATGAGTTGATCATTAGTTTAAACACGTCAACAAGATTAGCTGATTATTGGCATTTTTTTTTTAGCAGTTGTTCTTTGAGCTATATTAAATAATAATAATAAAAAGCTAGGAAATGGAGTCATCCTAGATGTCCATCAGCTGACAGATGGGTAATGGTAGTGTAGGCCTTGTACACAGTTCATTCAGCTGTAAAGAAAAATTAAGTTGTGAAATCTGCGGGACAATGGACAGACCTGGAAATATACTGAGGTCACCCAGACCCTGAAAGATAATTCCAGTGTGCTCTCTCTCTCTCTTTCTCTCTGTCTCTCGATCCACCCCCCTCTGGTGTTTTCAGACAGGGTCTGTCTGTGGTGCCTTGGCTCACTATATATACCAAGCACTTCACCTGGCAATTCTATTTCACGTGCTCTTTCAAAATTTGTTCTTGGAATTCATGAAAATAAATGATTTTATTCACAAATATTTTTACTCTATCGCTAAATGAGAATGAAAAGCTTGTAATCTTTTTACCTGTTTTTTTTATGAATATGCATATAATGTAATATTTCACTGCTGTCATTTAATCCAGTCTTGAAATCACAATAAAAGACATAGGTGCAGAGAGGAAAAAAGCATTAGGCCTCAGCTAAACACAAAGAAGTACTGGCGACTAAGAACTCTGAGCCTTGGAGAAACAGTCTTCCCCAGGGAAGGGCACACCCATTGGTTATTCAATTCCTAATGGTCATCTCTGCAAACATATACATGTAAGTATCATTGTGCAGAGTTATCGGGTTGTATTTATTTATTAAACAATCTCTCTGTATATACGCGCGCACACACGCACATGCATATGCCAAAAGAAAAAGAGACCGTACATTTGAGACAAGGGTGTACATGAAGAGAAGAAAAGGAAGGAGAGAGTGATGTAGTTATATTAGAATCTCAAAGATTAAAAAAAGATGAAAAAAAAAAAAAGCCAGAAAAACATCAGTGCAAGAGATAGCAGTTGAGACCACTGGCTGCAGCAAGGAGGGAGGAAATGGTTTTCTCTGCTTGCTGCTACTCTAAACACTTAGCAAGCCCCATCCTTTGTTGCACCTATCTCAATAAGCAAACGTGCTCCATGGCTTGTTAGAGTGTTTGTGGGCAGATAAAAATGCCCCACATCCATGTGCTATGAAGCATACTATTCTTGACACTCATTTTAGTGTTTTCACAAGGACAGTTTGTTAGGCTATAAAAGATCTAGGCCATAAAGACAAGTATTTCTCTACATATTCATAAACCAGATGGTAATAAAATAGTCAATGAGTAACTCAGGTTTCACAGTTCATGGGAAATGTTTCCTGAATTGAAGATTTTTTTTTTTTTTGTCACCAAAGCTAAAAGTATACAGAAGAAATAATGGAACCCAAAACATTAACTACCTTTACCTCCAATAATTCTCACACATCCTCAAACTTTCTCTAAATTCCTAAGTAGTTTTCTTTTTTATTATGGCAAATAATATGTGAAATTTGCACACAGGTATGGAAACATTTAAGAATATGTCATTTAAATATAAAAAAATGTGTTACATTAAATACAATAAAATGTGAAAGTTTTTTTTTTTTTTTTTTTTTTTT
>REGO01000119.1:506282-683647 GCA_010120015.1 Rhombomys opimus
GGGTGAGTTAAAGCTGATTGAATCCCCCACCGTGGGGTATCCTCTCACCTGAGAAACACAATCACTTGTGTTTTATGGCCGTGAGTTCTGCTTGCTGGTCGCTGTGCCTGTCCCACTGTGCTGCTGTTCAGAATGAGAGTCCTCCCGGCGCCGCCATCTTGCCCCTGAGACCTCTTTTTAAATCTCTGTTTTGTTTGCAAAACCCAAATGCCTCCCAGTTTTAGGAGGGTCACATCATACATTGGAGTGTAACAGCACACGCCAAAATGAAAGCAACAGAGCACAGCGTCGTGTAACAGGCACCAGGAGAACCAGCTCACAAACAAGTCACACGAGAGGTCAAATGGGGTCAGAAGCAGAATTCATACACAAACATTTTTGAGTACCTGTTAGAATGTCATCGTGATTCAATAGACTTTCCCTCAGCTCAATACGTTAAAAAAGCTGATATTGGCTTCATTAAGTCTTTTCACTCTTTGCGGGCAAGGGCTTCAGCTTATTCATTCTGGCATCTCTGGCCCAGCTCAATACGTAAACATCAATAGATGAGACATGACTTAATAACTTATTTCTGTCTCACTCATTAATTTCAGGCCTACCTTTCATACCTTGTCAGGTATCTTGTTTCTGTCAACCGTATCATCCTTCATATCTCTGCGACCAGCCGTGACTTAAGAGTCTTCTTTCTCTGTGTGAAATTTACATCAAGATCTGCTATTGTGAGAGCTATAAAGATGAGCAAAGTGTACAAAACTTTTATCATATCATATCAGGATATTATTTTATCATATCAAGGGATGTTCCGGCCACTGAAATCTCGTTTGAGAGGGTCCTGGCTATGTAGGTCACCTGTGACGACGGAAGGAGAACTGTAAAGGAATTTGGCTGTTTCCCTGGTCTAGGTGACTCTTTTCCTTTTCTCAATTTTGGTGAATGGCAGTTGGCGGGGAAATCCTGCTACTGCTTCTGAAGTAAGCGCTCACTGGGGAAAGCTGCTTTTGTGACCACCGAAGAATTCACTCTCAGTGAGAATTGCAGGAAGTGAATTCACGTGGGGGTGGACAGATGCCCCCGTGGCTGCGAGTGCTTGCTGCTCTTGCAGAAGACATGAGCTCTGTCCCCAGCCCCCACATTGGGTGGCTTACCCTGAAACTTCAGAGGGTTCAATGTCTTCTCACGGACTCCACACAGACAAGCATACAAAGAATTTTTAAAACCCTTAAAAACACATGCACTGTCCTACCTAAGGGCCAGTCCTTTAGGGTTCTATAACCCTGGCCTGAAAGTCTTTCATAACCCTCAAAATTACTCAGCCTGTCCCAACGTCCATGACTTTCACAGTACCAAGGTATAAAAAATAGGTCTGTCTTGTGGGGCTACTTGATTGTATAAAACACGTACTGAGTGACCCATGAAAAGAGTAGTATAAAGTGTTGATATTTGCATTATTATCATTTATTATTTTTCACAGGACTCAGATGAAGTGGGGGTTTTGAAGGTCTAGGGTTGGGAGTTTTTCCTTTTTAATGAACTGTGAGTCTTCCCAGGCCTCTCTTGGCTCTGAACACTGTAGACATTGGTGCTCAGGATTTGACTTCAGCAAAGAGGCCTCAGTAGATTCTGTTACATAATTGTGAAAGTTGATTGTAGTAAACTGTCCTAAATTCTATCAGATAGATAGCATTGAAGAGATGCCAGCAACTAGTGCCTTTACCGTTTTTCCATCAATAAAAGTAAGGCGATAGTGAAGTAGGGGAAACAGGATCAAAAACAGGGATAGGTGAAGTTTTATTCACTTTCCTGTCTTAAAAATTGTAGCTATTTCTAATTAAATATTGTAGGTATTACAATAATATAAATAATTTAATCATAAACAATATTTATATTGTATTATAATTAAATAACTTCATAATTCTTAAGATAGGAAAATGAGTAAAGCTTCACCTATGGCCACTAAAAACATATTCCTCAGTGACATACTATAAGCTTCAAGTGCCATGGTAGAGCAGTTGCAAAATATTTTCCTGGAAGGATCTTATTCTTATATGAAACGAATGCTTTCCTGAGTCAGACTAGCATATATCACTTTTTCCCCAAGTGTTTTTTCAGAGAAAATGGAATAAAACAGGAACATGAAAAACTTTTGGTTATGAGCCGAATAATATATCACATGTTGCCTCTGATAAGGGATCTTTCAGCCCCAGGCTGCTGTCCTGCAATGCCTCTGAGAAGAAGGTTTTTCCGTGTTAACTTGTCCCGTTATATTGTGACTGTTCCTCTAGGAGAGGGAGAAATTAGCTCTCCCAGGTATGAGCTCGCTAGTTGTTACCCAATACAGACTGGCCAGCCCTCAAACCATATACACACAAAACTGGACTTGGAAGATTGTATCAATATATTTGTGCAAACATATATTCAAATAATTTCAAACATATATATGAATATGCAAACTGTTCAAATATATATATATACACGCAAAGAAAAGGCGGGTATCAATTTGAGAAGGAGAGGTGGGAGGATGGAGGGAGGAAAGGGAAAGGGGTGGTGTGATTATATTTCAATTACAATATAGAAATAGATGGATAGATAGGTAGGTAGGTAGATGGCTAGAGAGACAGATAATAAAAAGAAAAGGGCTCCTGGGGTATGCTTTGCAGCACTCTGCAGCCTCTGAGCTTTTCCTTATGTAACTTGGGGTCTGGGTTGGTTTCAGGAAAGGAATGTTCCCAGGATGAAAGCACAGCGGCGGCCATCTTCACCGTCCAGATGGATGACTACTTGGGTGGCAAGCCAGTGCAGAGCAGAGAGCTTCAAGGCTACGAGTCTACAGACTTCGTGGGCTATTTCAAAGGCGGCCTGAAGTACAAGGTATGCACTTCCCTCTGACGCTTTCAGTCGTGACATTTTCAAGCAGTTTCTCTTCCTGATCATCCACACCTTCTGTCTTCATGCATTACAACTTTCATGGACAACATGAGTTTGGTTTTTTGTTTGTTTGTTTGTTCTTGCTTAGAATTTTTGTTGTTTTTGTATTTTGGGTTTTTTGTGACTTATCCTCACGTTTGTCTTGTATTTGTTAGACACCCAGTAGGCACTCAGTAAATGAAAGGCACTCAGCTCCAGAATGTATGGCATGATGTGGATGATTATGACCTAACTTACTTTCATGGGTGATTTTTTGAGACACTATCTCTTGTAGCCTTAGGCTTGTCTCAAACTCACTATGTGGTCAAAGATGACCTTGACCTCCTGACCTTTCTGCCTCTATCTCCCAAGTGCTGGGATTATAGATGTGTGCTGCCATAACTTGGTTTATGCTGTGTTTGAGGTAGCCCAGAGATTTCCCAATGCCGAACAAGCACTCTACGAACGGAGATACATTCTCAGCTCCTTTATAATAATAATAATAATAATAATAATAATAATAATAATAATGTATATGTCTTAATAGTTAAGCAGGCCTTCCTCTTAAGATTATGCATAGTGAAGGCTAGACTCCTTCTCCCTCACCCCAGTTCTCCTAGTGAGCTTTGCAGTTTGGATCATCCTCCCCTATCTTTGGCTCCCTGTCCACATGTTCAGTTGAAACATGAGGAATACCCTCTGCCCCACATACAGACACCCTCAAAGCAAGCCTCCTCTTAGGAAGACGTGAGCCACCAGGCACTGCCTCACTCCTGCTGAGTCCCCAATACATCAGAGCTAAATAGGATTTCTGCATATATGTTAATTTCTCTCTTAAAAAAGTAGATTTAAGTCAGGTTTGGGGGTGCATACCCATATTCCCAACATCGGAGAGGCTGAGGCAGCAGGATCATGGGATAAAGGCTAGCCTGAGCTATATAGTCATACCCTATAATAAAGTCACACTCCCTATAATGTCACACTCTACATAAACTTGGCTACTAAAACAAAAACTAAAACTAAAACTAAGCCAGCCAACAAACCAATTAACCAACCAAACAACCCCAAAACAATGACCAAAAGGTGTGAGGTTTATGCCTATCTTTATCTGATTACATCCTCGGTTGAATATTTGCAATACCATGAGATCAGGACAAAAGAACCATAAGGTTTCCTCTGTCTCTTGAAATCATTATTTCTCACTAGGATGTAAACCATTTCAAACGTGAATCCGCTACCTCTTATTTTATTGAATTCCCATGGGTTCCTCTGGTTTGTGTCAAAAGATCGTGAAGTAGCCTTTATGTCAACAAACTCAAGTTTGAAAAACTTAGAGCTTACATTTATTCAAAGCAGGTGAGGTAGACTCACCTTGTTAGGAACCATTCAATCCACAGATGCCTGGCTTGCCTCAGGGAAAAGCATACACTTTTACAAACCCTTGGTTTTTCCCCGCAATGTTCAGTGTGTTCTATACTAGTTCTCCATGTCGGCATTGCACGGGGATTAGGCATTACAGTAAACAATAACATTCTAATATACCACATACTTGGGATGATCAGGACCTTGAAAACCAAATTCATGGATACACAGGCAAAAGTCGACATGATAAAAGTAACTGTAGTTGTTGGGTAATGATCTTCCAACTGTCGGCATCAAAGCTGCCACAAGTCAGCATTTTTCAAAAAGGGGGAGCTTGTAAGTGGAGGCCGTGTTGATCATCACGACGCTGACGCTCTAACCGGCAGCACGGTGCTGGTGGGGGTGGCTGCAGGAGCAACAGCTCGCCGGGACGCAGGGCATCAGAGGTAACCAGCCACTCAGAGTGGCAGAGATGACCGTGAGATGCCGCTCCAGCCCACGTTTGCTTTCAAGATTATAGATTATCTTTTACTATAAACACCCGGTTGGTGCACTTGCCACTGTTCCTACTCTGTTCAGATAAACAGAGCAAGACCAAGGGAGTCTGTGCAACTCACTGTGGTCTGTAGTAAGTGACCGTGTCTAAGCTGATAACCACCACTCTCTGCTTCTCTCAACATAAACAAGTGATTCATACATCAGGACAAATGGAAGAGGACCTGGGATGTGGTTTGTTGGCATTCTGAGTGGGCAAACTTGACAGACCTATCATTACCAAGTCTAAAAATCATGCCAAGTCGCCGTCCACCAGCAAAGGTTGAGCTGGGACCTGCCAGGATCATCCTCCTGTCTCAGTGTTTGTGTTGTGTCTCTCTGGCACGTTCAAGGCCACTGAATTGGATACGAAAGCCATGACCACTGCTCCCTGGCATTGCATTTCTGGCTAACATGCTTTTCTCAAGGACGGCGACTCCCTTCACTTAGCCATGATCGTAGACAGCGGCCATCAGATTGTTCCTCTCACAAACCTGTGCTCCTGGCCCCACTGGCTAGGAGGGTCATCTGCTTTGCTGTGGCCCGGCCTGGTGAAAGGACAACATGCCTGGAGGCATCAACTGTCAACTCAGCGTTCATGAAAGAACTGTTTACTCGCCAGTGCCGAAATGTGTATGGCGTGTTCCTTTGCCTTGTTTACTTTTATTGTTGTTGCGTGTCTGTGGTATGTGTTGGGCACAGGCTTGCGTGTGCCGCTGCATGAGTGTGAAGATTGCTTTGTGGAGTCAGTTCTCTCCTTCCACCTGTGTTCCTGGAACACAGCTCAGGCCAGCAGGCATGCCAGGCCAGTGCCTTTACCCACGGAACTGCCTTGCGGGCCTGAAAGCGCACCGCTTTTCGTATGGGCATTTGTGGCATTGAATATTAGAGACGGTGTTATTTTTAAACTTTAAAAATGATATTTATTTATATCTTTATTTATTTGTGTGTCTGCGTGTGTACATGTGCACCCCCCCCCACCTCTGGAAGTCAGAGGAAGAGTTACAGGGGTCAGTTCTCTTCTTTCTTCTCCAGTGTAGGCCCTGGGGATCAACCTCAGGTGGTCAGGCTTGGTGAAGAGCACCTGTATCACTCAGCCCTCTCACTGGAGATGATTATGTTCTCACCGGAGAAAGATTAGGTTATTTTTTATAGGAATGTTAATTTTTCAAGGTGTGCATTGCTCTGGTGGTTCACTCCGTGAGATTGAATGTTTTACGTGTGTGTGTGTGTGTGTGTGTGTGTGTGTGTGTGTATCTGAGAGAGAGAGAGAGAGAGAGAGAGAGAGAGAGAGAGAGAGAGAGAGAAAGGGGAGAGAGATATCAATCTAAATCTGATTTTACATTGTAATTTTTTTTCACGTTGAGTACCCTTTACTATTTTTAAAAACCAGATCACAGAGTACTTCTACTTATTTTAAAAGTGGAATGTTCTTGAAAGCTGAAGCAGGGTGGTTGTGAATCTGAGGTCATCCTGGGCAGCTTAACACTGTTTTAAAAAATGTGTGTGTATGTATATGTATATGTAAATTGTAATATAAAATACAATGTAATAGAAATATAATATGATATAAAATATAATGTAAAATTATTATGTACATCATCTTATTGCTGATTATGAAACGAAAGATACAGTTCCTAACATTTAATTAGGAAATGAGAAAAATGTAAAAGATGATTGCAAAACTACAAGAAGATGTAGTGGGTGTCAGTTATTTTTTTTTTTTTTTCCTTCAGAAACTCTGTTTTGTTGTGTTTGGGGATGTAGAATCAAGATTCTGTATCACCCTTAACTTAAAGAAAAATACTCAGAGTTGTTTTTTATTTTTTTCCCCTCTTCATAGGAACAAGCCATCTTTAGCCATATCTATTTCCTTCTCTGCTCTGTGCCGGGAGTGGGGGGGGAGAGGCTGGGAAGCTCTTCTCTATGGGGACAGTGGGACTGTGGGGTCCTCTTTCCTGTGAGTGACCATGGGAAGTTTGGGTTCCCGTTCTGAGCTACTGTACTTGAGGCTCTGCAGCCCCAATATGTCCAGCCTCCTGTCTCCTTCTTGCCTACACTCTGATTGGCATGAGTCATCTGGGAAACATCTGGGCAACCAAACTGACTTTTCCTGCAGCAGGGTATTATTCCTCACTGTGGATACTCAGGAAATATTTTTAATTTTATATTAAGTTTTTATTTGAGGGGGGGAAGAGCAACCAACTCACCGGTTGATTTTACAATAATTGTCTTTCCTGGGTTGGCTTTCCGCCTGTGCTGAGGGGCGGTGTTTGTCGGGGCTTCTCCTGTTTGTCAGGGCTTCTCCTGCGCACTCCTGCCTGGTGGCTTGTGCCTTGCTGTGTGTGGGCAGCAAACTCACCTGTCTGCTTTGTGTTGTGTTTTCCTCCCCCTGGCCAGGCCGGAGGTGTGGCTTCTGGGCTAAACCATGTTCTTACCAACGACCTGACAGCGAACAGACTCTTGCATGTGAAGGGTCGGAGAGTGGTCAGAGCCACGGAAGTGCCCCTCAGCTGGGAGAGCTTCAACAAGGGAGACTGCTTCATCATTGACCTCGGCCCCGTAAGTTTCACAGGCACGTGGGGACATCTGCGGGCTAAATCAGCCGTGATTCACACACCCTCAGAGAGAGCCCGTCCACACACTTGGCAGTCACTTAAATGGCACACAATGTGGGACTTCAAAGACTCTTTGTTCCTTGATAGGTTTAGAATGGAAGAGTGATTTGGTTCTTCCTACCATAGAATAGAAATGGAACCATTTTCAGTGCATTTCCCCTGACTCTGGACAGAGTTTCCGCCCATTATGTTTGTCTTTCATTGTGTGTGAGAAAATGTGGCTTGGGGGTGAGGGGAGTGGTTCTCTAAGCAACCAAAGGTTCCAGAATTTAACCTGGCTATATGATAAGTCTAAACAGCTTGAAGAACTAAGAAGGAAAAAAAAATTTTTTATTAATTAAAAAACTTTATTCACTTTGTATCCTCCCATAAGCCCCTCTTTCCTCCCCTCCCGGTCCCACCCTCTCTCCCCCTTCTTCATGAATGCCCCTCCCCAAGTCCACTGATAGGGGAGGTACTCCTCTCCTTCCTTCTGATCTGCACAGATGTAGTCCATGGCAGTTTAGTGTCTAAGTGGGTTCCATAGTAATGGGAAGAGGCACTGCCTCTGACATAATCTGATTGGCCTGCTCTTTGATCACCTCCCCCTGCGGGGAGAGTCCCCTTACCAGGCCACAGAAGATGACAATGCAGCCACTCCTGATGTGATCTGATAGAAGAAAATATTTTAACATCTAAACATACATAAGTGTGTGTGTGTGCGCATACCACAATGCTTTGTGTTTTTCAATGATCTTAGGGTTATAATGAAAAACCAGAAGTACAAATATTACTTACCATTTTAATGGCCATATTGTATCTGACTTACATTTTTTCCCAGGAAATAGGCCCCTCTAATGTCAGGCACATTTCTTAATCATTATTATTATGACAAAGAAGGATCATAAGGCCTTACAGGTAGGGTTTACATTGTGTCTTCTAGACTTTCAAAGTCAAGGTGGAGGCCATTCCCTGCCACTGGAGAACCATGCACCATGGCATACAAAAGCAGGGAAGCTGGATCTTGGTTGTGTTTTCTTCTGCCCTCTTCCACATGACCTCACTCTTACTATGTGATTCACAGCCATGTTCTGATAGTCATTTCTGACACAACGGGGCAAGCCTTACCCAGAGTCCATTGCTTTAGTTAGCATGCAATTGCCCAAACCCCATTCACAGTTGCATTGACCATGAACGGTGAAGCCAGAGTTTGATTCCAGATTTATCTGATTCTTGTCTAAGCAGCTGTTTTACTGTATCTGGGCAGAGTCTTGAGAGAAAGCATCAGACAGACACGAAAAGTGTTTATTCTACATGCAAAGAGCAGGAGCAGTAAGGATTCTGAAAGTGTAGATGCATGGTTAGTTCCGTTTGAATAACATTAATTTGGCAACTGCAAAGGCATGAAACGTGCTAAGGCTAAGGTTTGGAGAATAGCCTGGAAACATAAGCTTCATCAGTTCCTCTAAGTTAGGGTGTGTCCATCGCTTCAGTACTGTTAGCCTATATTTTGCTTGTTGTGGTCATAGCATCTTCTTTGTGCAACTGAGATTCCAACCAAACCAACACTGAAAATACAGTTCCCAGTCCTGCACTGGACGTCTGTACAGGGGAATGGCCATTGTCTTATTCTGAGTCTTATATCTTCCTCATTATTTGGAGAATTCATCAGGATCGACTTCATGTATTTCAGGAAGTTTCCACTGCGCTAGGCTTCCATATCTCTCTTCAAATGCTCCTCAATGCTAGCTGTCTCTCCCTGCATTCCCTTCCTGTCTACCCTTTCCCTCTGCACTTGACGATCCTATTCCTGCCCCCGAGTCCCTGGCTCACCCATAAAATCGCTTCTATTTCCCCATCCTAGGGAGATACATGTGTCTCCCCAAGTCCCTTTCTCTATACCTAACAGATTGTAGCTTGGTTATGATTTACTTATATTTACATATATTTAATGGCTAATATACACACAAAGATATGTATCTTTCTTGGTCTGGGTTACCTTACTCAGGATGTCTTTGTTTTTGATTTTCCCTAGTTCCATTCATTTGCTTGCAAATTTCATGATGTCATTTTTTAAACAACTAAGTAATAAGCCATTGTGTAAATGTACCTTATTTTCTTTATCTACTCTTTGGTTGAGGAATATCTAGGTTGTTTCTACTTTTTAGCTACTGTGAGTAGAGCAGCGATGAATGTGGTTGAACAGTTGTTCTCATGGTAGGATAGCATCCTTTGGGTGTGTGCCCAAGAGTGGGATAGCTGGATCTTGAGGTAGACTGATTCCTGCCTTTCTAAGGATCCACTCCAATGAGTTCCACAGTGGCTGTACAAGTTTGCACTCCCACCAGCAATGAACAAGTGTTTCCCGTATTCTACGTCCTTGCCAGCAGGAGCTGCTACTTATGTTTTTGAGCTCAGCCATTCTGAAAGGTAGAAGATGAAATCTCAAAGTAGCTTTGTGTTGCATTTCTCTGATGGCTGAGGATGCTGAACATTTCTTTAGGTGTTTCCTGGCAACTTGAATTTCCTCTTTTGGGAATTCTTGATTTAGATCTGTACCTCATTTTTGAATTTGATTATTTAGGTTTTTGATATCTAGTTTCTTGAGTTCTTTATATATTTTGGATATTAGTCCTCTATCAGATGCGGCATCGGTAAAAATATTTTTCTATTCTGTAGGCTGCACTTTGTTTGAATGATATTATCCTTTGCCTTACATAAGCTTTTTAGTTTAATGAGTCCCACTTGTTAACTGTTGGCCCTCGTGTCTATGCTAATGGTGTTCTGCTCAGAAAGTTTCCTGTACCAATGAGTTGAAGGCTATCCACCCACTTTCTCTTTTATCAGAGTCAGTGAATCCAGTTTTATGTTGGGGTCTTTGATCCACTTGGACTTGAGTTTTGTGCAGGGTGATAAATATGGATCTATTTTCATTCTTTTGAATGCAGACATCCATTTAGACTAGCCCTGTTTGTTGATGATGCTGTCTTTTTTCCAGTGTGTATTTCTGGCTGCTCTGTCAACAACCAGGCATCCATATGTGTGTGGGTTTATGTGAGACCTCCAGCAGTTCTTTCATTACTCAGGATTGCTTTAGCTATCCTGTTTTGTTGGTGGTATTGCTGGTGAGGGTGGCGATGTGTGATTATATGTTTTCATATGAAGCTGAAAGTTGTCCTTTCAGTATTTGTGAAGAGTTGTGTTGGAACTCTGATGATAATTACATTGAATCTGCTGATTACTTTGAGTAGGATGGCCACGCCTTAATGATCACCAAGAATAAAGAAACACTTATCTGGAGTAAAAGCCTAAGGCATCATTAAGCCACACATTTCTAAAACTCACCTGCAGTTGTCCCTCAAACCTCTGCACTATTGAGTGTTTGTCTTAGCTTTTTAACACGTATTTTAAAGCCCTTTGCAAGTGTGTTGCATATGAAATGGCATCACTTTTGAAGATAAAGAAGACCTCAGGTTCTTATCTGTGAAGGTAGGTGTGTGATTAGGGAATCTCTGGTGAACTTTAGCAAGAAGCACTTTCCAATGATGTGACTCATCACGCTCACAGGTTTTTGCTTTCTGAATTTGATGTCTTGTGCAATTGCACAAATGCCACAATCTATTTAATTGTCACCAATAGCTTCCAATTCAACTCTCTAACCATCTACTCTTTGACCGTGGGCAAATGATTAATCTCTGGAACCTTGGTTTTCTCTTATTCCTGTCCTAGACTCCGGTTCCTTTTCCAGCCTCAGCCGACTGTGATGCATTCTCACCTGACACACACACATCTGAGAAATAGCAGTCATCATTTTAGTTCTCTAAAGGAGCAAAAGTCCTTGAAGGTGTGTGCAGGTGACCCATGTTGAGTGGCGGCCTCAGAGGGACCTAGGGGTGCTACCTCTATAGCACTCTTGTCACTTGCCAAAGCTAATTTGTGTTGTGTGAGATAGCATGGGGCAGAATGTCCTGAAATATTTGCAGATCTGCCTATTTCATAACCGACAGTGCAAATCCGTCTGGCTGGGATGCTACTGAAAGTTGTTTTTATGAAATCGCTGTTTTGTGAAACAGATACTGAGTTCCACAGCGGACTTAGGTAGTCGAATGTGGTAGGCAGGTTGGGGTTCCAGCGCCAGGTACTTCTTGCCATACGCAATGCCAGCCTGTGGGTATGTGACCTGAGAAGCTTCACGGGGTCAGGGTATCCTTGACCCAAAGACATGCATCTGTTTAGCAATACGATACCTCTATTTTAGAGACTTACTTTTGTTATTACTTGTGTTTGCATGTGTCTAAGTGTGATTATGCACATGTGTGCTGAGGTGAGCAGAGAAGGCATTGGATCCTCTGGAACTGGAGTTGGGGTCCACCCGTGTGGGTGTTGGGAACTGAACGCTGAAGGAGACGTTTGTCCTGCTAACTGCTGGGCCGTTTCTCCAGCTCTCAAATTATCCTTATTTATGTAGTTAATCACCCTCAGCAAAGCTCAAGGCTCCACTGCTTTGGGGCCTCTCAGATCAAATGTGGAGGCAGTGTGTTTAGCTCTCTCTCGTAGCCCAGAAGTTCCCGACGCTCTGAAGGGGGACCCAGGCAGGAACCCTCCCTGCTCTGCAGTCCACGCCCAGAAGATCTGTGTCTCAATTACTAACCTTTAACCCAGTGACTTATCTCTGAATGTTCCTAACGGTGATAAGATCTTGTGATTATCTTGATAACTTTATTTTGGGGAGTGGCACAGTGCACAAAGAAGGCCATTGAACGCAATTTTTCTGAACCATAATATTCCAGTGGCAGCTTTGAGCTAATTATTCAAAGGCCCGTATCTGCCTTAGAGGGCACGGACAGGAAACCATTGCACTTTAGGTTTGTTTTACCACCTGAGTATGACCAGTGCAAGTTAAATGCCCAAAGCTGTCACCGTACGAAACCCAGCTGGACAAAACTTAGGTTATGTGAGCAACCTAAATCCCATTTTAATAATGCTTGAGAAATGCAGCTTTTGTGACAAACTGTGTGCTTAAGAAACACCGGCTTTTCGCAGGGTCTCAGGCTGTGGAGAAATTTGCTGGACCCATAATGTGAATTGCTGAGCATGAGACACGAAATTGTAAGGTAATAAGCTGAATCAGTCAGTACAAAAGTCAAGAAAGTCAGGCGTGTTCTAGATTATCATTTATACGTTTGTATTATTTCAGTATCATTATTAGAAAATACTATGGATGTGGCCGGATCCTCACCAGACCCAATACGTGAGACGTAGAAGCAAGAGGAGGGTCAGGGCCGTCCTTCATTATGCAGTAAATTCAACGTCAGTCTGAGTGACTTGAGACCTGGTCTTAAGACAAAAGAGCCAGCGGTCACAGGGAAGCACCAGGAACTACGGAGGGGAGCACACTGTGACCAGCTGTGCTGCCGAGGTTTGGGACGTGAAGTCCCAAATACCCCCGAGTCAGCCATAAGTGGAGAATGAGGCCTTCCTGGAGGGGAATTCCTGCCTGGGTTACAAACCTTGCCTCTCTGCCTGCCCTGGTTCCTTGTTAATTCACTGGGTCAGCTACAAAGCTTGCCCCGCCCTGCCGGCTGGCTGCCACCCTCCCCCGATCTCGCCGCCTCGCTTTGAAAGGCTGGTACCCCAGGACTTCTTGGAGATGATTTCTGTGGTATCATCCTTTGCACACTCACCACTGATCACCCTTGTCTCGTCTTTGGGCTGCAGTGGGCGCTGTGTCTGGCTCCCAACTTTAGCTTCACTCCTCCCCTGGCTACTCAGCTTCCTTTCAGGCTACCCCTCCTGCCTCTCTTTGCATGACCTGTGTGTCCACCTACCGGTAAAGCATTTTATAAAAGCGGGACCACTTTTATTTTCTCGTTATTACGCATTCTTTCGGGCCACACTCGCCCCGCGCTCATTTAACTGTCACGCACTGGCAACTCTGGATTTCATAGTGTAGCCCTGAGCTCGAGGTACGTTTGACTTGCCAAGAGATTTCAACTTACACATGTCATGAGACCCTTAACCTGGACAAGTGCAAAACATCAAAATAAGAAAGTAAAGGAATGAGGAAAGAAGGCCCCCAACTCCACTCCTATTCCAGGTGGTTTCTCCCCCTATTGTCCTTAACTTTTAACAGACGCACTGCTCACCTGGGCCAAACTCCAAAGCCAGAGCCCTGCTGATGGCTTCTCTCAGTGTGGGGGGCCCTCACTGCTAATCGCTCCCCAAGTCTGTCCCAGTCCTGCCCAACCTTTCATCACTATGCTACTACACACACACACACACACACACACACACACACACACACACACACACACACAGTGGCCTGGGGTAGGGGTGAGGTTGGGCATGGAAGTCTGAGTCTGTCTAACCTTAACTCACCTAGAAACTGTGTTGTTTCATTTATTATTTTGATTTCTCCCCCTCCCTCCTGTGTGTATGTGTCTGTCTCTTTATTTTTCAGTCATGGGCTCACTCTGTACTTTAGCCTGGCATGGAATTCATCCATGTAGCTCTGGTTTACCTCAGGCTCACAATTGTTTTTGCCTCAGTCTCCCAAGTGCTGGGGAAAAGCTACCATGTGGTTTTCTACTATTTTTTGAAAAAAAAAAAAAAATCTTTTAAGACATGATCTTATTGTAGCCCACACTGGACTCAAAATCACTATGTGGATTTCAATCACTAGGTTGACCTTGAGCTTCTTGCCATCACCTTCCAAGTCCTGCGATTATGTGTGCACCACTGTGCCCAGCCCTGCTCAGTCTTGAGCTTTAGCTTTGGCCCCTTGGACTGGACTGGGTTTCTGACATCATGTTCTCATGACAGCTATAAGACCTTTTCTGGTTCTTTCAGTTACTATTTCCCTCTTCCCAGGAGCACTGCTTAGTTTTTTCCATGCCATGGTAGAGGGCTGGCCCACGTTCCACAGTGGCCTGACTGTCTGGACCATGTCCCACGGTCATTTTCGTTCTGATCGTCAGGCTCAGAGGTGACCATATGAGTGATGAATTTAGTCATCATTTTGGCCTGTGGTTTCAGTTCATGGTTGTGTTTCTCTATCCTGTTGCTTTGGGGCCTGTGTCATAGTGAGAATGTCTCGGGGAGGAAGTAACTTACCTCTTCCCCCTGAAGAGCAAAGTGGGAGAAGAGAGAGGGTGGGCCCTCAGGACCTGCTTTGAGGGCATTCTGCTCTCTCACCACTGGACTGCTAGATAGGTCCCATCCCGTGAAGGCCCTGCTGCTTCCAGTCGACTCCAGGCTCTGATGCCTGTCCACAGGATGCTGATGCCACACCCACCGAGGGCAAGTGTGCCACTGCTGGTCACCTTTCCTACGTCTCTTCCTTCCTTTGTGTCCCATTATATTCTTGCCTGAGAATTAGAAACTGCAGTTCCTGGCACATTCTAGCAGCAAAGTGGAAGAACATTCTTCCTGGTACACAAACCATCTTTCTAGCCAACATTCTTTCATTCTCTTTTCTAAAGACAGAATCTTTCAGATGAGGCTGTGGCTTGCTCTTATATATGATGCTCTAGTTTTAAGCCTTTCTGCTGACAAAAAATAAAATCTACTTCTGAAAAACAATCACATATTTTAAAAAATTAAAACTGTAAGTTTTCAAAATTTTATCTTTGCTCTAGATTTAAAGAGACATCTTAGTTTAACAATAGAATAAAAGAAGGATAAACAAGTGTTCTTTGTTCTGAATAAATTTGTCCTTAGTCCAAAGTAATGCATAATACTAGTTCCATAAGAGGAGAGCCTGGTGGCAGGAAGAAAAGATAAGAAGGAAAATAAACTCAGTCTAAATCCTTACACTATACCCTGCAGTAAAAGCAGGGACCAACTGCATTGCCCATGTGCAGAGTGAAAGGTGGATAAGGGTGAAGAGCACGTGACCTTTGGCCCCGAGGAATGAGCGTGTGACAGGGTAGAAAGTGAGCGTGCTGGAGATAGGTTACAGTTGCTCTACAGTTGATGAATGGGCGAGGGCCCTGGGAAAGACAAGACTGACGATGTTAGAATTTCTACTTTAACCCTCAGAAGTTCTTAATGCTAAGCTCGTCATTTGATCTCAAAGGGCTCTAAGTTTAGAGATTTGGGGGCACTTTGGTGGATGGCTTTTTAAGCTGCTTCTCCATGGGTCATTTATTCTAAGGTACTGTGAACGCTGACAGCCACTTCAGGATAGGAACGATCTGATGGTGCTGGACAGCTCAGTGTAGCCGAGTGCCAACATTGCAGTCTGTGAGCCAGCACCACACAGGCTGCTGTCTGCCCCTTTCAATTAACTTCCAAAGGCACCACTGAGCAGTGGTTTATTTTTGCTTTTATTTCCTGTCCCCAAGGGATGTTTGTCTGCCCTCCGATACCTTACTTATTAACTTTGATTACATCACTGCTTGTGTAGATAAGTAATAGGCCTCCCTTCCGCAAATGGGCCTGGTTCTATAATTGTCGTTTTTGTGCTTCTATTTCTGGTAACTCATGGATCAGACTAATTGCTAAAAACAGGTTGTCTTACTCAACTAAGGACCATGTATGGATATAACCTAGAACCTCTGCACGGATGAAGCCTATGGTAGCTCAGTAACCAACTGGTTTCCCATAGTAAGGGGAACAGGGACTATTTCTGACAGGAACTCAATGGCAGGCTCTTTGACCTCCCCACCCCCCAAGGGAGGAGCAGTCCTGCTAGGCCACAGAGAAGGACTTTGCAGCCAGTTCTGAAGATATCTGATAAAACAGGATCAGATGAAAGGGGAGGAGGTCCAATCAGTGGACTTGGAAAGGGGCAGGGAGGAGATGAGGGAGGGAAGGAGGGTTTGGGAGGAAATGAGGGAGCAGATAGAGCTGGGATACAGAGTTAATAAAATGTAACTAATAATAATAATAAAAAACAGGTTGTCTTTATTTCTTCCTTTCATAATTATGCAGAGTGATTCTGTTTTCCTTTAACTGCTTGGATGGTAAAATTCACTGATGGTTTTGTGAACTTCTAATGGGGGTATGTGTCTCAGGGTTTCTATTTCTGTGAAGAGATATCATGGCCATGGCAACTCATTTGAAGGAAGACATTTAATGGGCTGGCTTACAGTTCAGAAGTTTGGTCCATTATCAGCATGGCGGGAAGCATGGCGGTGTGCAGGCAGACGTGGTGCTGGAGAGGGAACAGTTCTATACTATGATCTGCAGCCAACAGGAAAAGACTGCGTCACCCAGGCCTAGCCCGAGCTTCTAAGACCACAAGGTCCTCCTCCACTGACACACTTCCTCCAAAAAGGCCACACCTAGTCTAGCAAGGCCTCACTTCCTAATAGTGCCACTCCCCATGAGCAAATGGGAGCCATTGTCTTCCAAACCACCGTAGCACACATGGGAAATGCGTACATCAAAAATGTAAGCAAATTTTACTTCAAACAGTGTGGACGTGTCAGGGTTTAAAGAGATTTTTTTTTTTTTTTTAATATTGTATGTCTAAAGAAATACCAGATCTAGTATTTGCTAAATGCCTTGGTGTCTTAGAAGGTGAAACAGTCGCCTCTGCAGCCATGTTTACTTTATGATTTTCATAGCTTAGTACCCTCAGACTGAGGAAAGCTTTTTAGTTAAATTCTATGGAAGCATTATAAACAAAGTAATTTAGATTATAACGGAATTTTGTTGATATTAAACTATCATGCAAATCTAGAGTTCTTTTGTTTTTGTTGTTGTTGTTATAGTTCTACATGGAATTGCCTTTTAAAGAAAATCTAGAGAACAGATCACGTTGAGTTATAGGAGAGTTTATTGAAGGGTGGTGCCAGCTGAATACAAAGTGTCCTTGTGTGGAAAGGCTAAGAAGTCTTACCATCTACCTCTGGACAGAATGAGTGTTGGGCAGTGTAGTTTATTAATAGCACCGTCCACACTGTTTCCACACAGTGGAGCTCTGTTGAAATGAAACGCCCTAGACACAGCGTCACAGGGTTCATTTGCAAGGGATGGCCACAGTTCTGTTCATGCTTTTAAAGCCCGATGTAAACCACGCTACTGCCAGCCGACAGTCAGCTATTTGCATATCAAATTAATTAGTTTAAACAGACTAAGCTTTAAGGTGACTCTTCCAATGATTCTGACTTTTGACGTTTTTTACCCCTGAAAAACCAAGTCTAGTAAGAAAATAAGTCACTTCTCTATAAATATATGATGGAAATAATAAATAGCAAGCATAACACAAATTATTCACTTGCATGCCAAACTAAGGCTGTTGTTTTTACAATTTTAGCTGTTTATTAATTTTGAAGTTCAAAGGAAAATTTGACTTAAAATTTTACTATTTTAAACATGAGTAAATTTTACCTTTTTTTTTTTTTTGTCTAATTGGAACATAGAAACTGGTCTCTCTCTTTAAGCAATAGTGAGGAATATTTCATAAAACCGGTAACTGATTTTATTTATGAATAAATAAGCACATGAAACAGCTTCATCAAAGATATAGATAACATTTTGGAATCCATAGAGCATTAAAATTTTTTATAAATAATAATGTTTATGGAATTATCATTATCACACAACTTTCATACATTTTAGCAAGTTTCCATAAGGCTTTACAGATGGTAATGGAATTCTGGTTTTACATGAATTTCTGAAATAGATGAGAGGTCATTTGCACAAAGGAGATAATGAGGACATAAACGTAAGTCAGATGATTATGTAAGTATGGAGAAAATCTGTTAGGAAAGTTACTAATTGATCTGAGAAACCTAGGGAGTTAATTCTGTCTTGCTGTTATTAAATATTGCCACTCAGGCCTACTTCCCCACATCTAAATGACAGGAATTACTGTAGACTCATCAGCTGGGGCCCAGAAAGGACACTGAGCTGAGGCCCTGGGCTGCGCTTGGCAGAATGGGGAGCTGGGGTCCATGTATGTATTGTGTGTGCAAGGTGACCCACAATGGTTCTGATGCTAACGAGTTCTGGAATCTCCCAGAGAACTTTCAGTAAGCAGTTTCTCAGAAAGTCTCTCAGGGCTTTTTGTGAAGGCAGTCTGGTGGCAGGCCAAGCAATTAAACATGCTCTCAGTATCAGGAATTTCTGTGTTTTTATACTACCGAATGGTCTGAACATGAACTGTGATAGCAAGAGAAACTTCCATCTCTCTATATACATATTATCTGTATTTTTTAAAAAACACTCTTTCTGCTCCATTGATCTTAATTCTGAGTGACTAATCATTAGTCACTGGAAACCATGTGTTTTCATGCATTGTAACTACTGCCCTTGGTGTGGAATTCAAGTAGCTCTGCGTGTATGCCTCAAATTCCAATGTGCAGGTTTGGAAATAGAGCTAGAGAGAAAATCATAGGACTATGACTATCTATTGGAAATATGGAGGACATGTACCGTGGTGATGTTGTTAAATCGTATTCTAGAATAAAGTGGAATACAAGATCAGTTTTTTGTATTTTGAATCCAACTTTGGGTTACTAACAGGTATGCTTTGTTCTTAAACGGGACTAAGGATTCATAAGTCAGCTCGGAATGTGATAAAGAGAAGGGTTAGAAGGACAGTTGGAAGCCCGTGTGTTCAAAGCTGTGCCCAGTACCCACAAGAAAGCTTGTCCCATATTTAGTGTACAGGATGACTCTGGAATGAAGATATCTTACAGTGAGTGTGCTGTACGTCATACACAGTATTTTACAATATTGAATATATTCAAAACCTGCAAGCACCCTGTCACATACCAAGGAGGGTCCACCCAGGTCCTCCTCGTTCACACTCAGCCCTCCCTCATTTAGCTGTCACGATAACTACTTTCCACAGTTCTCCGGGTGAGACTCATGGAAGTTGAAAATAAAAACGGTGGTACAAATACGTCAGGGCAGGTGTCTCTCTGCACGTCCATCCTGGTGTTGCTGTCATGTTCATTCCTCCTTCTGTAGAAGTGTCCTCACACAGAGCTCTGTGTAAATGAATGGGACAGTGGTGGGTTTCTCTCCAGCTCGTCACCATACTTCCACAGAGCCCAAAGCTGTACCTTCTTAAATACCTGACTTGGTAGCCGATGCATATTTTTGGCTCTACTTAACTGTGTTCTGTGGCTTTATTTTATTCTTCCTAGTTTACCTTCATGACCTCCACACCACGTTAGAACATGTACCTCAGTTTTCATCTCTGAGTACCTTGTATGGCAGTCCCATGGCAATTCTTCTATTGATGCCCCCCCCCCTTGCTATGACAGCTCATGTTCTAACCTTTCTGTGGTACAGAACCACAGAAACCCCCGGTATTAGAAGCATGTTTAATGATTTGGTCTGCTGCTAGACTACCCACACAGGAAGCTCCTGTAGGTTTCTGTCACCCAAACAGTTGCGTGAGAATTCAGACCCCTTTGCTAAGCTGGCTGCCTGGGAAACAAATAACTTTTCTCATTTTTTAACCACATTTCTGCGGATAAAATGTCTTCTTTTTAGAAAGGAAGGGCATATAGGAGATTTGGAGGGAGGGTTGGGGAATGATATAATTGTGTTATAATCTCAAAAACTAAAGCAATTTTCAAATGTCTTCACAGTTGCAGCTGTATATTTTATGACCACTGCTCTCAATTTTAAATCTGTAATGTTTCAACCCAATGACACATAATCTAATCCCTGTGCTATAACAAGTGGCTTTTCCTCTTTCTCTGTATTTCTGGGTTAAGAGTAATTTTAAACAGTCTATCATGTTATGGAATATTTAATAGCTTTGTAATGCCTCGTGAAGATCACATAGTCATTACAATTCTTGTACATGTAGGTTTTTCTTCTTTTGTGAATAATTATTAAAACAAATCATTACTGAGTTAAACTTTTTATGGCTCTTGATAAGAATTGTTGAGTGATTTTAAATATCTTAGTTTCTTAGATTTAGTCACGTAATTATATATATATATATATATATATATATATATATATATCTTAAAGTGCCCTGTTGAATGGGATCATATACATATATACATGTATATATGTATATATATATATAATTTATATAAATTGTATTGACTAATTTATAAAAAAATGAGCAAATGAATAAATTATTTTACAAAAGTGTCATCAAATTTATGACCATCAAAGTTTTAATACTTTAACAGATTTTTGAGTACTTTTTTGAAATAAGATACTTGTAAAATTTAATGTAAATAACCTATGTAAATTTACTTTTATGAATTATAGTTAATAGATATTATACACAAAGAATGATGATAGATATCTATATTTTTTATTTAAATGCTTTCTCTATAATGCTGTCAAGCCAATGAGATGCAGATAAGTATATCAATCATACTATGCATAGCTGATTTTAATTTTCTTTTAAAAATATAACTTTCTATTTATTCTTTGAGAGCTGAATACACGTATACAGTGCATTTTGGCCATTCTCATTCTCTTCCCTCATCTCCTCCTGGACCACTCCCCATGGTCCCCCCCACCCCAGCCTCACGGTTTTTGTCTGTTTATAATCCACTGAATCTGACAGCACCGCCCTCACACACATGGGTGTGCAGCCAGCTGCTGGACACACCCGTAAAGAAAACTTGACTTTCTCTCCCAGCAGCTACCAACTGTCAGTGGTTGCCAACTAGGTGTGGGGCTGTGTGCCTCTCCTGAATCCAGGAGGGAATTTTGATTGTGCTAACTTGTGCAGCTCTTGTGTAAACAACCGTAGCTGCTGTGAGTTCATGAGTGCAACGCCCCTGTCGTTTACAGAAGACACTGTCCAGCCCAGTTCACCCTGACCTCTGGCTCTTCAAACCTTTCCAGTCTCTTCTTCCTTGATGGTCTCTAAGCTGTTGTCAAGGTGTTTGTGATACTGGTGTTTGGTTGAGCACTCCGAAGACAATCAGTCTTTGCACTTTGACCTAGCTACCATTCTCAACTACCATCGTCTGTTTATTCTATTATACATTACATTATTATGCCTCTGTATTTTTATTAAACTATAGTTATCACCATGAATTTAATACTAAGGCTGAAAGTCCTCCACATATATTTCAGGTCAAAAGATGTGTCTTTTTCTCTTAGGAAATTTATCAGTGGTGTGGTTCCTCATGCAACAAATACGAGCGTCTGAAAGCAAGCCAGGTCGCCATTGGCATTCGAGACAACGAGAGGAAAGGAAGATCTCAGCTTGTTGTGGTGGAAGAAGGAAGTGAACCGTCAGAGCTTATGGAGGTATTGGGATTTGTCTGTGGAGAAGCCTGAGCCGTGTGTGTGTGTGTGTGTGTGTGTGTGTGTGTGTGTGTATGTTGTGTGTTGAGAGAGAGAGACACCGAGAGACTGAGAGACTAAGAGAGAAAAGAGAGAGAATAAGATAGAGACAAAGAGAGAGAGAGTGAGCAAGAGAGACAGAGAGAAAGACAGAGACAGAGATACAGGGAGGCTAAGGGAAGTGGGTAGGATCAAACATATTTTGAAATGGGTAGCCTGGACTCAGGTTAGCTTTTTGAAAAAGCACCAAGCTTATGTAAATCATGGTGGCATGAAAATTCAGTCATACCTGCTTTCTCTCAGGATCTCTTGATCCTGTTTATCTTGCTTTTTCCTTTTTTCAGTCTTGGTGCTTGAGCCTAGGGCCTTGAGTATGATAGGTGAGGAAGTCATCTACCACTGAGCTCATCATCATCATCATCATCATCATCATCATCATCATCATCTATTTTGAAGTAGATAACAGTCTAATCATCTGTATCTAGTTCCTTTTTAATTGCACTAACTTTACTCAACTTTAAATGTTAGCTCCTGCTTCACTAAAGAATGAAAATCCGAGATTCACTAGTTAAGAGCACTAGCTGCTCTCCTAGAGGACTCAGGTCCGATTCTCGACGCCCACATGGTTGGAAATGGAGGCTCACAGCCAACTGTAACTCCAGTTTTAGGGGATCCAGTACCTTCTTCTGGCCTCTGAAAGCACCAGGCATGCATATGGTCCACAGATATACAGGCAGGCAAAAACACTGACACACTCAAAGATGATGAAATAATAAGTTTTAAGAAGGATGGAAAATCTTGTACCAAAGCATTAAATATACCAATATTTTATATATTTCAACCAAGCTAAGCATCTTGTCTTAATAATAAGACATATTTATATATACACATATAATTTGACTAATGTTTTTGGGTGAATATGGACATTAAAGAAACATAGCTCCATAGAACTAAACCTTTATGTGCTGACTAGTTTTTATGTCAGCATGACACAAGCAAGAGCTGTTTGGTAAGAATGAACTTCAGTTTGGCCTGTGTGCAAGCCTGTGGTGCATATTCTTAATTCATGATTGATGTAGGTGGACCTGTCTCACAGGGGGTGATGCCATGTCTGGGAAGGTGTCCTGGGTGGCAGAAAACGTCGGGCTATGCGGAGCAAGCCCGTAAGCAGTGATCCTCCACAGCCATTGCCTCAGCCCTGCCCCGGGGTTCCTCCTTTTGCTTCCGCCCTGACTCTCTTTCATGATGGATTGTGGCTGGATCATGTGAGCGGAAATAAACCCTTTTCCCCAAGTTGCTTTAATCATAGTGTTTTACCAAAGCAATAGAAACCCTAAGTAAGACTCTTTACCATCACAGTGATCTCTGACAATTACTTGTGGCACAGTGGCGTGGCTGTAGACACTTGCTTGCTGTCCTTGCTTACAGTGTTTCATTCAAAATAACTGCAAAAGAGAGTTTAAACATTCACTACATTGCGCTGTACTGTTAAATATACATAGAAATGCCAGCGGAAGGGAGATAAAATCTAAAAATACAAATTTATCTTTGAAATACTAGAGAGTAGTAAAGAGTTCCAATTCCCAAGATGCTGTTTGCATCTCAGGGAGTTCTTATTTTGTTTTTTATAATTCTCAACAATGTGTGCACTGTGTCTCTCCTGAGTGCGTGCTGGGTCTGCGCTGCACGCTCTCTCATGGCTCTTCCTGGCATGGTGAGCCGAAGTGAACTTCCAGTGAGCGCCTTCCTTAAGTGGAAGGAAGCTTGGCAGTCCAATGGCAGTGGTGATGAGCTAGCTCAGATTCGAGGATGTTTGGAGCTGCTACCTGTGACAGTACGAAGCCACAAGGACCTCAGCTCGGTTGGGAAAATGACAACTTTATTTTCATGCTGTTTGAAAAGGGGGCGTTTCCTTCAATTGTGAGTTCCACAAACAAGTGTAGCAGGACTGACTGTCCTGTGACTGTGCAGACCACACTTCCGTTCCTGTGCACAGCCTCAGAATATCAGTTAGCATCATCCCAGCTCGGTTACTTTTGTTATCTGCTGTTCAGTAATGATGTTCCGTGAGCTGATGAGGAAGCTTGAGTTTTGGTTTTCTTTTGGAGACAGGGTCTCTCTGTGCGGCCCTGGCTGCCCTGGACCTCACTATGTAGACCAGGTTGGCCTCTAACTCACAGAGATCTTCCTGCCTCTGCCTCCCGAGTGCTGAGATTAAAGGTGTGCTCCACCATAATATTAACAGGCTGCTTAAAAATATATTTAGGGCCTGGGAATGGCAGAGAAAATTGAATCTCTGCACTTGGGAGGTGAAGTTAGAGATCAGGGACATTCTCTGCCATGTGGGAAGTTCAAGTCCATTCTGGGCTACCTGAGACCCTGTCTCTAAATAAAACAAAGTGACAAACCAGTAGATTGGCTGATAGCTATATTCCAATATAATTGGTTTTCATTGCAATTTTCTTTTGTATTTTATTCATTAGAATTATTTTCCTCTGGGGGAATCTAAAGTTCTCTATCACGTATAAACATAGAATAGTTCATAGCTTCGAGCCCCAGTATCCTTGTGTAGGATTATGAAATGGCGCTTCTTTTTCAGAGACTCTGATGCAGTGGTGATCTTGTTAGAGGGGTCTAAAATCTAAACATCTTTCATCAATACCCTTTACATTTCATCCTTTTTCACTTGTGCAGAGGATGTTTTAAGTTACTTAACTCTGGAAACTATATGTCTACATGAGAACGTTAGTAAACCCTCAAAATCAAGGGTTTTCCAATCATTGAACCACCCAGTGGCCATGACTAATGCTTGGGTACATGTGGAGCCTGGCTATGGCCACTGGGCCGTTTGTCTGTTGACCCATTGACACATGTAAAATACCTCATCTCAGGCCAAAGCACTTTGTAAGGTCACAGAGCAGACTGGACATGGTAGAGACGCTAACAAGGCTGTCTGGGGTTGTTCCATGCACTGCTGTGCTTAGCCCCTGTGCCCGCTGTGAAAGCAATCCTGTGTCAGGAAGTCACGATAGCCTCAGCTAGTCACAGTCTGCTCTGCACTCTTTCCTTCAATATAAACATATTTACCATGAAAGGCTGCACATAAATTATGTAGAGGTTTGTCCCGGTCTCTCTTCTTTTCATATTTAAAACAACCATTGATCATGAAGGGAAATGAAATTATCTCATTAGCCCTAAGGCCCCAACATTTGTTCCTTGTCTGTATTCTCATTTAAACACGAGGAGGGAAGCTAAAAGATAATTTCTCTGTCTGATTATAGGCTTTTTTAAAAAGACAACATCTGGTGAGATGGGAGACTGAAGGTGGGACAAGTTCTTTTCTAATTATCTTTTTAAATTTTATGTAATTAACTTGACTATATCATCATTATAAATGCTGGTGGCAATACTAGCTGTAAAAAGAGTCCACAGATGCAGGTTGCTGCTGTGAGACTGAACTGGTTTCTTTCTAGTTTTTATAAAATCAGCTGTATGTCCCCTTGCAAAGTTATATATTCAAACATTGTTTCAGGTTCTCAACAGAGAAGGAAAATTGGAAGAAAAATCAGAATATTGTATTTTGTCTCACAGTGTTTATTGAGCATTTGGGTTGTGGCTTAGTTACTATCCTATTACTATGACGAGACATCATGACCAAGGCAACTTATAAAAGGAAGCATTTAACTGGGAGTTTGAAGGCTGTAGAGATGGCTCAGTGGTTAAGAGCACTGTCTGCTCTTCCAGAGGTCCTGAGTCCAGATCCCAGCAACCACATGGTGGCTCCCAACCGTCTATCCTGGGATCTTATGCCCTCTTCTGGTGTGCAGGTGTACATGGAGATAGAATGCTCATATGTGTACAGTAAATAAATCAGTCTTAACTGGGACTTTGCTTACGGTTTTAGAGGGTTAGCCCTTGACCATCATGGTGGAAAGCGTGGTAGCAGGAGGCAGGCACAGCTTTGGGAAGCAGCTGAGAGATTACATGTGATCCTCAAGTAGGAGACAGAGAGAGGGAACCTGGGCCCGGCTCGGACTTCTGAAACCTCAAAGCCCCATCCTCCAACAAGGCCACACCTCCTAATCCTTCCCAAACTGTCCATCCACTGGGAACTGGGCATTCAAACACATGAGCCTATGGGGGCTACTCTCATCCAAGCCACCACAGGTTTGTCCCCAACGAGATTAAAGTCTCAGCTTGTTTTACTGCTCAGCAGAGGCACTGGGCAGTAAATAAGGGAAAGGCGGTGACAGGTGCCGAGGGCCACACCCTTCCGGAGCCCCGTGTTCCTTGGAAGCCTTCCTGTACAATTTGTATTTCAGGCTCTTTGATATTCACGGATAGTTCAGAGTAACCTCTAAAGGTTCTCCCAGTCTATGCAATGGAGTGCTATCGTTTTTACCAGTCACACATGATAACAATAAAATAATCTGTCCAGTTTCTTTGCAAGTTCATTTGGTATCTAACATGTAGAAATCTAGGATCTGGTAAGTAAAGACTAGAGTTGAGTAGTTTAGATGAGTCTCAAATCAACTTTCCCAACTTTCCTACTTAAGCAAATAGCAGCCACAGAAATCTGTCCACCTCTCCCTGTAAGCCACAACACCGCTGTCCACTGGCCTTGGCCACATGGCCCGGCTGCTGTCCCAGCATGCTCCTTCATGATCTGTTAGCACATGACCGCCACTCTGACTGAAGCTGACTGCACCAGAACCCTGAAGAACTGTGCAGCTCTAGAGCTTTATTTTTCTTTTAATCATTTAGTTTATGTCTTTTCCTTCTTCCAACTTAACGGTAAAAGGTTGTGCAGGTTTCCAGTGTTTCCGTAGGTCTCACACAGCGTCAGTTTATAGAAACTAGAATAATTTTGCTTTTGATGATCTAAGCTTTAGACATTCATACATATCATATGTCCTTACTGCGCATTTCGGCAGGTAAGGCACTAAGAAAGAAATCAAGCGGGAATAAGGAGATGTGGGATTTTGTCAAATTTGTCGTGGGAGCTGGGAACCAAACTCTGCTCCTCTGGAAGAGCTGTGTATGCTCTTAACCACCTACCGGTCCTTTCAGCCCCAGGGTTTGTGTTTCACTCTTTTAGCTAAAGCATAATTATGCACTTAACTCAAACTGATAGTTTTTCGAATGTCCTCTATAGAGAGGATGGGCTATTATTTCCTAGGGAATGCTTTCGATTAGATAAACCATTCTCCATTTATCTTTGTAGCATCAGAATGAAGTCAATCAAAGAAGTGTGAGACCAGGGTGCTGGTGTGAAAATCATTTGTAATCATTTTGGAACAACATATACAGTATTTTTAAAAGCTCTAAAGCTTCATGGGAAAATACTATTAATAAGAATAAAAAGCACCATGCTTCTTCTCATAAGAGAACGAGCAGAGGCGTTTTGGGCTTCTTGAATGTAAGAAAGACCTGAGATTGTTCTGTGCCTATGACACACAGTTAAAAACAATCCCAGCTGGGCAGTGGTGGTGCACGCCTTTAATCCCAGCACTTGGGAGGCAGGCAGGCAGGTCTTTATGAGTTTGAAGCCAGCCTAGTCTTCACAGTGAGTTCTCGGGACAGCCAGGGCTACACAGAGGAACCACGTCTCAAACAACAAAAACAAATTTACAAGTAGAGGGGTAGAAGGTTGAGTGAAGCCCAGGGAAGTGGGGAGGGAGGTGGGGTGCCGGGGAGTGGGGGACATGTTGAGTAGAGGGTGGAGAGGTTGCAGTCAGGATGTTTGCAAGAAGGATTAAAAAAATAAAGCACTTCTTAAACTGTTTTCTGTAGCTATCCCATTTACTCCTTTGATAGTCAAAACTGTAAGAATGGAAATTTGAGTTGCCTGAGAAATTTATTTTGTCAATAGACATAGTAAACCATTTAGCAGTGAGAGGCAATAAGAAAGTTTTGGAAGAGAACTATGCTTGCTTTGGGTGTTTTCCAAGTAGTGCTGGGCTCAGTGTCCATTCTTCCTCTGCTTTCCTGGGCCTTTTGTAAGTTCTTGAGAAACTGAACAGTGTCTTAAATATGTTAGAATCCTCCACTCCTGTAGCATGGCTCTTTGTACATAGGAGATGCTTATTATCTGGTTGAAATAAAATTATCCTGAGAGCCAGGTGAGAGAGAACTTTTGCTTTCACAGTTTACTGGTCAAGGGATTGAATATTTGCCACTCTGTCTGGATTGATTACTCCTGAGGTTCTGTCACCTGTACAGAATAGAGGTTTTATTTTTGTCAGCACTGAGGATTGAACCCAGGGCTTTAAGCATGTTAGGCTAATAATCTACCATTGAGGTATACCATTTTTCTCTCTTCCCCTCTTTATTTTGTGATAGGGCCCCATTAACTTACCCAGGCTGTCCTTGACATCACTCTGCAGCCCAGTCAGGCTTTGAACTTTCATTCCTCTTGCTTTAGCCTCCAGATTATCTGGGATTACAGGCCTGCACCTCCAGGCTTGGCTCTGTCACTTAATTCAATGAATCTATTATTTGAATTTCTGTTATTTATTAAACTCCAATATGCATTTTGTCCCTTATCAAGTTCTTCTGATGTGAGGAATGGAAATATTCTGAACCAAGATAAATATGCAGGTAATAGCATAGTCAGCCATCTGCCACAATGAAATGACAATATCTTAGATAATTGTCCCATCGAAGTTCAGTGTGGAGACTTGTGACCTTTCTGATAAGATCAGCTTGACTTGATGCCACATGGCACTCATTTCCTCTTCCCTGTGCCATGGAAGTGAGGGAGTAGCAGGAGAGCCTGTGCAGTTCCAAGGTATGTGGGCTCAGTGAGCCGGGGGGGGGGGGCAGTGATATCTTCACAAAGTATACATTTGAATCACTAAGTTAATGCAGACATTAAGCTAGATAACCTACTGCAAATGCTGACTGGGATGGCAGGTTTCAGCTCTGTCACTTAAGGACTCGTGTGTTATCCTAATATTGACCACATGTTTATCCATATTAATAAAGAACTTTCAATAAGCCAATTTCTTATTAATCTTGTGCTAAAGATTAACCAACCAATATTAATGGCCAAATTTCTTACTTAATGGTTTACACCCCTCTGCATTTGTTTTATAAATAATGTAGTTTTAAAGGATAAAACAATAAATAGAAATAGTAAGTTTATATCAGCTTCCTGTTATGTTCTGTCCTAACGATTTTTTGAGCTTGGATATTAAAAGGACTTCACGATTCATCAACTCATATTCCGTTAGCGTCTATTTTATGATTAGCACTTGCTTAATGTCATGAAGAAATCTGTCTCTGAAGCACAAAGATCTCCCTGAGCTGGGGGACATCTGGGCTATGCTGTTACCACTGTTTACCCTGTGGAAATAAAGTTTAATGATAGCATGCATGTAGTTGAGGCTAGCCAGATCTCTAGAAAGTGTCTGGAAGTGTGAGTTTCCAGGGCACTGTGGCTGACTTGTGATGCCCACTGTGGCCTGGGAGCTCTGGGGCGGGACGCTGGTCTGTAAGGACAGAGCCTGCTCGTCCCAGGATGAATTGTCACTTTAGTTCTCATTCATCCTGACTGCAACTTTCTTGTTACAGAACTCTTTATTAAAATAGAAATTGTATAGCAAATAAATGCTACTTCCTGTGAAGGAGGGGACAGCTGCCACCATGACAGATCTTTACATGTGAGTGGCGCCTTCCACGGGCTTCGTAGAAGGAGCTGCCTTAGAAAAGCAGGTCTACAATGTGGGCTGTATCCCCGCAAAACCACTCAGAGACAAGCGCTGTTGTGATCTGAAGACTCTCCTGAAAGCACACGTAGGGGTCAAGGAAGAGCCAAGTGTTAGTGATTTACAGAGTAGGTGCTGGGCCTAAGTCCCAGAGGGACCCCGGAGGAGCAGTGTGGAACACAGCTGGGAACTGGCCGTGGCAGGCTGAGGTAACCACGAGCTTTAACCAGTCAGTCTGCCTTGCATTGAGTCAGGATCACTCCTTGGAAGTCGATTGCTTGGAGCCACCAGCAAGCTTGATATGAACATGTCCAGCTCTGTAGCTGCTAATGCTGCCTGGAAGAGAGAAGCCTTTCCCATTTCAGACACAATCTCCTCATCACCTCTGAGACAGGACAAGGGTGGCCTAGGCAGAGCCTCAGGAGCGTCTGCTACATCCTCAGAAGAGGCTGTGGGCACAGCCTGTATGAGAATGAAAATATGGCATCGGGGGATCCTTCCATTTAGTCAGTTAACTAAATAATTTCTGGTAAGACTTCAGGTTTACATGTAAATCACACTGGCCTCAAACTTGCAGCAATCCTCTTGCCTTAGCCTCTCAAAGGCTGATATTAGAGACCTGAGACCCCATGCCCAGATTAGGGCATACATTTTTAACTGTCCAGAACGTCAGAAACTCAAAACACTTTGCCGGACGGCTTTGAAACGTTTGCCTTATTTGGTATCTTCTCTAGCCTCATTTGAAGTCTCAACAGCAGGATGCTTGCCTGGGTGAGACCTCTCTCTTGCTGTAGTGTCCAGCTGTTCCTTCTCCCTGGAGGCATTAGATTCAGCATCATTGTGGTAGGCACTGTCTTAGAGAGAAAATACATTCTTTTAAGTCTAGTGCAAAAGATGTGCAGATACTTTACACCATATCCAAGTGTATGGAAGTCATGTCAAGTGTGCTCAATTAAATGTTGGTGCTTAGGATTTTTCTGGATTACGTCAATAAAGGGGGTTTTGTCATTAACTGAAGCTGGCCTAATCTAGCTAACGTAACTTATAAGACAGGGTTCTTTACCTTCTTTTGAAGGAGGAGAGGAGGATGAAACTACTTGCATACATGAAGAAACAAAGCAGTGCCCATGGGGGCTTAGGCGATGTTTCATGGGAGAGACGCTTGTAAAGATGTTCTCTGCTCACAGAAAGAAACTAGAGGGGACAGCAGTGTGCTCTGCCTTCCTCCTCTCAGCAAGTCTGAAGTCTCCCTTCCGGTCACCCTCTCCAAAGCTGGTGAAAGTCACAGAGCGGCTTCTGAGGGAAGAGGCTAGGAGATGTTATGGGACAGACACAGCTTTGGGGGCAGGCCTCGGGTCTTTCAAAGACCAGATGGCTCTTAAACAATTCTGTAACTGGGTGTTGGTGATACACGCCTTTAATGGCTTAGAGGCAGAAGGAGTGGATCTCTGTGAGTTCAAGGCCAGCCTGGTCTACAGAGTGAGTTCCAGGACAGCCAAGCTACACAGAGAAACTCTGTCTCAAAAAGAAAAAAAGAAAAAAAAAAAGTAAGTAAATAAGTAAGTAAAAAAAAAAAAATTAATAATAAGTCTCCGAATCTTCACAGTCTCTTTAAATATATCTGCACTTAAAAATAAGTTGCACCAGAATTTTAGAAGAGCCATTGCACCTGGCATTTACTCTGAAATGATGGCCACTTAGCTATGAAGTAATCTCTTGTAATATTCAGTGATTGTTCTCTGAAGGTAGGGGGTTGCTCCTCCTTGGAAATTTCAGAACCTTAGCATGGGACATGAGACATGCTAAGGTTATAAGACATTCCTAACAAACCTAGAATTCTTATAATGGCCATGTTTGCTTAGATAATGGTTCCTTAAGACAACTCCTAGGTCAGATAAAAGATTTTGGAATTTGGAAATTGACTTGCTAGCTAAAAGGCCTTTTGTGTAATGATCAATGAAAGTGCTTTAGCATTTGGAGTTCAGTCCATCAGAGACCGCCCACTGGCTGCTAGGAAGCTTTAATACATCCCAGGTGTCTCTCTTTCCTCAGTCTACCTGTGTAACTCAGACCACCCAACAGTAAGTCAACGTGCTCATTCTTCCCCCTTCCTTGCTCAGATGTGAAGGAACTACTGCCTGACCATGTCAGGGTTCTTTCTACAGACTCATCCAATCATCCCTGCCACAGAGGACTCCGAAAAGACCTGGGAGGCCCACATACATCCCTGCACTGAAAGCTGACTGAACTCAGGCCAAGAGCTACCTTGTTAAGAGCTATAACCTGTGCCGTCTTCCATGGAACTGGCACACCCCAGACGCTCCTAGAGAAAAGCTTGCCTAATGGATATCCCTCACCTTACTAACATGAAATCCTATGTGCAAGACTGTTGGAGGAGCTGAGATCTAAGCACATGGGAGGAGAAGAGAGTTTGCTTTATCACCAAGTTCTAGTGGCATTTATACACACCGTAAATGCAGAGGTAACCCAAAAGGAAGGAAAGACTGTTCTGTTCCTTCTACAGGGCACTGCTAACTACTGTGCTGCTGATCACAGTTTCTCCGCTTTGCTTAGAGCGGGATGGACAGATCCATCTTCACTCTCAAGTTTTAAGTCTGAAGCATTAAGTTCTGACCAGCCGATGGGGGGATGGCTAAGTTAGTGCTTCCATAGCATTCACGAAACCCTGAGTTTGATCCCCGACATCACATAGGAGGTGGAGGCAGGAGGCTCAGAAGTTCAAGGTCGCTTTCTGCCCCATAGTGACTTTAAGGCCAACCTGGGATACATGAGAGAGACCTTGTCTCTAATTAATTTAAAAATTGACAAGACATACTGTCCTGACAGTCCGCTTGGCAAAAATCGTTAGAGTAAGATATGAAAAAAATAATAAGAGACTGTAAGCTCACAAGGAGATAGTTAGAAGTTCATGGTGAAACTGTTAGAAAAAGGATTTGAGGTGGGTATGGTAATTGATGCCAGTGTTTGGACGCTGAGATGGATCACTGCAAGCTAGTCAGGGCTACAAGGAGAAGACCCATCCAAGCAGAGATATGCAGGGCCTTTCAAAAGAGGGAGAGCGATGCTTTGACCAGGGTAAGAGTCCACGTGTGGAGGCCTTCGGGTTTGTTCTCACTATGTGCCAGTAATATTATCAATCACTTCACATACTTCTTTCATTAATCCCATTAATTAGGTTACAACCATCATCACACCATGTTAAGTTCAGGAGCCTTCCAAGAGCTCCTTCCTGCCTGATCCTGATGAATGAAAGATCATTCAGAAGGCAGGAGGGTAAGGCAAAGGAGAGCCCAAAGCAAGTGTTGGCAGCATCTGTTCAAGAACTGGACAGAGATATTCAAGGTGGATTTGAGTCTTCCAGAAGAATGTTTAGTCATGTCCAGACATCTTGTCCTGGTACTGGCTTGGAGCAGCGTCCAGGCCGCTGGTGCCGCTTGCCCAGGGAAGGTGTGCAGGGGCCAAAGTGAAGATCAGAGTGCTCAGCTGAGCTGTCCTGTGGCGGAGGCGGTGATGCAGGCTGACCACCCTGACGGCCCACGAGTCCTTAGATTGCTGCATCAGACTGGGCCAGCAGGGTTCAGGCTCCGCATCTGTTAGGGTCCAGAAGACAATGACAGAACGACCCCAAACTGAGGAGCATGCAAGCAACAGAAGACTTTTATGCTGCAGAAGACCAGCATGGTGAGGGCCTGGAGGGGAGCTGAAGGCCCCTTTTAAAGCCAGAGAGGGGAATTCCTACTGTGGCTACGTAACCTCGATTGGGATTGGCTGCTGCCCGTGGAGGCTTGGTGACTTTGTGACTTCGATCAGGGCGTGGCCCGAGCTGGGAAGGCTCCCTGTGACTGGTCAGGGTGCAGGGACTTCTCAGACCAGCAGCTGAGCCATCTTATCTCCCTGAGCCAATTGTCCTGGCCGAACCTGTTTCTGTGGTTTTTCCTGCAGCTGAAGTTTCTTCTTCTGAGGAACAGAAAACTCAGGCCTGCTCTATCTGGCAAGAAGATGAAGCCCAGCATGCAGCTGGTCAGGCTTACTTAGCCACGCCCTCTCGCATGCACAGTGTTAGGATAAAGCATCAGATTGCTAGCCTGTCCTCAGACAGTGACATTATCTTTTCTAACTGCCCAGATAGTTCTGATATGCAACAGGTGAAAACAATTGCTGGTGTTCTGACAACAAAGAAAAAAAAAATCAAATGTTGGCTCTTTGTCTTCGTTAGGGTTTCTGTGGTGGAAACAAAACACAATGACCATAAAGTAAGTTGAGGATAAAAAGGTTTATTTGGCTTCCACTTCCACTTTGATGTTCATCAGCAAAGGAAGCCAGGACACCTGAATACCCAAGCTGATGCAGAGGCCTGGAGGAGTGCTGCTTACTGGCTTGCTCAGTCTGCATTCTTATAGAACCCAGAACCACCAGCCCAGGATGGCACCACCCGCTGTGGGCGGGGCCCTCCTCCACCAATCAATAATTAAGAAATGTCTTATAGCTGGATCTCATGGAGGCATTGTCTCAGCTGAGGCTCCTTCCTCTCTGATGACTCTAGCTCTTGTTAGGTTGACATAAACCAGCCAGCACACTCTTCGTCTCGTTCATCTTAACAGGTTCTGAGTTCATTTTCCACATTCTAGCAGCTCCTGTATTAACTTCTGTTAACTTTCCACTGAGTAACTTCAAATCAATGATAGTGACGCATGAGTTTGCTCTCTTGGGAGTGTCCCTCTTGAAGTCAAACCTCTCCTGTATGGATTCTAGAGCAATACTCAGTTCCAGACCAATATCTCAGCTTCCCCAGTCATTTCTTAAATCCCCCAGAACATCACGGTCTGTGTAGCTTCTTCAAGATCTATGTCCTCATTTACGTTTAATTTAAACAATTTGAAAAGAGATAAATTTTTAATTCAGTTCATCACAGCAGCCACACTGTGTGGGATCAGAAGGGACAAATGGCTGGCGACATCTGTGTTCAGCAACACGGCTGGGAGTCATCGCGTCACTGTAGCGAGTTCTAGCGGGCAGCCCTGTGCTGGGTCATTTCACAGCTGCTGCATTCATCTCACCCTTCCACAGTGCGTCCCACGCTTGCCTCCCTCTAAAACACCTCTATCGCAACCTAATACAGCCAGGTCCCCCGAATGTGATAAGGCAACACAGGAGTAAGAGTGTTTAAGAGGCTGGAAAGCTCACAGCTGAGAGTGAGAGCTGGGATCACGTGCCCAGGAGAGGCAGCTGCTCCTCGAGGTCACAGCCCTTCCTTGGAAGTGTTTACTTCTCTAAGCATCTTCCCTGTTATCAAATATTTGTCTTACCTAAGGCACAAAATGCCCTGCAGCAAGTAAATACAGCAGAGGAGCTGGTTTCAATTTTATTATTGATTTCTATAGTCTATGTGCTTGCAATCTACTGGTTGATTTTCATTTAGGGAAGAGAACATGGATAGAAAAATTACTGAGGATTAAAATGTTCCCTCATGAAGCCTTAGAGCTTCCTCTGCTTATTGTGAAAACAGAAGGAAAGCATTAAAGTGACTAAGATACGAGTAGGATGCCTCACTCTCCACGTAAGGAGCCTTCAGTGGCGGTGACAGCACTGGCAATGACAACCAGGAGGTTCTGAGGCAGGAGACAGCACCTGAAGCCGGGATGGCCTATTTGATCCATTATGTAATGTAAACACACTCTGACTTACTTAGAACCGAGCTGTTGCAGGAGGCAGAAGAGCAGCAAAAAGGATGGTTAATTTTGATAGAGGACAAAACACTGTGTTTATATGGATTTGCAGAAAGGTCCTCAGGCTGTAGATTGTTTCCAGTGCTTTCACTGACAGAACTGAGAAGAAAGGCAAGCTATTCCCACCCTCTACAATGGCCGTTGTGATCTTAGGAGTTACTTAATTCCCTAAAGATACTTGAGGCTGCCAGGCTGCTCCTGGTCATGTCTTTAGGCTAATGGTTCTTTGATACAGTTCTTTGGGGCAGTCAGGAATCCATTCAGAATACTTACTATGCTTTGATAACCTGAGTGGCCTGATGGCAAGGTTGACCGAAATGAACAGGAAATGGTAATTACTCTATGTGAAGTAAGGGCATAGCTGTCCTGTTCTGAAAGAAAACAAAGTATCTTCAAAGTATTTTTGTGTGGTAATTTTTCTTTCTTTCTTTCTTTCTTTTTTTTTTTTTTTTTTTTTTTTTTTTTTATTAAAGAAATAATAATATGTTGTCTATTTTCTATAGAATGACAGAACTAGATCATAGAAGGAAGATGCAGGCACCTGTGGCCTTAGGTTGCTGGAGGTGTCCCTGAACATTGTCTGGGAAATGAATCTTTTTGTCTCATTCAAAGATCTGAAAAGTTTCCCCTGGTTTAGGGAAGTGTGTAACTGATTATTTTGAGTTAATAAGAGGCACCAAGAGAACATGAGTGGGAATGCTAGCCTCACTACTGCTCGGTTGGCTCTGTGGCATTGTGTCGGCTCTCTGAATATCAGCCCTTTTCTGTGGGATTAGGATAACAGTTATCTGCTTCACAGAGCTCAAGTGAGGATGAAAGCACATGATTACAGTCCTGATGTTACTCATGGCCATTCACGGAGCGGGGACTATTACGAACTTAATTATAAGTGACTGTGCCTTGTAAGGAATAATTGCTTGGTTTTACTTGTGCCACACCCATCACCCCAGCAAGAGGAAAAGCTCAGGGGAAGGATGGGGCGTGGCTCCCACAGGGGACGTGGCTGGTGTCAACCTGATAGAGAAAGGAGCAGCTAGGGGAGCGCACTGGGAACAGCACAGGGCTGGAAGCGTTCTGAGATCCCTCCCCACTGAGGTTTGACTTTACAGAGTAACTACTCAGCTCTGGACTGGCTGAGATGCAATTCCCTGGGCCTTAGGCTGAACCTGTTGACTTAGCTGCAGGCAGGTGGCAGCCTGTACTTGTCAGGTCAGGCCAGCCAGAAGCTGCTTGAATACTCCGAAGATTTGTTTTGTTTTGTTTTTTAAGATTTATTTACTATGTATAGTGTTTTTCCTGCATGTGTGCCAGTAAGCCAGCAGAGGGCACCAGACCTCATTATAGATGGTTGTGAGCCACCATGTGGTTGCTGGGAATTGAACTGAGAACCTCTGGAAGAGCAGCCAGTGCTCTTAACCTCTGAGCCATCTCTCAAGCCCACTTATTCAGAAGTTTAAAATGACTACTGCAGAATAAATAAAATATTTTTGTTTTTTAATTTTTCTACCAAGTTTGAGGTATGGTTGATAATAACTATATATATCAAAAGTAGACAAAAATATACCTGTTCATGTATATTTGTGAAATAACTATCAAAATTAAAGTAATTAAACTAATAGAATATCATTGCTCTCTGTCTCTGTCTCTGTCTCTGTCTCTCTCTCTCTCTCTCTCTCTCTCTCTCTCTGTGTGTGTGTGTGTGTGTGTGTGTGTGTGTAAAATTATGATCCACTCTCTTGGAAATTTTAAGTATGCAACTCTTTACTAATTACTGTGCTGTTCATTAGGGCTCTAAAAATATTTCATCTTATAACTGAAATTTGGACCCTCAGACTAAAGTCTTATTTCTGCCATGCCCTGAACTCAGGAATCCACTATCTACTCCTGCTTCTCTGTGTTAGAACACTTCAGATTCCATGCATGAGTGAGGGCATGGGGGATCTTTTCTCCTGTGTCTGGCTTATTTCACTCAGCAGAATGTCCTCCCAGTTGGTAAATGTTTCAAGCAGCAACATTTCCTTGGTCAAGCTATGTTCTTAAAATGTAGGGACAGTGTAAAATGAGGGCCAGCAGCTGGTGTGGTAGGTGAGGATGAGGGCAGGAGGGAGCTGGCATCCTAGCTGTGGCCCATGGCGAGAGGGGTGGCCTCCCCGGAGTCCACAGGAAGGACCCTTTCCATGAGTATAAGAGGGAGCATGTAATGACTCCATGGGGGGCAGGCTTTAAAGTTCAAGACACAGGGATTGGAAATACCCTAATGCACGGAGGGGACTGAGAATTGCTGCTTGGAAATTTGCTAGATGATGGTGATGATGACGATGATGATGATATTTGAAACACATGTGGACAAGACAAGACAAACAAACTCTAAGCTTGAGTGAGAGGTCTGAGCTAGAGCAAGAGTTTTATGGCTGTCAGAACACGCCATTCTACACACAAAAGACTCATGGCCAGATGCCAGCCACACAGAACTAAAAATGAAGACATTTTACACGTCGTTCAATCATGCTTGGAACGGAATGGAAAGGGGGCATGAGCAGTCTGGACACGCAGGGTAGTTGACAAAGTGATGTAACTTAATTAGTTTGTTCTTTCTAGGCAGGGTGTACAATCCTTAAGGGACTCCCATTCCCCCGTGAGGTCCTTGGCAAATGCTTGGTTCTTCAACTGAGATTTAAGATGATCCTTAGAGAGCTGTAAGCATATGCCACCTCTATCCTGGAGTTGGCCTGTTTTCAGCAATTCCCAACTGTGCTAGCATCCTTTGAGGGGCTCATTAAGGCACTAGGCTAATACGGGAATTGTTGCCTGGAAATTAAAAGTTAAAGCACACCCCAGTTCCCAGACTCAGCTGGCCCAATGGGAGACTTGCGGGGATTAGTTATGCCCTTAACCAGGACTGTTTATTCCCCACTGTGTCTTGGTTGATTTTACTGCTTTTACTGAACTGCAAATGCCTTTTAAAAGATCTTTTTGTTTCAAGGTATTTTCTTTTGTTTTGTTCTTGTTTTTTTCAAGACAGGGTTTCTCTATGTAGCCTTGGCTGTCCTGGACTCACTTGGTAGACCAGGCTGGCCTGGAACTCACAGCCTGCCTTTGCCTCCCTGGGTTCTGGGATTGAAGCCCAGCTGGTTTCCAGTGTTTTAATTTGGGGTGTAATCTAACTTTTAGCACACACATAAAAAAGCCATTGCAATCTTTTAGATTATATAATAATTAAAATGTTTATTGCTCACTACATAAATAAAGGATGTCAAGTTCCCTAGTCTCCAGGTGAGTTTCCAAACTTGAGAGTGTACACATGCTCACGGAAGGCTTATGTACACTTGTATTGTTTGACATTCGGTAACGGATATTTTCATGCAGTATCAATGTCTTGGTTGCTTTTCTTCTCCTGCAACAATAACACCCTAACCTAGAAAACTTAGAGGAGACTGTGCTTAATTGAGCTTATTCAGAAGGTTAGAGTCCATGATGGTGGGACAAAGGCAGAGCCAGAGAAACACATTATTTAGAGTTAGTTTGCATTTTGTGTCTGTCCTATGCTGTATATGTCACTTAAGTTAATGAATTAAACAAATGCAAAGCAGATTCAAATGACTATTCTCCCAAATAACACCCTTGAACTTTTGGATTTCGTCATACCTGGGAGGCATGGATAAAGGTATTTTCTATTCTATGCTGATAAATACTTATATGGAGAATCGTCTGTAGGTCAGGCTTTGTTCCAAAAGCTGGAAGTACCACATGAAACAAAGCTTGACTGTGGTCCATGAGACAAGCTGTATTTGTGCTGGTATGGTTGTGGTGTGCACAACTAAAATATCCTGTGAAAATATCTTCACCAAACCCTCTTATGGAACCAAGGGTTTATTTTAGCTCACACTTTGAGCTGAACTCAACCGTGGTGGAAAAGGCCCGGTGGCAGGAGCCTGAGGTGGCTGGTCACAGTTAGGAAGTGGCAGGAGCCTGAGGTGGCTGGTCACAGTTAGGAAGTGCAGAACGATGAACACTGGTGCTCAGCTAACCCTTTCACACAGCTTGGGGACTCCAGCCTAGAAATGTGCTGCTCACACCCAGGGTGTTTCTTCCCACCTCAACCTGACCGGTATGTTGCCTCCCAGACAGGCCCAGAGCTCATCACCTAGATGGTTCTAGATTCCCTCAAGTTGTTGGTTGAGAGTAATGAGCCACCACCACATTTCACCTCAAAACAATGACTTCATTTAAGTAAGGAATTAGTAAGAACCGTTAGCAAAGGCCTCCGAGGAAATCCTGTGTGCTGTGGGAACTGAGTTGAACTTATTTTACTAAATTGCTGTTCGTCTGAGGAAGGGGAGAGGCAGCCGAGTTTCCACGTGGGCTGTTTTGGATGTCCCTTGTCACGAGCAGGCACAGCGTTTGCTCACTCCCTGCCACCCGCAGCTTTGGCCTACGGGAAGAGGCTCGTGTTAGGGGAACGGATGAGAGTGACCTACCTGGTGGAGAGTGATCGCTGACTCCAGAAATGGATGGGGAACTCGTCACTGGCATTTTAATTGCACGGGTATTATAGCTGATGTCTTTATTAGTGTAAGACCGCTCACTGCTTTTAAAATTCTGCACAACTTTTTCCCCTCTTCACTTTCTCCCAGGTTTTAGGGGAAAAGCCTGAGCTTCCAGATGGGGACAGTGATGACGATGCCCTGGCAGACATAGGTAACAGGAAGATGGCAAAGCTGTACATGGTGAGTCTGCTGGGTGGGGTTCTGAGTTCGGCTCCGGGGAGACTGTCCCACTGCATTAGGGGCTCTCCTTGCCCTCACGGTGAAATGTGCAGCAATCTTTCACATGCATGCATTAAAATGGTCAAGGCTAGAGTTTTTTGTTCTTTTCATTAATGATCACAAAGTTACTGCTGTAACTTACATGGTATTGTAAAGTTACCTGCTTGCTGTATTTTGTTACAGTGCAGCAGATAGAATGTTTCCTTTACAGAATAAAACATTCTGTAAGATTTTTCTTATATATTCTTGGTAAGACTGTAAAATCTTCGTCTTTAGAATATCCTTTTAGTACAAAAAGGGGCTTTCTTTGTTCCAGGCAGGTGAAGGCTCAGATCAGTCAAGCGGGAAGGGAACCGGGTGAACCAGCCCAGGTGGAACCAGTTCCAGCCCTGGCTGACCTAGCCCCGTCACTTCTGTGGTGTGGGTGGGGAAAACAGTCTCTGTTTTCTGAAAGGGAGGGATGGGGGGGAGGAAGGATGCGGGAGAAAGTGGTTTTTGTTTTATCTGTGAAACAGAGTTTCATTCTTTTTCTTTTTCTTTTTTTATAATGTATTCATTTTATATCCCCATTGTAGGCCCCTCCCTCATCTTCTCTGGGTCCCACACTCCCTCCCCCCTCATCCCCTTCCCCTTTCAGTGAACTTAGGAGAAAGTAGTTTTATTAGGCGATTACTCTGGTTTCTTTCAATGATAATTTTGAAAGTGATAAAACCCACAAAACAGCACTGAAGAAAACTACGAAGACAATAGTCCTCAAGTCTCTCTCTCTCTCTCTCTCTCTCTCTCTCTCTCACACACACACACACACACACACACACACACACACACACACACACACCTTTCTAAGGAAGGGATTTGGAGCAGGTGGTAATAACCCTGCACATTTAATGATTTTCCTTTCAACAGGGAGAAACTGTATTTCGTGGTTTTTAAGAAACTTTCTTTTGTTTTTTTGTTTTATTTTGTTTGAGACAGGGTCCTGTATGTCCTGGAACTCACTATGTAAATCAGACTGGCCTTGAACTCACAAAGAGAGAGTCAGCTGCCTCTGCCTCCTGAGTGCTGGGATTAAAGTGCTGCACTGCCACACCTGGCCCCTAAGGAACCAAGTTCATAGTTCTGAATGAAGATGAATTGCTAATTTGTGTAACATAACTTCCTTTTATAATGAGGTGATAAAGGAAAAATGATTGTCATATCTGCTAATACTGAAGTTTGCACTCTCTCTGGCAGCATGTTAAATATGGGTGCTTTTCACATGATCCGTACAGAGACTGTTAACTGAATAGTTTATGGCTTCATTACTCTTTTTGCAGTCTACCAAATGACATTTATGCCCCATCACTGATCAAAAACTCTTTTCCCCTTGGCCAGCATTATTTAAGAAAAAAAAAAAAAATTAACATAGGAAAATATTAATCTTGAACCCTGGCTCCCTCTAGTGGAAATATAGTACAGTGTACCATTTAAGATGTATCATCATCTTGGAAATAATTTGGGACCAAGTAAGTTGGGAAGTCAAATCACTGCTGTCACTTTCTAAATACACAGAATGCACAACCCTCTTGCCAATGTAAAGCTCGGCTTCTGATCGAAGCTGGGGCTGGAGCTTTCGTATTTAACAAGTAAACAGCTGACACCCCGCAGCCCGCAAGCCGACCTTTGGAAACCAGTGCGATGATGCATAAGTATCACCTTCAACTTCATGTAATAACCTACAAATCCCTTCAAAGCTTCCGCTCACCCATGACGGAAAACAATTGACCTTGATGGTTTTCTCAGAGGAGGGTTAAATTTCAGGACTTAGACTGGAGATTATCTACAGCCATCGGCTGCGCTCTGTCAATGCCTTCCTTAGTGTGGTGGCTGCCGCTTGCTGAGGACCCAGGGACCGCGGCCTACACGAGTTTAGAATTGGCTTTTTGTGTGCGTATAGCTAGCGTAGGATCACTACCTGCTTGAAAATAAATGATCACGGGACAGAGGCGTCCCAGCACTGTGTACACCAGCACTGTGATGGCCTTACAGTTTGACTGTAACCACGGGTTTCTGATGTGTTAAAGTGTCGACGTTTAACTTTCCGTGTCAGCAGTTCTTCAGCCTCTAAGGTCTTTTTACAGAGGTGTCTGGGGTATGGCTGGGCTCAGGGCTGCTCTGTCTCTTTTGCCTTGAATCAGCTTGCTGTATACACTTCAGGGCCCGTGTTCTCAAGGTGCGCAGTCCGCTTTCACCACATCCACTGTGTGTGTAACTACTACCAAGGCACAGCTTTACAACGGTTCTTCCCGAAGTGAATTCATGGAGTTCGTGTCTTTCCCGCTAGGTTTCAGACGCAAGCGGGTCCATGACAGTGACTCTGGTGGCTGAAGAAAATCCCTTCTCCATGGCAATGCTGCTCTCTGAAGAATGCTTCATTTTGGACCACGGTGCGGCAAAACAAATCTTTGTATGGAAAGGTAAGAGATGCCATTGCTTTGCTTGCTGTAGACCAGATTTGATGCTCTTTTCCCAGGAGAGGAAAGAACACATCCAGATTTTGAAGAAGGGCATTCCTCTTGAGGTACAGTCTGAAAATATCTCACCGAGATGCAGCTAGTGGTCAAACTTTTGGACCCGTTCAGCAAAGGTTAGGGAGCTAAGGAAAACATCTGAGTAACAGAAATACACATTGTCAAACATACTGCCAATTACTGTGATATTAAATGCATTCACATGCCAGGGAATTTTTGCCATTCTCTTTTTGCTATATTCAAAATTATGACTATATTTACTTTCAGTATGCAAGTGTTTCTTAATCACACAGGGACTAGCCAGCTGGGCCCTGCTCAGATTCCAGGATCAGATGAGGTTTGGTGGTACGGCTCATTGCACTTGGCTCAGGGCGGCTCGGCCATATACAATGCAGTAATCCCCTTCTGTAATTGGGTATCTCTTTGTCTTTCTTTAGGTAAAAATGCTAACCCACAGGAGAGGAAGACGGCAATGAAGACAGCTGAGGAGTTTCTACAGAAAATGAATTATTCCACCAATACTCAAGTACGTGTGAAAAGAAATCACTAGACAAACCATTAGAGCTTGAGAGTCATGAAGTTTCCACAAAGACCATAAAAAGTTTGCTTCAGTGAGTGAATGTGAGCGTGTGTGTGTGTGTGTGTGTGTGTGTGAACTCTCCAGTTCAGCATGTGCCATCTGTGTCACACGTCCCTAGTAGTGTTTCTCTGAGGAAAGCTTTGCAGAAAATGAGGTCAGAGTACAGGCTGCACAGAGCTGGCGGAGGGTGCCCTTGGTAGAATGCTTGCTTAGCATTCAGGCAGCCCTGGGCTCCATCCCCAGGACTGCACGGACTGCGTGTGTGGTGCACACCTGTACCCCCAGCCCTCATAGGAGCGAGCAGGGGGATCGCCCCAAGGACATTCAGAGAGAGTTTGAAGCCAGCCTGGGTTGCATGAAACCCTGTCACAAAACAAATGAAAGCTTCCATAAAGACTATTGACTGCTCCTTAGACTGCTGTGAAGACTTGAGTGATATGTCTTTGGTTTCCTCCATGTCAACGCAGATATTGATTAGCTACTCCTTTTCTCCGTGAATGTCTCACTTCATTGACTCCCTCCATGTATGTATATTTGTATATGTATATATACACATATATATCCTGGTATAAATATCCTGGGACAGTTTCTTCCTTTCAGCTCTCTCATGAAGCTAACATGGAGAAATGTTTGTGCAGTGGTAACACATGAAAACTTTTTCTCAACTTTATCATTCAAACTCAGCAGTGATGACTTTAGCTGCAAGAAAAACCTAGGTTGGATCACAGACTTACAAAGTAACAAGTGCAGTCAGAGAAACAAGGGCAGGATTTTCACTACTTCATTCTTTCTACTGCTATAGCCATTTTTCTCTGTCTCTTGCTTTCCCATTGCAGATTCAGGTTCTTCCGGAAGGTGGTGAAACACCAATTTTCAAACAGTTCTTTAAGGACTGGAAAGATAAAGACCAGAGCGATGGCTTTGGGAAAGTCTACATCACAGAGAGAGTGGCCCAAATACAGCAGATCCCGTTTGACGCCTCAAAACTGCACAGTTCTCCGCAGATGGCAGCGCAGCACCACATGGTGGACGATGGCTCTGGCACAGTGGAGGTATTTTTACATCTACCTCTTTCTATTTGTGTTTTTGTCAGACCTCTTTATGACAGTATCTGGGAGGGAGGAATATGGCTTTGGTAGATCTCTGGGAGTTCAAGGTCAGCCTGCTCTACAAAGTGAATCCAGTACAGCCACTGCTGCACAGAGAAACCCTGTCTCAAAAAACCAAACAACAACAACAAAACAAAAAACAGAATAACAACAAAAGGTAATAACAAAACCATCAACAACAAAATTCTCAGATTGCTGTGGAGGAAGCAAAAGAAACAGAGAATTTTAAAAGTCAAGAAATTGTTGGATTTGTTAGCCTTCTTGCTTTTTTGGTTTATTAAAAACTGGTTGGGGGAACTCAAACACTGCTTGATAGTGGGTCTAGAGTGGAAACGATGTGTAGGTCATGGGTAGTGTTTAGCCCTTAACGTCTACGCTGCCTCTTTCAGATCTGGCGAGTAGAACACAGTGGCCGGGTCCAGGTCGACCCGGACGCCTACGGCGAGTTCTACGGCGGGGACTGCTACATTATCCTCTACACCTATCCAAGGGGACAGATCATCTACACGTGGTGAGTCTTCCCAGAGCTCGCGCCACAGGCCGTAGGCCGCGTCACAAAGGAGTGCAGTCACGTGACACCGGGTAGACGCATCCTTGGGTCACCTCAGGGTCTGTACAATGTGCAGATGGTACTCAGTATGTGGGACGAGTTCCCCAAACAGCAGGCATCAGCCAGACACCCAGCAGAGGCAGACAAGGAGCTAAGGCCCTGTTTCTTTGAAATGGAGATGGAAATGCCCCTGTCCATATCTCTAGAATACCCAGGGCGCTCCAGGGTTAGTACTTATAAACGAGCCATAGCTTCAATTGCTCTGTCACGGTGAGCTCTCGGCTTCCTGATATTTTACTGTATCTTAAGTCTCTCTTTTTAAATATTATTATCATTTATTACAATTTATTCAATTTGTATCCTAGCTGTGTTCCCCTTCCTTGTCTCCTCCCAATCCCACCCTCTTTTGAAGCAGCTGTATGAGCGAGTGTTAAAAAACATAACTACGATGCCCTTCCTCAGTCCACTGATAGGGGAGGTCCTCCTCCCCTTCCATCTGACCCTAGCCTATTGGGTCTCATCAGGACTGGCTGCATCATCTTCCTCTGTGGCCTGGCCAGGCTGCTCCCCCCAGAAGGAAGTGATCAAAGAGCCAGCCACTGAATTCATGTCAGAGACAGTCCCTGTTCCTATTAAGGGACACTGAGCTGCCATGGGCTACTTTTGTACAGGGGTTCTAGGTTATCTCCATGCATGGCCCTTGGTTGGAGTATCAGTCTCAGAAAAGGTCCCTGGGTCCAGATTTTTTGATTCTGTTAGGGATACAGCAGGGATACAAAACGAATAAATTATAATAAATGAAAATAAAATAATTACCATAACTATGAGCCAGTGTAATTTGTTTACTTTCCTCCAGGCAAGGAGCAAATGCTACCAGAGATGAGCTGACCATGTCTGCCTTCCTGACTGTTCAGCTGGATCGGTCGCTTGGAGGGCAGGCTGTGCAGGTCGGTACTCTTTACCTTCCCAACTCATGCAACTCCAGATTTTTTAGCCTGCTTCCTGATGAAAGCTGGTTTCCCACATTCAGAAGGGGTTTTGAAATTTTTATGTCAATTTCCTTTCATTTTGAAATTAAAATATTTCATATTTGTTCAATCATATCAACAAACTAATAATTTAAGAGTCCAAGAAGAAAGCCAAGATAAACTCTTCTGTTTAGACTCCACCATATGAAGCTGGGTATGGTGGTGCATACCTTTAATCCCAATAGTCAGGAGGCAGAGGCAGGTGGATCTCTGAGTTCGAGGCCAGCCCAGTCTGGAACCCACAAAGTGAGTTCCAAGACAGCCAGAGCTACATAGTGAAACCCTGTCTTGAAAAGCCAAACAAACAAACCAAAATGAATCTACCATATGTCACAGTTACTTACATTGCCAACTGTAAGCAGAAAATTATAATACACGCAATTATGTTGATATGCTCACAGCCGAACCCTGAGACCCTGTGAAAATGTTTTATTACAAAGCAAAGGTGAAATAAAATTGAAGACCGAATCATGGCTGCTTGCCAGCTGACCTCAAGGTAGGAAGATGATCTGGGGTTATTGGGTGATGCAAAGCATCCAACAGTGTCCTTAGGAGCCAGCTAGGGAGACAGGCAGTGATGTGATACAATGTGATATGTGATGATGTGATGTAGACTTCCGGAGGACTTTAGGGGAGAAAGGGACCCAGAAAGGAGTACAGGCAACCTCCAGGAAAAGTTTCTGCATGTCTTAGTTACTGTTCTGTTGCTGTGAAGAGACACCACGAGAGAGATGAGGTCCTAGGTCTGCATGTCTCTGCAGTGTCTTAGATGCTGTTTCCAGTGGGTTTCAGTGTCCACATTTTTCTTCCAGTTCTGTTTTTCCTCTTACACCAGAGTGCATGCCGCAGCTCAGGGCTGTCAGTAATTACAGGAAAGGTGTGGTCCATTTAATGCTGTCCTCTCTACCTCTTCGTGCCTGTCTACTCCTGTGGTCTGCAGAGTGGCGCTTGCTTGTTCCTTGGCCTTACACCTAGCTGGATCTCTCTGTTTCCGACCTCTGTTTCCTCTCTCTCTATAACTGGGTTGCTTGCCCTGCCACCGGGCTGTATTCTCTGGTTGGTTTGGGGCATGGCATTTGCTCCCTTGTGCTTGGAAAAGCATCGTCTACACAGTTCCATGGGCCTGTTTTTGAAGGCTCTGATTCAGCCTTATGGAGGGTGGAGTGTTCTCTTCCCAGTGGTGCGTCAGCTTAGCTACCTGGTGTCTGATGTCAGGAGAGTGCAGGCTGTGTGTGGCATAAAAGGGTCTTGCTTTCCAACCTTTATAAATGCGAAGCTTGGTGTTCAAGTGTAATAACTAAGCAGAGAGGTGCATCAGGTACTTTAGAACGTGTGATTGGGGATATGGAGGCTGAATTTGATCTCTAGTTGGATTCTTTCTATCTTGGTATGAATTAATAGGAGCATTAAGCAAGCTGGCTCTCCATGTAAAGGGGCGCATCAACCATGTTCATAAACAAGCCTGATTAACACATGGTTGGATTCTTCAGGTGTGTGCAGCTCCGTTCCTAATCAAGTCTTTCATTCACGGGAAGATGATATTTACAGCTAAGAAGAGATATCACCCATGCCATGTAGCTAAGATTAACGCCATTCCTCACAAACGGCTCAAAATGTTCGACAGCTACACTTTGTGTTTTGAAATTTCCCAGTTCAGCAGATGAGACATGAGTTATGAATTTTCAGGATTTCGCCAGTTGAATCCTACAGTTGGTGAAATGGTCATTTCATTTCGCACCACTAGATGGCAGTGGTTCACAATAATTAGTTTAAAAATCTGAAGCTCTGCATTGCTCTTTTGAGTTTTTTTGGTGGAGTGACTTGGAAATATTTCAACAATTCAATTTACCCCCTTTCCTCTCTAATCTCCTTTGGAATAAAGCGTGGACCTTCCTGAGTGCCTCGTGCACTCAGTAAGGGGAGGAGGATTTGGGCAATTGCCCTTTTGTGAAGGTTACGTGACAGACACATTAGCGGTTTTCATGACTCCCTCCTACCCTTCCCATCTGCGCGACCACGCAGGAAGACGCTCCGCAGGAGCTGGCCACCCATTTGAATGTGTAACGGCTGTGTACCTGTGACGCCAGTTACTTTCAGGATTCCGGCTCCCTACGCTTGAGAAGGCCTCTGGATTCCCACTGGCCTCTGGAAACTCGCTCATGCTTCTGTCTCCCTGTCCCGTGTTCCCAGGTCCGCGTCTCTCAAGGCAAAGAGCCCGCTCACCTGCTGAGTTTGTTCAAGGACAGACCGCTCATTATTTATAAGAACGGAACGTCCAAGATAGGCGGGCAGGCGCCCGCTCCCCCTACCCGCCTCTTTCAGGTCCGGAGGAACCTGGCCTCTATCACCAGAATTGTGGAGGTAAGGCAATGCATTCTGGGAATCGTGCTGCCCAGCACATCTGGCCGTCGGCAATGCTAGCTTCTGCACACTGGCAAGCAGATGTTCTTTTCCTCAACAGTGTAAACCCCTGCAACACTGAGAAGGCAGCCGAGACTTTTCAACTGCTCGGAACCCAAACTGATGAGTTTAAGCCTGTCCTAGCCAGCAAAGATGGCAAGGAGCAGGAAGCGGCTGCCACTAGCTCTGTCTTGAAAGGTCTAGGGTAGGAGGACTATGAAGTGTGATCAGATGACCAAGAAACCTGGAGCTAGCTAAGAAGGAGGGAGAAAATCTGGCCACGCTGACTAATCTGTCATAAGTCGACTTTGAATTCTGGGCACCATTGAGATCCAGGTCTCTTCCGTCACGCCATTGCCCGGTGACCCCCCAATCTCCCGTGCCTCCCCAGATCTGGAGCTGCTTCCAAGCCCTTTTGTTTTTCAGGAGGCACTCAGCCCAGTTCTGAAAATTGAGCCAGCCTTGCCTCAATCTACTGGCACTCTCTGGGTGTCTTGCCTCAGTCTCCCTGGCTGCTCTCTGAGGACTGACTCATCCAGCCTCTCAGTGGAAGCTTCCTTTCTCTGTGACCTGCTCGGTGGGGCTGGCACAGTGGTGTCCTTGCTCTCCGAGGCCCCTATGGTTTCTCTTCTTGTTTTGGTTACCTCCCTCTTCTCCACCATACAGCTCCGCTCTGCCTCCACCGTCAGCTCTCTTCTGCTGAGGAAGCTGGTCCTTGCCGGTCAGCAGGTGGCTTCAGCCACAGTCTCTGTCACTTTCCTTCTGCTCTTTCAGCAGTCTCTTCCTCGCATATCATTTCCTCTCTCTCAGAGAGAAGATAAGCGCAACCACACAGGTCACCATATCAGCTCTCCCGAAATTTCACTAATTGCGTATTATCTTCCCCTCTGGCTTACGAAATCATTTAAAATTTCAATTGATTTGTATTTTTAAAAATAATTCATATATTAGTAACGTATATAAAAGTGGTGAGGTGTTTTTTCAATTAATTATCACTCAAAAATTATAAATTGTATAGTGATTTGCTAAATCGGATAATAAATACATAGAATAAAATGGTATGGCTATCTAAAGCCAAATTGCTCCAGCCCCTTCTGCCACTCTGCCTGGGTTTCCCTCTCTGGCTTTGCTTAGACTTTCTTTGCTCTCGATCCCCATATCCTGACTGAAGGTTGTAATCGCCTTCCTCCCATCCATGACAAATTTACTCTGGTATCCGGCATCATCTCCCAGGAGATGTGTCTGAGAACAAATTCTGTAGAAATTGCCTCTTGCCTGCTCCTGGATATTCTCATTTCCATTTTTCTGAGAACACAAGTTGTTAAAAGCCTAAACACGGCAGGCTGGGTGAATGAGAACACTTTCCAGGGCTGCATCTCTGATCTTTTTTTTTCTCTTCTTCCTCTGCCAGAGGCATTTGCCACAGTTGACTATTTACTGAGCATGGCTTTCTGACAAGGCGGCTGTGTCAGCACATTCCTAGAAGGGATTTATGGGGGTGTACTCTGCCTGGAGGCTAAGCACGTGACCAGATGACCTCATGTGGTCAGATCATTTAAACTTGGCTTCCACATTGATCTCCCCACAGCCCTCCATGGATACACAGATTCTCGGGTGCTGGGCTCTTATCTGTGCACACTCATTTGGTCTTAGGAGGAAGAGCCAATCACTTTGCTCCCCTATTGGGCTCCCAATCTCTTCTACAGTTGACATTTCTTTAGGAGGTGTCATCAGTTGACTTCAAAGCATCTCCCCGTCTCCCTGCAGCATCCTGAACCAGCCCTTACTGCCCCAGTTTCTCTGACATGATGATTTTACGTGGCTGTCTGTCATGGCTTCTAGCCAGCTGGTCTTCCTAAACAGAGAGTTCTTCAGTCTCACCCCAATCTGGCCACTGGCCTCTGTCGCCTTACTTCACATTCCTGGCTGCTTCTTCTGCATTAAAAAAGAAACACAGAGAGTGGACATCAAAAGTCCTGAAATCCAGTACTGGTTGCTGGTGCTCTCCACCATCTCTCCTGATGGTTCCCTTGAACTTGGTCCAGGAAGCCTCATTCCTGCAGAGAGCGATTATGCTTCCCCAAGTGCTACCAGTCCCAGAGCTGATCTTTTTAAATTCAACAGCCATTCCCTTCCCCTCTAGCTTTTCTCTCTAGGGTCAGGTCCCTAAAACTGGGGGAGCAGAGGCCTTGATCTAAGCAGCCCAAGGAGGTGAGCAAGCAGCTTCATTTGGCACAGTGTGTCACTCCAGCCTTCTAGACGCGCTCTCCCCGTAGTCTCAGGCTGGCCTCCTGTTTTCCTCACCCTCTTGGTTGCTCTGTCTCAGTCTGGGCTCCTGGCTGTTCCTGGTCTCTGAGAGTCTTACCACACTCAGCTTCACAACTACTCAGAAAGTTACGCACAGCTGTATGACTGTCCAGGCCAGTTCTCGAAGATGTGGGCATGACGTCACCAAACCCCAGAGTCCTAGATTCAAGTCCGTCCTAGGACGCTCATGATCATGGCCAGGCCAGAGACTTCATAGGTCTTGTCCATGCCTGATGTTGACATAGGCCACGCCCACAGGTCAGCGTCTACACACCTGGGCTCTCTCCTCTGTGGACACAGGAACCCAAATTGCACTTGGCAGACTTCAGGCAGCGTCTCCAGCTTCTGCTTACAGGGAAGGTGTGTGCCAGGACTGCTTTTCATCTCCACAGATCTACAGTTTGAGCTAGCATTCATCTGAGTCAGAAAAACACCGGTAGTCAACACGAGGTCATCTCTTTGCTCTCTGTTTTATGCATTTTAGGGCTCCCTCTAATTAGTACCGCAGGCATTCTCTTTAGTGGAGAGAAGAGAGAGAACATCTTCGATTGTTCGCATTTGATATTGTGCCCTCTGTCCAGGCATCAGTTTGGCTTGTCCCTCTGTTGTGTCTTTGAATATTATTTTTATTATATTATATTTTTATTATTTTTAATCTTTGTGAGTATGTGTCCGTGTGAGAATCTACTATGTTGGTCTGCCATGTCTGGGAACCAAAAAAAGGATGCTGCATCCCGTGGAGCTGGAGTTACAGACAGCTGCCTGCTGCTGCTGACCCAGCTCAAGGCTTCCAGAAAAGCAGTGTGTGCTCTGACCCCCTGAGCTGTCTCTCCAGCCCTTATGCTTTGTTGTTGAGACAGTCTTCTGTGTAGCTTAGGCTAGACTTTTCATCCGCCTCCTGCTTCAGCCCCCAGAGTGCTCGCCCATGTCTGGCCAAAACAGTCGATTCTTGACTGACAGCTTGCCTGTTTTAATTACTTAATTTTGAGATTGTCTCTATGTAGTCTTTGCTGCCCTGAAATCTATGTGGACCAGGCTGGCCTTGAGTTCACAGGTTTGCCTTCTTCTGCCTCTCAAGTGGCAGGAATGAAAGGCTTGGGATGCCACACTCTGCCATGTTTTATTGTCTGAGGGCAGCAGCTGAACATCACGTGACAAGGGCCAAGGTGTTCTTGCTCTGGTGTTTCAGGCATCTCTGGCACCTGAGTCTTGAATTAATTTCCTGGGGTCTGGCAGCTGGTTCTGATGGCTCTGCACAGCCTCAGTAGTAACTCTGAGCCACTGTGTTGTTTTCCTTCATGTTCTAGGTTGATGTTGACGCAAACTCACTGAATTCCAACGACACTTTTGTCCTAAAACTGCCACAGAACAATGGCTTCCTCTGGATAGGAAAAGGGGCTAGCCAGGAGGAGGAGAAAGGAGCAGAGTATGTGGCTGATGTCCTCAAGTGCCAAACTGCAAAAATCCAGGAAGGCAATGAACCAGGTCTGTGCTGGGGGGCCAAGGACACCACTTTCACATTCTGTGGGCTTAACTGACATCATTCAGTCAGTCGTCATTTATCATTACGGTTGGGTAAGGAACGCTTCTTAAGTTGCGAAAGTGTCGAAGGCATCTGGTATAATTAAGTTAGGTTGAGATAGTGTCGCCATCGCTGTGAAATCCTGGCAAGTCTCTGCCCCTGAATACACAGTGGCTAACTCTTGTGTCCACAGAGGAGTTCTGGGACTCTCTTGGTGGGCGAGGAGACTACCAGACTTCACCGTTGCTAGAAACGGGGGCCGAAGACCATCCGCCTCGGCTTTACGGCTGCTCCAACAAGACCGGAAGATTCATTGTAAGTATCTTAAATACACAGAGCCTATCGTTAGCGGAGGCATTTTGTTCTGGCTCTGAGAATTTCCAAACGTGGGACAGCTGTGAGTCTAGTTTTGGCTTCTTGGTAAACTGTGGGTGATAATTGTTCCTAATGTTCAAGGTAGTTTAAGACCCAATGATATGACAGATACAGAAACATCTAGAAAAATAAAAAGTAATCTATAAGTCAAAATGCCCTCAAAAATATCTACTCATCTGTATCCACTTTCAGTGTTTCCTTGTGAACTGTAGGTTGCTGGTTCTGCTGATTTAGTGATGTTACTTTCTTGCGGGAGCAGAACCATCACTTCTCATTTAAGTTTCCCAGGCAGTTTCACAGAGGAATAAAAATTTTCTCCAGGTTGATTGAATGAAAAAAAATTTGTATGTGATTATTGCAGTCATTGAACAAAGTGACAGGAAGCTTTGCGCTTCCCTGAAAATTCACTGACCTCGGCAGGAGTGTTTTGTTCTACAGTCCCTTACAATTCAGGCAATTAAAAGTAAACTGAGGAGACTGGACATCTATGGTGTGACACTACTCCTAGGGAGATGTGAACAGAGGTCTACTCGCCCCAGAGAGGGAACCAGTGACCAAAGTAAGGATTCCACCCAACTTGGTAAAGCAAGAAGTTTTATTAGTGATAGTTACAGGAGAAATCACTCAAAGACTGCTGTATCATCAAATTCCGTCTCCTACATGGGTGACAGCTTATGAAATGGAAACTTGCAGCTCGCTGCACAACTTTCAGGCAGGTCAGTGGGTTGGAGAATGTCTCTTCCATGCATCTTGTCTTGGTCTGAGAGTGTCTCTCAGCCGTCCTTACTATTTATGTTCTGGGAGGGAGAGGTCTAATGTCTCTAATCAGTTTCAGGGAGTTCCTGAAGCCTTTCAGTTGTTTAATTCTGGATAGATTGTTTCACCCCCCTTTAGAACATCCTGAGTCATAATGAGCTTCCCTGTAGATGGAATGTTTCATCTGGGAGGAAACTGCTGGGTAACAAAGTCTTAGTTTTAGAATGTTTTAACACGGATGTGGTGGTAAACGGTGTTTAAACAGTAAGCCTGGCTTTCTCACATCCTGGAGCCTGGGAGGCCCAAGAACAAGGCACCAGGATATCTATTATCTGGAGAGGGCCCTCCAAGCATCTTCACATAGCCCCAGTGAGCTGAATCTGTCTCTTTTTAGTCCACTGCTCTTACTGCTGGGCCTTCTCCTAGTGACCTCAGCCAAACCTGATTACCTTGCGTCATCCTCCAATGCCTCATACTGAACACAAACATGCAGTCCACAACAGTACACGGTTTTATGTTGGGTTCTGAAATTTCACCCTGACGACAGCCACTTACCCCAACTTAATCAGAAAAGCTTGACATCTCTGACACGCTAGGCTTTTGTGCAAACTTAAAGGATGGATTCTTCTCATCCTGTTGAGTAAAATGTAATTTTCATCACGTAAAATTTCCCAAGTGCTTGCCAGATACAGTACTAGAAATAAAGTGCTAAAGGAACTGTGTACTTATAAAAACATACGTGGCGCTTACGAATGATTTAACCTGAAAATTTAACATTCAATAATGGTTAGTGATAAATATTCATTGTTGGGACCACAGTTGACTGCCTACTTTGTAGGAAACCCTTGAACTTGCTGTGTTTTATAAGTTTACTACCTGAAAAGTTCATTTTACCGAGTATTAATATTGCATTGTATCAAACAGCTTCTTTGTTGACATATGGTTTACATATGCTTATATAATGTGTGTATTTGCTAATATTGGTATAAATTAGATTTTTAATTATATTTATTTTACAATTTCATACATTAGTACGGTATTTACATCACTCCCATCTATTCCTCTCCCCCATGCAATGTCATTCATGCTTTCCCCAACCCTCTCAAACTCATGATCAAATTCACACTCAAACACACTCACACACACACTACCTTAGGTTCATTTAGTGTTGCTTGTATGTACATATTTATAGCTGCTTGACTGCTTGGGATTGGATGTGAAGGGGCTCATCCTTGGGAAAAGCTGATTTTTCCTGTCTCAGTAGCCATGAGTTTCCTGTAGCTCTTCATAAAGGGGTAAGGCCTTCTGAAATTTCACCAGCCTTGTTGGCATGTAGAATAGTATGTCCCTATGCAGATCTTCTTTAGGCAGCCGTAGAGCTGACGCAGCTTCCCTGACACACATGAAGACAGTTCAGGCTTGGGGAGATGGCTCGGTGGTTTAAAGCACATACTTGGGCTAAAACCCAAGTTCAATTCCCAGCACTCCCATCAGTCAGCTCACAACCAGGTGTAGATCCAGCTCCCGAGGATCCAAGACACCCTCTTTTGGCTTTTTAGGGCCTTATGTATCATGTACATTTATCCCACACATACACACATATTTAAAAACAATATTGAAAACAAGAAGATCATATAAGGTAATTTGTTCCTCTCTGAATATATTAGGTTGCTGTATGGTTTGCTTTGCTTTCGATTTTTTTTGTTGTGGTTGTTTTAAGGATTTCAGGATCTTCTCAGGTCACAGCAAGCATGTAGGAAGGTGCAGGTGCCTGCTTAGCTTGTTCTAGTCTGGGCTCAGCCCAGAGCTTCTGCCTGTTTTCCTGTGACAGAGTGAAGTACAGAAGCCCTACTAAGTCACATCTGCTGATAGACTGGCAGATGCCTATGTCAACTCCATCCACGTGACCCTTCAGAGGGAGGGTGCAAGGAAGTGGGAATGAAAATCTAAACCCCCCTTAAGAGGAAGAATTTAAGAAATCGCTAAAAACTTTGAACAGGTTAATGTGTCATATTGGTACTGCAGTACTTCAATTACCGTCTAATGGTAGAAAACAAAATTCCACTACGAACAAAAACAACAATTGCCTTTATGATGTTATGTCACCTTATTAAATTTGCTGATGCATTAAAATAAACAGATCCACTGACTTTTACTAAAATAACATTGACTTATAAAAGGAAGATAACTTCATGCCCAGACCAATATATCAAACTCTTGAGGCTAGGCAGGCAACAGAATGTGTGATGCCTTTGTCCTGGGAAACTGCAGTTTCAGAGGAGCTGTGTTCACACTGACTGTCCGTGTCCATGTTAATGCTGTGCAGACGCTGTGTTGATGGTAAGTACTGTGCTGGCCAGACTGAACCATCAGTTTGTGGTCCTTTATTACACAGATAAACCTATCACTGCAAACTAAGAAAAAATGGACTGATCACCCTTGTCACTGCCATCCAAAGTACTAGACAGCACTTGTCTGCTGTGTACCATAAGCTTTCTTGCTGCACTGTTTGGTCATAAAGTTCTTCAAACATTTCAGATTGAAGAAGTTCCAGGAGAGTTCACCCAGGATGACCTGGCAGAAGATGACGTCATGCTACTTGATGCCTGGGAACAGGTAAAGCTATATTTTGCCCATAACGAGGGATTGTTGGGAACAGACATTACTTGCTTTGAGAAATAGCAATTCAGATAAGAAATGGGTCTCTAGGCTATACTCAAGAGAAATTTCACAGAGTTTAGTAACAAAACTCATGTATAGGACAAGTTGATTTCTTAATATAAAAATAATTCTACAGCTCCTACATTTTATAGCTTTAGACAAAAAAGTCAACTTTTTTATTTATGTGTAAACTATACTCACAGTTAATTTATTTGTGTATTCATTACATTAATAATAAGTACATGAACATGAGAGAGAGACCAAAATATTGAGAATTTAAACAAAATTTCCTAAGGAACCCATCCCTTGGGGGAAGACATCAGGCATAGAATAGGTTTGAATCTAAGTAGCAAAAAAACATACTATTTTATAGGTCTTAATTTAGGAGAAAATCAATGCTGACTTGACTCTCTTTATATTGGTCTTTTAAAATCTTTATGTAAATTAACAACTGTGAGAAGGACAACCATGTATGTTAAGAATCAAATTATATAGAACAATCAATATATAAAACAACAAATTAAGCCTAGTTTTAGAGTCAGCCACAAACTTGTTTTCAGATCCTTTTCTTTTCCTTCCTTCCTTCCTCCCTCCCCCCACCTGCCTTTTTCTTTTTAAGAAGTATTTGGGAATGGAAAATGGGCTCAGTGGTTAAGGGCACTTGTTGTAAAAGACCTGGTTTCAGTTCCCAGCACCTTGGAGGCTCACTCCTCCTTGGACACCAAGCACACATATGGTGCACACACACATATCTAGGCAAAACACTCATACACACAAACAGTAATAAAAAAAATCTAAACAAAATATTTTAAAAGAAGTGCTTATTTTATTTGCATGAGTGTTTTGCCTGTAGCAGTCTTAAAAGGACCCTGGAACTGAGGTAATGAATGGTTGTGAGCCACCATGTGGGTGCTAGAAACCAAACAAGCACTCTGAACCACTGGGCCTTTAAATTGGTTTGTTGAGCTAATCTGCTCAGCAAATAATTTCTGGGAATTGGCTCTTCAAGGAACATATTTGAACTGGGGATTCAATCCTATTTTCTCCCAGTACTGTATTTAATTTCTTTATCTCTTTTATCCAAGATACTGTGCTGTCATGGTGACTTCTGTGCTCCAGCACATTGTGTGTGAATTAGAACATTATGAAAACTTAATTTGACCAAAGTTGCTCTGCCAGAGGACTATAGGGTGACTTAAATGCAAAGCAACTCAGGAGAGTGCTTCAGCATTAAAATAACCCACACATTTGTCAAAGGAACGGATATATACGCATTACAGACCAGATGTGTAATGTTTTCAATAAAATTTAAACTCTTGATATTTAAGTACTGAACATGATAATACTTTATCAGCATTTCATTGGGCACTATCCTACAAGGAAGCACTAGATGGAAGCCAGGGATTCCCAAAGACACCCAGAAACAAGCCCTGCTCCTACAGGCAGTCCCTGCTGTTCACTCACAGCTTGGGATGGAGGTGAATGCCAGGCAGGCCCAGCAGATGGACGCAAAGGCATTCAGGAAGCTGCCGATCCTGTGGAAGAAAGAAAGAGATAAAGAAAGCAAGCAAGCTCACTTCATAACTAGAACACCCCATGCAAACGTGTTCAAGTGTAAACTGTAGTCAGAGAGGCTGGGTGGAAAAACAAAGGGTCTCCTGGTGAGAGAGAACCCTGAAATTGCCGCAGGGCTTCCCCAGACCCCACTTCCCCTCCTTCCTGTGTGGGTGCTAAAGGGAAAGGTGGGTAGTGTGAGCAGAGCTCCAATCAGCACTCCCTGTGCACCTCATGCTCTCATTCTCCTTTCAGATCTTCATCTGGATTGGCAAAGATGCCAATGAAGTTGAGAAAAAGGAATCAATGAAGTCTGGTAAGCTGTGCTGGGACACTGTAGCAGTAACCCAGCATTGTTACCACAGCCGGCCTGGCCCCCCTTCCCTACCCTGTCTTCCAAAATTCGTATCAAATTTGAGATGTCCGTCTGTCATCAGAACTTGAGTACTAGCACCTTTTAAAGTGGAAGGCTTTCATGACAGATACAGGGAAAATGTTCTGCTGCCTAATTTAGAATATGGTTCTTTGTGAAATGTAGAGTATGCTTACTTCTGAAAAGTTTTGGTCACACTTTTCTATTTACTGAAGTGTCACAGTAAATATATCATTAGGATAATTCCATAAAGTTTGGAATTCTTTCAAGTAACAATGAGACTTTATAATGGTACTTTCCATGGCAGATAAGGGAAACAATTGGAGACTGTTCATATTTGGCTACTTGGGGCAAAAGGAATTTAATTCTTTACTTGTATGAAAGAATTTTCACTACATGTATATATATATATATATATATATATATATATATATATATATATATATATATACATACATACATATATCAGTTTAACTGAAACTAACTGAACTTTTGTCGCTTCAAATTTTTTTAGCCAAAATGTACCTTGAGACAGACCCTTCTGGAAGAGACAAGAGGACACCAATTGTCATCATAAAGCAAGGCCATGAGCCACCCACATTCACAGGCTGGTTTCTGGGCTGGGACTCCAGCAGGTGGTAATCTGAGCTTCAGAGAAACCAGCAAATATTGTAGCCGCATCAGAGCAGCTGCCCCACTGTGTTGTTGCTGATTTGTTGTTTACTTTCTGTTGTTTGGCTTTAGAAGATTTTCTTCTGCCAAAGAGTATTTTTAAAATAATGAATAAGCCCTTCTTCCTGTCTTCCTCCTCCTCTTCTTTCTCCTCTATCCTTTAAAGAAATTGTCATATTTTATTTTGCTTTTTATATGACCTAAAAGTAAGAGACTATACTAAGGGGGTTTCTGAGGAAGAAATTTTATTATTCAGCTGGCCAAACTTGTCATAACACATGAGAGCTTCTGAGCATCCTCCCTTCTGTTGGCAGGAAGGTTTGCGTTAGGACGGCTTTAACAATGCCTTGCTGTTTTCCATCTCAAATCACCGTGACTCAGATGCCTTCTGCTCCCAAGCGTTTTTTCCTAAGGTGAACTTCTTCAGTGTTTTTAGGAAACTGAAATCTCAGGCCCTTCATTATAAAACAAATCATGTTCCTATCAGTTTAACTTTATATATTTGATAGCACATGCTCACTATCATAAAGAATATGTGTTAAATGCTGTTTTTCATCATTAAAATATATCTTTTGAAAAATATTTGTGTTGTGACAATTTAGTCAAATTTGATGAGTTAATGACTTAATTTTATAGCTTAATACTTTTATTATAAGTAGATATGAATTTAATATTTCTTACATCTTATTTAGTGTTCAAATGACTTTCCATATTATAACATATTTTAAGTATCACAGAATGTATAAAAAACACAAACACAAGCTCCAGAGGCCAGAAGTTGGGGAAGAATATAGAACTTGGGTAACACAGACATTACACAGACTTTGCAAAGGCGTGTTGGTATGCTGTTAATGGGGTAGTTTGAGGAGGTCTGGCTGGGTGGATGATACTTTATTAATAGAGGCTAGAGAGAAAATTAAAGCCAGGTGGTTAGACCCAGGCAGGAGTGCCAAGCACAGAGCCTTGCAAACAGCAACAAAGTATAGATGGGTGGCCTGGGGGATGAAAAAGATAACAAATCAAGGGTGAAGCCCTGGAGGGTTCCATCAGCTGCAGGTAATCTCCTTGTGGCAGCAGGAAAAACAAATGTATCCTAGAGAATGCCTTCTTGAGATTTTGACGTTCTTTACTCAAGCATGGATTTTGTGTAAATACCCATCTATGTTGTTTTCCAAAAACATGCAAATGTCCCTGGGGATGCTGAAAGGGTTACCAGCAAATTGTGGTAGTAGTTTTTACACTGGGCCATGCTTGTTTCCCAAAGGACAACAGTGAAGACCTAGTGCCATTTTTGTTGTTCTCAATTCTGGACCTCTAATGCTGCTGGCATATAAACAGAGCCTGATGATGTTCTAATTATCTTACATTGCCCAGGATAACTGTCACCCACCACAACAATTATCTGGCCTCAAATACCAACAGTGCCAAAGCTGAATCTATGAACCAGGATCTAGACCAGGGGTTCTCAACCTGTGGTTTGCAACCCACTTGGAGGTCTCATATCAGACATCCTGCACATAAAGGTATTTACATTACAACTCACAACAGTGGCAAAATTACAGTGATGGAGTAGCAACAACATAATTTTATGGCTGGGGTCTCCATAGCACGAGGAACTGTGTTAAAGGGTTGTAGCATTAGGGAGGCTGGTTTATAATGTCCATTCTGTTATCTAGTGGACTTTTAAAAACACAAGCTAAAATGAAGTGCTGGCAGCCTTCATGTTTAAAAAATAGTGTTTCACAAAAAGGACCAAAAAAGAAACAGAGCTGGCCACACCTATCATATTCCAGTCTTGTGAAATGAACGTACTACCCACAACCTAGTAGACTTAACAGATGTTATATGTATGGATAGAGGTAAGGACATTTGGTTAGCTTTTAAATTCTTTCAAACACTGTAAATTTGATGCTTCTATGTGTGGGATATTATTTATTAAATACTCAGATGTTAATTGAATACCTTATTTTTTCAGTAAATAACTGTTTATTCTTTGAGCATTTCATAGATGTATACAATGCAAATTAACCACATCCATTTACTACCTCAGTCCAACTTGCCCACAGCTTCCTGTTCTGTTAAGAACTTCTTGTTATTCTTATTAACTCCCTAAGTCAGTTAATGCTGCCCATATTGAATCTATTTTCTAATCCTACTGTAAAAACCACCACAATCTCAGAGACCTAAAACAATACCTATAGATTGTTGGATAGTTCTGATGTTAGAAATAGGAGGACAGAGATTCATTCTGAGTTCCAGGGAAGAACTCACTTCCTTCATTTTCCTGGTTCTAATGGCTATATACATTCATTGGGTTTTGGACATTTTCTTTACCGTACCAACTGCCGAAATTGGGTATTTAAAAATCTGTGTCCATACCTAGATCCTTCCATTGTTCATATCTTTATTATTTTTTTTTCATATCTTTATTATTGTCATTAAAATATAATTACATCATTTCCCTCCATTCTGCTTTCTCTATCTTCCGTCCTCCCAGGTCCATCTCTCATTGCTGGCCTCCTCTTCTTTGTTACGGGCTGTGTCTTTTTTTGCTCTGATTCTCCGGTCTCTCTCCTTCACAGATAAGGACCCTGTTGTTTGCACTCTGTCCAGTGGGTCAGTGGGCACTGGAGTGATCCAGGGTGGTATACTTACCTCCACACTCTTAATCAGACCGCAGAGTCCCCTCTGTTTGTGAAGTAACAGACTGAATTCACCATCTTTGCTTTGGTGCATGGATCGCTTTGAGGCACAGGGCAATTAGTCAGCCATGACAGAAAGGTGTGCAATAAATCTAGTGTTCCATTCTTAAATACAGTGAAAAGTTGGTAATTTTTCTCATAGCATTAACCATACCTCACTCCTGGTACCAACCTCTGTCTCAGGGCAGACAGTGGCTGAGAGTTCTACGTCCTGATTTGAAGGCAGCAGGAAGACAAGAGAGTCACAGGGCCAGGCTTGGGCTTCTGTAACCCCAAAGCCCACACCCAGTGACATATGTCGCCCCAAAAGACCACACTCACTCCAAAAGGGTCAGACTTTCTAATCCTATGTAGTCCCGCTTCCTGATGACTAGGTATTCAAATATATGAGCATATGAGGGGCATCTGTATTCAAATCACCCCGCTACACTCCCTGGCCCCATAGGCTTTTACCCATATCATAATGTAAATGTCCCCATATGCATCACAGTCTCAACACTGTTAAAAAAAAGTTCAAAGTCTTCTGAGACTCATGCAATCTCTTAACTGTAATCTCCTGTAAAATTAAAAAAGCAGATCACATACTTCCAACACACAATGGCATTGAATATGCATTACCATTCCAAAAGGGAGGAAAAGGAGCATGGTGAGGAAGCACTGGACTAAAGACCTAAGAGCAGCAGGGAAAAGTCTAAACCGCGCCTCCACGTCTGGTGTCAAATTGCTCTTTGTTCTTTCAGCTTTGTTGACTGTAACACACTGCTCTTCCATTGGTTCCTCGCCAGGCCGCAGCTTTTCTTGGCAGCATCCCACATTTCTGGCATCTCCTAGATCTTGGGGTCCCCAAGGCAATCCAAGCTTCAGCTTCATGCAGTTCTGTCTAGGCCTCCATGCAGGGACAACCCTGACAATATGCCTGGCCTCAGTGGCTTTCTTTAGTTGTGAAGAAAGACTTGATAACCATGCAGCCAAAGCTGCCAAGTTCTGCTGCTTTACTGGAGCTGAAACTTGGCTCCCTCATTCAATTACACCTGCATGAGGTTTCTCTCTTTGATGGTTGCCTTCACTGTTTAAGCTCTACTTTAACTCTTTTTCACGGGTTGTAAGCTTAGTTGGGTGGGTCTTGCCCTGAGGTCACCACTCCCTTTAGCATCAGGCTTTTCTTTAATCCTTGATCTCCTTGAGTGGAGCCCTTAGCTCCATTATACTTCCTTGTGCCTCTTTTCTTCTCATATTGTCCATTTTATATTTTTTCTTGCTCAGATTGCTTCTTTTCATTATAGATCTGCATAAGAGTGACCTCTAAAACTGTGTCACAGTCAGTCCTAGTCTGCCTGGAAATCTCTGCTGAAGCCATTGATCTGAAACCCTTCAATTTAACCCTAGGCAAAAAGCAGCCACATTCTTCACCAAAATATCACAAGAACGGTCTCTAGGCCACATACTAATAGTCTTCCTCTCTGGAAATTCTTGAGCTGGGTCCCCACAGTTCATATAGCTCTTGGCACCACTATTTTCCATGCTTCTACTAGGACAGTGTTTAAGCCATGTATAATGTATCCAATCGCTTTCCTAGTTCAAAGTCCCAAAGCGCTCCCTATTCCTCCAAATAAAAGCTTAGTCAGGCCTATCACAGCAACACCTCACTCCTGTTACCAACCTCTGTCTCAGGGTTTTTACCATTATGAAGAAACACATGACCATGGAAATTGTTCTCCCCTAAGACAGTGTTTCTCTCTATAGCCTGGGTGTTCTGGAACTCACTCTGTAGACCAGGTTGGCCTCAAACTCATAGATATCCATCTGCCTCTGCCCCCTAAGTGCTGAGATTAAAGGCGTGTACCACCACCACCTAGGGGAAATTCTTATAAAAGAAAGCATTTAATTGGGGCTTGCTATAGTTTCAAAGTTTAGTCCTTTATCTTCACGGTGGGGAGCATGGAGGCTTGCAGGCAGACTTGGTAGCTGAGAGATCTACAACCAGCTCCAAAGTTAGAAGGAAGTGAGAGAGCCACTGGCCCAGGTTTAGGCTTCTGAAACCCCAAAGCCCAACCCCAGTGACAGAATTCCTCCCACAAGGCCACACATTTTAATCCCGAGTAGTACCATGCCCTGTTGGTTCTCTTCCTGTCTAGGGGCTGTCTCCCTGCAGCCCACAACGTCAGGAGGGGCATGAGACAAGAACTGTGTCTGGAATGGCCATCGAGAACTCTTAGAGGGATCACACACCCAGGGAAAAATTAATGGCTAGTTCAACTTGAATTCCAGAGAACAAAGGCTACACACCCCTTGGGGAGTAAGTGGAGGGCTCCAAGAATAGGTGTACAGAATTGGTTGGAACTAGGCGCTTCAAGGATTCTTGATTTGCATTTTACAGCATGTTCCTAACATAAGAACAGAAACACAGTACCTAATAACATACAGGTACAGGGAGGGGAGAGCTAGCAGGGAGCTGTGTCAAAGGCCATATGTCAAGTGTGGGTAGGGGAGTCTGTGTCTGAAGACACTAGATGAAGTCTAGATGACTAAGTATTCAAATAAGCCTATGGGGTCCATTCCTATTCAAACCACCATATTCTTATAAAAATATTTAACCATATTGTATGTTTATTATTCTTTCTTTTCCCATTTTTTTAAACAGGGCCTTAAATATCCAATGTTGGGCCAGGCATGTTGGGAGAGGCAGGTAGATCTCTCTGAATTTGAGGCCAGCATGTGAGAGACCAAAAGATTAAAAATCAGCAGCTATTATTAATTAAGGCCTGAACTAGGTGGGTGGAGAAGTCTAGTAATGCCCTGAGGGGAAGGACCACCTTACTGCATTCTTTCCCCACCCACTAGAGATACAGTTGCTAGAAAGCTGGCCCATCCCCCTCGGGAGGGACACCAGGTCATTATGGTCTGGGGACCTTCCTATAGCCGATCAATTAAAAATGTAGCATTATGACCAATAGATGCTTGCCAGGCAGGAATCGCCCCTGCCTTGGGCATGCTGGGATGGACCAGAATCTTTAAATCACCCAACTAACCTGGGCACAGGGGGCTCAGCTCCCACTGCTTAGGCGGTGGGGGTGTGTGGGCCCAAGCTGCAGCTTGTAATTTACAATAAAAAGAACCTCATGTATTTACAGCAGAGTCTAGTTATTCCTGGTCTTTTGGGGTTCGTGAACTGGGCAGAACACATGGTCTACAAAGAGAGTTCCAGGACAGCCAGGGCTGTTACACAGAGAAACCCTGTCTCAAAGAACAAAAACAAACAAACAAACAAACAAACAAAAACAAGAAAAAGAAAGAAAAAATAATGTATACCCCATGTTGGCCTGAAACTCACTATATAGCCAGACGACATTGAACTTCTATTTTCCTGCCTTCATCTCCTTAATGCTAAGATTACTTACTAGGTGTTTGTACCACACATGGGGCTGAGCTTCAAACCCAGGGCTTTGTGAATGCTAGTTAAGCACTCTACCATCTTAGCTGTATCCCCATTCCTACATTTTTATCTGCTACTAATAGTTCCTACCATCAGACACATTAGTAAGAAATTCAGATTTTATAGAACACTTAAAGAAAGACAGAGTAGATATTTAGAGTCTTCTTTGCAGCACTGAAAATACACTGAAAATTTCAACAGTAAAGAGAATGAAGCAAAATGTACTATAATGTTCTTACTGATTACTAACTTAGGCTGATTTAGTCTGAATTTTAAAAATCATCTCTGCTGAAAATATATAACTTTGTGAGTCACTCAGAAGCTAAAAACATTGTTTCTAAATGTGCTGGTTAGTTTGGTCAACTTGCCACAAGCTAGACTCATCTGAGAAGAGAAAACCTCAGCTGAGAAAACGGGTACATCAGTTTGGTCTGTAAGGCAAGTCTGTGGGGGCATTTTCTTAGTGATGGATGTAGGAGCGTCCAGCCCACTGTGAGTGGTGCCTCCCCTGGGCAGGAAGTTCTAGGTGGTCTAAAAAAGCAGGTTGACTAACCCATCAGCAGCATGCCATGACTTCTTCATAGTCTCTGTTTCAGTTCCTACCTTGAGTTCCTGCCCTGGCTTCCCTCAACAGCCCACGACGCAGGATATGTAAACCAATAAACAATTTCCTCCTCAAAGTGATACAGAAAAAAAAAAAATCAAGAGAACAAAAGCATATTATTGTGATTAGTTTGATATCTTCATGTTGTATGCTATCTTGCCATTAACAACAGAAACCCCACTTGCACATTTTTGTAGATCTCATCCTCTGACCCTCTACCAGTCAAAAGTGTGATTGTTAGAATCGTACAGGATGAGAGTTACACAGCGGGTTCACAAATCATGGTTCTTGATGCTCTCTTACAAAGAAAGCTTCCAGCCATGCACTCTTCTGCCCCATTCTTCACCAGCTGGAAAGTGATGAGCACTTGGATTCTGTGTTGAGTCAGACATTTGCCAGTAGCAAATGGCAGAGCCTCCTTCCTTTCACAATAGGATCTGCTGCTCGTTTTAAGACAGACAGAAGACCTCATGATATTTGAACCATAGCATTTTGAACGCCCTCTCTTTCTAAACAAGATCACCTTATGCTGTAATAGAAAAACTGGTGCCAAAAGCAGGGTTTTTGCTATTGTTATGCCTAAATTGTGAGACCACCAGGAACACGAGTCTGATGCAAACATGTGAGGGCTTTATTCAAGTTTAAGCTCTGGCCATCAATCTTCCCTTATGCAGCAGGTTATAGAGTGTGGCCTCAGGGGGCAAAGTTTTTAAAGGGAAAAACTGCAAGTGGGGAAATCCAAGCCTTGGCGTTACAGGGAAAGGAAAGATTGGTTGGGTGGGGAGTTCAGCAGTGGAGATGACCTTTAGGCTGTCCTGAGCCACTTGGCCAAACTGCCATATATCTAAGATATCTGTATGACAGCCTTCTGGGTGGAGGACCCATTAACACATTCTGTGGTATATATGACAACCTGTGGGGTGGAGGGCCAGGTGGCCCTTCTTGGAACCCGAAGGTGGGGGCCAAGTCACTCTAAGGACAGTCAACTTAACATAGAGTCTGAGAAACAAATGGAGTTAACCCTGTTATCTTCAATTTCTTCATTTCCCCCTTTTCCTGGTAACTAGGGAGGCCAGTCTTGGGCTCCTTAGAGATCTGATAGCTGAGCTGGTACTGGGATCTCAATACCATTAACAGAATAGTTCCCGATATTTGTTTCATATATTGTAATAGCTTATTAAGAATGGAAGGCCCAAAGGTTAATAACAATAGCAGAGTGAGGAGAGGTCCCGTTATGGTGGAAACCAACATTACGGGAAGCATTAAGCCATGATTGGAATCAACTTTGGGACTGTTCGAGTTCCTTTCTTCTGTATTTTAGGCCTTCTCGTATTTTGGCCATAGTATCTTTAACTGTGCCTGAGTGATCCATGTGAAAACAACATTCTTCCTTAAGGGCTGCATAAAGCTCCCCTTGCTATAGGAATAAGAGGTCTAATCCTCTTCTGTTGTGACAACTTCAGCCAAAGAGGATAAGGAGTTTGGCAAGTGGGAGACGGTGGTCTCTAATCTACTGACGTCCTCACCTACAGATTCCCTAAGCTGGCTTTAGTGTCAGTCTTGGAGTACCAAGGAAGAGATTCCTGTCCCGGCCCCTGCAGCCTTTAACCCCAGGATGACAGCCAACATTATGGTGGAGATGGGTTCCCCCTTTGCTCTGACATGCAGGCCCATTAAGGTAGGGGGGGAGTTGCAGAAGGACACAGTCTTTCCCACTGTGATAGGTTAGGTGGGGGACTAGCTGGACCAAGATGCAGAACTGGCCGTGGGACTGTAACAGCTGGCTGTGGGCTCAGGGAGTCAATCATGTTGAACAAACCCACCAGGTACAGGCGAGAGGGATCGGAAACTTAATCTTCTCAGAATCAGTGAGGCTCCAGGTTAGATTACAGAACTCTTTATATTCCTTAGCAACATTACCTATGCACATTCCTGTCCCCTGGCCTATGAGTGATTGGAGTGTGAGTCTGGCAGAGGAGGGTTGCTGCCTCTACATAGACTATGGTTATCAGAGAAAGTATAGTTGCCCATGGTGGAGACACCATCATAATAGGGGGGTTTTGCACTGTAGCATAACCAATAGGACTGGGTTAAATCAGGCCTAGACCCATTAATGGCTTGGTAAGTGTGTTCCATCAGATCCCATAAGGGGTCAGTACTGGTGTCCTGAGTGGACAAACGGTTAGAAGTGGTCACAGATTTTGCAGTGTCCTTGGTTGTAGGAGTTGGTTTAGGTTTAGGCAAGACCATTGAATTGATGGGGCCCCTGGGTACAGAAGCTGGTTTGGGTACTAAGACTGGGTTGGGTCCTAGTCCCCAAGGGGTGGTCAGGACCAGACTCACAGTTAGGAGAACACTGATGATTCCTCCATCGTTGTATCTGTGTTTGTACAGTTGGATACCAAAGTTTTTACCTTTTTCCCAATTGTAAGATTTTTCTAGCTCAGTAAAGGTCACCTTGAGTTGGTTACAAGGCTTCTTGGCTTCCTTTGGTTGAATCACTCCTACACAATTATAGTTTGACTCAAGATCCCTCTGGATAGCTACTAAGGTTTCTGGCTGTTGTTGATGAAGCCAGGGGCCCTGAATTTCACATCCCCAACTAGCACAGAAATAGTCCACAGACAGATGTCCACATTTATGCTTCCACCAAACTGGACCATCATAAGTTGAAGGACATACACAGTAAGGAACTTTTCCTAACCTCAAAATATCTCCCCCTGCTTTGGGGATGATTTGTAAGAGATCAAAACTAAGCTCGGGAAACCAGATTCTGCTGTGAACCACCTTTGAGATACTAGTAATAATTGTTCTGTCATCACCATTAAGCCTCCAGGTGTAGTTGTAAGGGATATGTTTGTTCTGGTCAGCACTACATATGGTTAGAAGTCCTGAGAGGGTTAAGATCTGGAAAACTTGAGTTTTAAAGGGTTGCTTCCGTGGTGAACTTTCCATTCTGGCGCTGTAGGATTCAGATAGTCCTCTTTGGTGGAGAATGGGTTTTCTGGTATGGTGTGGGTGTAATGTATCCACGAAGGGGTCCCATCTTCCTTAAGGACTGTTGGTGTGGTCAGCAGAATGATGTAAGGTCCTTTCATCTGAGCTTGAGTGTGCCTTGGCGAAACCTTCTCATGTAGACCCGGTCTCCTGGTCAGAACTTATGTGGCTCTGGAACTGGGCCTACTTCATAAAGGGCACACAGTTTAGGCCAAACATGTTTATGAGCCCATTGGGTTCCTCTAACTCTGAATAGTAAGTCATCATCTTCTAGTTCTGCAATAGCTGCCGACTGCAGGTTAGGCACAATGAGAGCTGGAACACCACACATGATCTCAAAAGGGGTGAGCCCCAGCTGGTAAGAATTCCTCACCCAATAGAGAGCAAAGGGAAGAAGCATCACCCAGTCCCTACCAGTCTCTAAGGTCAATTTAGTTAAGGTCTCTTTTAGTGTTCTATTCATTCTCTCTACCTGTCCTGAGCTTTGGGGTCGATAAGTACAATGAAGTTTCCAATCTGCCCCAATGAATCTTGCTATGTCCTGACTTACCTTAGACGTGAATGCTGCTCCATTAGCTGACCCTATCCTGTGAGGAAATCCATACCTGGGTAAGATATCCTCCAAGAGTTTCTTGGTTACTACCTTTGCGGTCTCAGTCTTGGTTGGAAATACCTCTGTCCATCCGGAGAAGGTATCCACGAACACTAGCAGATACTTGTAGCCGTAATTTCCTGTCTTGATTTCTGTAAAATCAATTTCCCAATAGGTCCCCAGTCTCTTATAGTCAAGAGCCTGGATGTTTGGGATTACCCGAGGCATTAGTTGGCAAGCTTTCCAGTTTGTCACAATGTCTTCAAGGGTACTCCATGTTGTTGAAAGTCACTGTAGATTGTCTGACCACATCTGACATTCTTCTGTTGCCCATGTGGGTGACTCTGAATTTTCTTAAGAATGTTTTTTGCTAAAGAGCTAGGTTATATTAGCTCACCTTCAGCCTATCGCCACCAGCCCTCGGTATAGACCGGTTGTTCCGGCAGGTTGGGGTTGGGTGGTTCGGGTAGAATAGTGGTTAGAACAGAGAGGCCAGTTTCTTGTGGAGCGGCTGCCCTAGCAGTCTGATCGGCCAAATTATATCCGTTGGCTATAGAAGAGGTTCCTTTCTGGTGTCCTGGGCAGTGGATGATAGCCAACTTCTTAGGTAACCAGAGTGCTTGGAGCACTCTGCAGAATTTTTTTATTTTTGATGGTTTTTCCCTCAGCAGTGAGCAGGCCTCATTCTTGGTAAATGGCACCATGTACCTGGGCTGTGGCAAAGGCGTGGCTGCTGTCCAAGTAGATGTTGACTGTCAAATCCTTTCCTAAAGTTAAGGCTATCATCAACTCAGCTTTCTGTGCAGAGGTTCCTGCGAGAAGAGACTGGGACCCGATTACCTGCTTCAGGAGTTACTGCCATTCCGGCTTTTCTCTGGCCCTCATGGATGAGACGGCTTCCATCCGTGTACCAAGTGTGACCAGCCCTGGTCGGGGAATGTCGATCAGGTCTGGCCTGGTGCTGTGCACTTCAGCCACTATCTCAGCGCAGTCATGTGTGTGTGTGTGTGTGGGGGGGTGGTCAAAGTCTGGGTCAGATAAGAGAGTCGCTGGATTCAGGGAAGGAGGCAGCTGCAAACTGATTCTGCTGGGGTTGATCAGCAGGGTCTGGTAGTGAGTCATTCTGGCATTACTAAGCCATCGATCTGAAGGTTGTTTTAGCACTCCTTCAATGACTTGTGGGGTGGTACCAATTAGGCTTTGCCCCCAGGGTGAGCTCATCTATATCCCTGACCAGTAAGTTGGTGGCACAGAAAAGAGGACCATCCGGCCACTTTTTGGACAGGTATGCTACTGGATGTTTCCAAGGCCCCAGTGTTTGAGTCAGAATTCCCTTGGCAATCCCTTTTCTTTCATCCACAAACAGGTGAAAGGGCTTAGTAATATCCGGCAACCCCAAGGCTGATGCCGACAGCAGGGCCTGCTTCAACTTATCAAAAGCCCGTTGCTGTTCTGAAGTCCAATTAAAGTTCTCAGTCTCTTTTTGTGACTTCATAAAGGGGCTTAGCTATTTCTGCAGAGCCTAGCATCCAGAGTCTGCAAAATCCTGCTACACCTAGGAACTCTCTTACCTGGCGATGATTGCTTGGGACTGGGATGCTGAGGACAGCCTCTTTTCTGGCCTTGGAGAGCCAATGTTGTCCTCTTTTCAAGATATAGCCAAGGTAGGTCACTTCAGTTCTGCAGAGTTGAGCCTTTTTGGCTGAGGCTCAGTACCCTAAGTCTCCCAGGGTTTGTAGGAGCCTCCGGGTCCCTTCCAGAGAGTTTGCCTGGTCCTTGGCTGCCACCAAGAGGTCACGTACATGCAGGAGAAGGGTAACATCGGGTTGTTAGTCCAGGACTCACCCAGGTCCTCATGCAGGGCCTTATCGAAGATGGTGGGTGAGTTCTTAAATCCTTGAGGTAGGCGTCCAAGTCAGCTGTCAGTTGATAACTGCCTCTGGGTCATGCCATTCTAAAGCAAAGTATTCCTGGCTGTTGGGTGCCAGGGGGGAGGCTGAAGAACGTGTCCTTCAGGTCTGGGGTGGTATAGCAGTCTCTTTCAGGTGGTAGGGAGCTCAGCAAAGTATATGGGTTAGGTACAGTGGGGTGAGAGTCCATCACCTGCCGGTTGACTTCCCTCAAGTCCTGGACCGGCCCATAGTCATTTGAGTTGGGCTTTTAAACAGGCAACAGGGGAGTGTTCCAGGCAGATTGGCAAGGCCAGAGAATTCCAAGTTGTAGTAATTTTCGGATGTGAGGAGTTAGTCCCTTTTTTGCCTCTAGGGACATTGCAGATCGGGCAGGATCTGCACCTGGCTTAAATTCCACAAACACAGGTGGCTGGTGTTTGGCCAGTCCCATTCCCTCTGTTTCAGCCCAAGCCTGAGGAAATTCCTCCAACCAAAGGTCCATATTTCCCTTATGAGCAAGGGTTTGCTCATACAGTTGGTATTCAGATTCGGAGGCCAAGTTGACCATTAGGACTTGGATAGGCCTTCCTTTATTATCTAGTAGCTGGGCCCTCATTTTGGTTAGTAGGTCCCTCCCCAAAAGTGGGTAAGGGCATTCTGGAATGACCATGAATGAATGGGTTACCGTCCCATTCCCGAGTCCACAGATCTTCAGGCAGTCCATGAGTATTGTTTGGTACCTGTGGCCCCTGGGACCCAAGATTTTTTTGAGGTGAGGGGCCCATCAGCCTTTTGGAGCACTGAATGTTGAGCTCCTGTGTCCACCAGAAAGTCGAAGGGTTTTCCCTCCACCTTAAGAGTTACCCTGGATTCGGGGAGGGATCCGAACCCTGTCACTTCAATCACTATCTCCTTCAGCAAACATGGCTTTGGGCTTGGGTCTCCTCTTTGGGCATCCCCTTGCCCAATGACCCTCTGTACAGTATGCACATTGATTCTTACCTAATGGAGTTTGGTGTCTTTCCCACCTTTCTTTCTTTCTCTGGGCTCAGCCACTGTGGCCTGGAGCACTTTAGCCAAGTCCCTATTCTGCCTTTTTTCTGCCTTAATCTGCTTCTCCTCCGGGCTATCTCAGTTATTGTAAACCTTCTCTGCCACCTCAGCTAGATCCCTTAGCGACTTTTCTCCTAAACTTTCTTGTTTTTGTAGCTTCTTACTATCTGGGGCTGACTGGTTAATGAAGGCCAGGGCCACCGATGATTTTTGGTCAGGATCATAAGGAGTATAGCGCGCCTGTAAGCCTCCATGATCCTCTCTAGGAATGCCGCTGGGCTTTCATTAGGCTCCTGCCTAATATGATACACTTTTGCTAAATTAGTGGGCCGTCTGGTGGCTGCTTTGAGACCCGCCAGCAGAGACTGGCCGTAAACCCGGAGACGTACCCGCACCTAGTACCTGCACCTGTGTTGTAGCCCCAACTGGGATGAGTGAGAGGAAAGGCTGCATCTATTGTGGCTGGATTCTGAGTGGGATCGCCCGTATCCCCCGAGCATTTTTCCAGGCTTCCAGGAGGATGTGTTCCCTCTCTTCTGTAGTGAAAAGAACCCGAAAAAGCCGTTGACTTCCCAAGTGGCTTGGTGAACAAACAAGACAGTTTCCAAAAGGTTAATAAGTTGTTAAGGGGTTTTGGAAAAAGGAGCATTTTGTGTCCTCCAGGTATAGAGGTCTGCAGTAGCAAAGGGCCAATAATGGTGAGGTTGATCCCTGTGATCTGCCTGCCCTATTGCCCTAAGGGGAACAACTGTAGAATCTGCCTCCCCCGCCCCAAGCTGAGGAGACACACTGCACCCATTCTTGGTGCCCTGTGTGAGTCCCCCTCCCAGAATTGGTGCCGTTGGAGCGGGTGAAGAGGCCTGTGCTGGTGCTGGTTGTGCTTCTTTGCCTGGCAGCACAGGGAGATCTGCCTGTAAGGTGGTGGGGGAAAATGAGTTCTTCTGGGATGGTATCCTCCAGACAGGATACAGGGGAGCCGTTGGCTTGGGAGTTGCTCATTCGCCAGTTACCAGTGTTGGCACCGTTCCTGTTGATCAAGAACTAGTAGGAGGAGAGAGAAAAGGCTTAACCCATGGAGGTGGGTCAACAATCAGGTCCTTCCAGACTGTAATATAAGCAACCTGATCAGGATGTCCATGTGGTTTCTGAAATAATTTGTTCTCTACTGCTAATATGGTTGAAAGATGGTAGGTTCCTTCCAGCAGCCATCAGACATTGAAAGTTGGCCTTTCTGAGATGCAGTATGTAGTCACCTTTCCCCAGCCCTAACTTCTTTAAAATGGGCCTGGACAAGATCAAGGGGGAGAGAGGTGGTCTGTCCCATAGCATCCATCACAGTCCAATACAGAGTCACAAACACAAGGAACAAAACAGAAAGACAAACATGAACAAAGTAGCCATGTAGCCGGTGTGCAATTGGAAACGGAAGTGGATCCAAAAGCTCAGACTCACAGACTCATAGACTCCTGCCATAGCTTCCCCGCCATGGAAACCAAAAGTGGTGGGTGGGTTCTACCTGAACCCCCTCCTGACAGTGGGTCTCTATCTGAGCATCTACCAAAAACTTGGCAGGTGGGTTCTACCTGAACCACCCCAGGGCCAGGGATATTTCCCTGACTCCAACAGCTGTGACTTTCTAGTGCGCCCACTCCTAGCCACATCTTGCCATTTGTACAGACACCTCGAGGCTTTTCAGAACCGACAGTCAACACAAGGCAGACATGACACAGAAACACTTAGCATCTGGCACAAGACCCTCTGGATCAAGGTCCTGGGGGAGGGTCTGGGAAATCTCGGTGGGACCTCCAAATATTATGCCTAGATCACAAGACCCCTTCCCCTAAAGAGACCACCAGAAACACTAGTTTGATGCAAACACATGAGGGCTTTATTCAAGCTTAAGCTCAGGCGTCAGTCTTCCCTGATGCAGCAGGTTAGAGAGTATGGCCTCAGGGGGCCAGAGTTTTTAAAGGGAAAAGCCACGAGCAGGGAATTCCAAGGGAAGGGTAAGATTTGGCAGGGGTGAGGGGATTCAGCAATGGAGGTGAACTTTCGGCTGCTTGTTTGGAGCCACCTGGCCGAGCTGCAAGATATCTAAGATATCTGTAAGACAGCCTGCTGGGTGGAGGACCCATTAACACATTGTGTATCCATAACCTGCAGGGTGAAGGGCCACGTGGTTTTTCTCAGAACCCAAAGGTGGGGGCCACGTCAGTCTAAGGACAGTCAACTTAAAAATAGAGTCTGAGAAACAAAATGGAGTTAACCCTGTTATCTTCAATTCCTTCACTATGATGTGTTTGGCCCTGTTCTAATGACAGACATGCTGAGAGGTCTTAAACAATGATCATAGGCCGGGAGTAAAGCAATCCTTCATTTAGCTTAAAAATATTATGTAAAACTTTTACCAGCAGTAACTACCTGGGAAGAGATGAGGAAAATTCAGTATACTAATGAGTATGGACTGCTCTTTCCTGCTATCAGCAGCATGCTCCAAATCAGGACCTGGGGGCTGGGGAACAGCATAAGACGTTCAGCAGAAATGGAAAGAGCTCTGCCAGCACTGTCCTCAGCAGGCGACATGCAATCTGAGTTGACCAAGGGATTTAGTAACTTGGAAAAGTCAGCAGTGTCTGTAAACAAAATAACTGTAGATAAGGATGTCTTTCAGACCTTGCTCAAGGGCTTTCCAGAAACATGAGCCAAGGCAGAAGCAAAATCAGATTAAGGGTGTTTTTATGTTGGATGTAGCTGCTATTAAAAAGAGAAAGGGCTTAGAACCCTGTGAGGGTGCTGTGCAGACAAAGCCTTTGGCTGTGGCTTCTGTCACATGCAAATCTCTGGACCAGAAGTCTTCTGGTTTTGAGCAAATTATTCTGACAAAAACTTGAATGCTTAGTCCACACATGTCTGTATTATTTGACCATTGATCACCTTTTGAGACCCAAATTCTGTATCAGCTGAGAAACTCATGCTGCATTCAGCTCAAAACACAGGCTTCCTTGCCCATCCTGTCCTGAAGAAGAGATGCCTTCCAAGACGTGCTGTAGATGTGACCCAGAACATTAAGACAGGGGAATAATTTCCCAAGGGGCAAAGTCAGGGGAACAGAAAGAAAACCTGACAGGGGATTTTCATCTGGAACACAGAGCTGTTCATCAACCGACTTATCAATTATCAGAGAAGAAACTGGAATTTTGCCCAGAAAGGTTTCAGCATTTTGACAAACAGCTCTGAGTATTTCCAATTGTTCTTTTCCAGCTATTGCAAACAAATGAGAGTCAAGTTGCCATTGATTTTCTCCTAAATTAAGACCTATAAAATAGTTATATATTTTGATGCTTAGATCCAAACCTATTTTATCCCTGATGTTTTTCCCCAAGGGATGGATTCCTTAGGAAATTTTGTCTAAATTCTCAATATTTTTGTCTCTCTCATACTCATGTACTTATTAATGTAATGAATGCACAAATAAATTAACTGTGAGTATAGTTTACACATGAATAAACTCATTAAAGAGGCCAGGTTTCGATAGAGGGAATACTGAAACCATGCAGTGGACTGAGCATTTTGAAGCTGCTACGGTGAAGGTTGAGCCATGAAAGGTGATCAGGTCATGGGATCAATGCCCTATAAAAACCCCCTAGAGCAGAGGTTCTCAACCTTCCTGACGCTGCGACCCTTTAATGTTTCTCATGTTGTGGTGACCCCGAGTCATAAAATTACTTTCATTGCTACTTCATTAGTGAAACTTTGCTACTGTTATGAACTGTAATGTAAATACCTGTGTTTTCTGACAGTCTTAGGCAACCCCTGTGGAAGGGACCTTTCACCCCCAAGAGAGTCATGACCCAAAGGTTGAGAACACCGCTGTAGAGAACCCTCTCACCCCATCCATTTGAACGGTACACAGCAGGTAACACTGTCTGTGAGGAAACCTGCTCTCATCTGACACTGAAGCTGCCTGTGCCTTGCTCTTTACTTTCTCAGCCTCTGAAAATGTGAAGAACAAGTTTCTGTTGCATACAAGCTAACTGTTTTCCCCATGTTTTCTCACAGCAGCCAAACACAGACGACGATCAAGTTCTTAACATACTGGGTATTTGGCAGAAGGATTCAAACTACAGTTGGAAACTGAACCTAAATATACAAAACTTTCTGAATGACACTGACACATTTCTTAAGAAATCACATACATAGTAGATATTTTATATATTATATATCAATATAGAACATATTAGTATGCTATTAATATTTTATCTTATTTATGTCAGTAATATTAAATTATACATGTTATATTAGATATAAATATATAACATACAACATATTAATACATATGATCATATAGTAATTATATTAATGTCAATAAATACTTTTATATTAATTATATTAACATTAATGTTAACAATATATTGTTATATAGTGTATATTTACATAATATATAAAATATGTAATATATTATAAATGTTTTTTTAAGGAATGTGTCAGTGTCATTCAGAAAGTTTTATTTGTTTAGGCTCAGTTTCCAACTACAGTTTGAGCCCTTCTGCCAAATACCTAATACATACAAACATACGCTCACACATATTTAATTTTTTCCCTGTGACTTGATGTTCAGAAATTCTTGCTTAGTATATGCATTTTTTTCCACTATGAGAGATGAGAATTTTGTCTTTTCGATGTGCTGGAATATTTCTTCACCTCATGTATCTATGCTTTGTCTGATTTTGCTTCCTCTAATTTTTTCTCCCACCCCTGTGGTGAAGAGCTCTGTTAATAGCCAGCTAAAATAGCATTTCTCTTTCTGTCCATCTGTTCAAGTGTAGAGCTTGATGCTATTTCTCCTTTACAAATCAGAAACTGTGTTGAAAATCACAGTAATTATGTATTATGCATCTAGAAAATCCACTGGCCTATTCTTCCAATCAGATGTCATTCCTGCATTCATGTGGATCTTCCCCTTGAAGGTGCCAATAAAATTGCAGTTAAACAAAGAGTAGAAATAAGGCAAAGGTCAGGAAGGACATGCTACTTTCAGTATTACCTGCCAAGTTATGGAAGACAGGTACTACAAACATCACAACTGCTCTGAGGTTGGGGATGTGGGCAGTTGTCTGTAGAGTTACTGGAAAGAAAAATGTTACCCATTTCTTTAACAATTGCTCAAAATGGCTTGTCATTAACTAAGCAGACTACTTACTTACCACCAGTCCCTGCTCCCCCTTCTGATGGTTCTGACTTGAGGGGTCTTGAGCTGAGTCTGGAAAACTGTAAGTAAAGGTTCTCAACCCTCCTGTCTCCCTAAACTTGTGTCTCAGGATACTTTCAAACTTGCATTTTATCTGAATACAAGCTGGCAATGTAAGAGTTGCAGTTGCAAATATAGTCCAACAGATGTCAGTGTTGCCCTCAAAAGTTACAATCTCCCACAGAACCCTCAGAGGTTCCCCAAGGCACCCCAGGGCGCAGCAGCGCAGTTTGTGGACATCTTTCTGGGACAGCACCTAAATAAGATACTTAAATGGGCTCTGTGCGGCAAAGTGAAGAGTGGTTTCAGAAATGTCATGGCTTTTTAATCAGATGCTGTTTACACATGATTGTTATTGGGTATAGATTAACCACACCAAATATGTCCCACATAGGCAGAGGGCAGATTCTTTATGCTTTATAGGGGCACAGATGGTCTGTCTATATTGCACAGTCTTTCATTTGCAGGAAAAACCCTAATATCTCAAATTCAACTCACAGGCTGTAGTCTGCTGGTGACAGTTCAGTCAGAAGCCCAAGCAAAACACTGAAATGCAGTTCAGGGAGGTGATGTCTCCAAGTCTGGACTGTCAGTGTTTTCAGAGTTTACCCGTTGAGCTTCTAAAACCGCAAAAAAAAAAAAAAAAAAAAAAAAAAAAAAAAAGCAACTGAGCAAGAAACACAATGAAGGGCCTTCAAGTGATCTCAACAATAACTATTGCAAACGGCAATTTTTTACCTTAAATTATTTAAAGAGATTTGCAAGTAGTTCCAGCTTAATAAAGAATCCCTGTCAAAATCCCCAAGGAGAGCAGTTCTTGCAAGTTCTTGCATTAAAGCTTTTCTCGATTTTTAGGCTAATTACTATAAATGGCTAATGAGATCCCATACTTAATAACAATCTTTAGCTCAGATTACATTCAATAACTTGATAGTATGTCATTTGAGATTTCTACCTTTTTCTTCCTAAATTAATGGTGCTGTCTTAGAACTAAGCCCTGTTTTTATATCAGCTATTAAAAAAAACAGAAATAAGCCGGGTGGCGGTGGTACTTGACTTAATCCCAGCACTCTGGAAGCAGAGGCACCCGAATCTGACATTGCAAGGCTGGTCCAGGCTGGCCCAGGGCTACACAGAGAAAGTCTGTCTCAAAAAAACCAAAAGCACGAAGAAACAAAAACAACAGAAACAACACCCAAAGTTTCTGTGTTATTCATAAAATATATTCGCTGGCAATAGCAGTCTTGAGAAGACTATATAATTTCTTTAAAAGTTTCAATCAATATTTTTTTGGTTTTTGGGTCAGAGTCTCACTATATAGCCATAGCTGGCCCTCAACTCTGTGTAGCCCAGGCTGGCCTTTAAGTATGGAGATCCACCTGCCTCTGCCTCCCCAGTGTTGGGATTAAAGGGGTGTGCCACCACGTTTGGCCAGAATCTATAATTTAAAGTACATTCTTAGAGTGTACCATTATTGTAGTCTTCCAAATTAAAATTTCCCGTGGGCTCTACCAGGCCTTAACACCGTTTCTTTGTTATAAACACCCTGAAGGGACCACTGGTCACATCCTAGAACTGGCTCGTGAATCTATTCGTTGGTCTTTCAAAGAATGGAATAACAGGAAAACGACAGTCCGCCCTCTGCGGCCAAACAAGGCGTGGGACACAGTGACACTGTGCAGCCCCCATGGCGAGTACTGCGCGCTCCATCACTAGTCCTGGGTTAGGGGATGCAGCTCCATCACCCGTCCCCTGGACCACTGGGAGGGCTGAGCGTTTCGGGAGGCGGAGGAGGGAGGCGACGCCCGCCAGCCCCCAGCTGCGGCGGCGGAAAGACCGAGAACCGGCGGCCGACGGAGGAAGCCCCGCCCGTCCGCCGTCCCCGCCCGCGGCGGGCGCCGGGAGGTGGGAACGTGACCGTGTTTGGGCGTTGCTAGGAGACGCGGGGGCGCGGGAGGGAGGGATGGGCGGAGCCCGGGCCGCAGCGAGCTCCGTTAGCGCGGCGGGCGCGCGGCGTCCGCCCGGCCGCCGTCAGGCCTCGGCGCTGCCCGGGGACGGACTCTCCGGCGGCTCGCAGCCGCGGAGGCGGGACGACGGGGGCCCGTCAGCCGGGTGAGCGCCGCGGGGTCACGGCGGGGAGGGAGGAGGCTTCGTGGCCGGGCCGCTGGCGTACCGAGGGCCGGCGCGGCGGGCCGAGGCGCGGCTGTGCGTGGGGCGGGCCCGCGGCCGGGGCTCGGCCCCCGCCCGGGGCGACGGCGGTGCGGGCGGCCGAGGGCGAGCCGTGCGCGGTCGCCGGGGCGGGCCCGGCGGGCACCCTCGCCGCTCAGGGCGCCGGGGCGGGGCTGGCGCGGCCGCCGGGAGGCGCCGGCCAATGGGATCGCGGGGCCTGGGTGGGCCGCGGGGTGGGCGTGGCCAGGCCGGCGTCCGGCTTCCCCGCGGGGCGGCCGCCAGAGCTGCGCCGAGGTCCGCGCTGCGAGGTGCCGCGGCGCGTCTGCCCTCGCGGAGACCCGCGCGGAGAGCCGCCGGCTGGCCGGTGTCGCCGCGCTGGGATCCGGAGCCCAGCCCGGGAGGTGAGAGCCCCGGGGACGCGGCGCCGCACGCCGGGTTACGGCGCCCGGGTGGAGGTGCCTTCCGAGACGAGGCTCTCGGGTGGGTACGGTGGCGAGCACCCCACGTCGGTGCTTGGGTTGCCATCTGGAGGAGCTTTGGGGGTTCGGGGATCGTTGGAGAGTAACGTGCACGTTACCGCGTTGAGAGTGAGCCGAAGCCTCTCGGTGACGAGTGTTCCTCGTCCGTGTGGATCGCGTACCTTCGCTGTCTCTTCTGGTGTGTTTACTCCCAGCAAGTTTCAGTAAGTTCCTCGCGGGGCTCGTTTTCAGTGAAAGCGGAGGAAGCCGTTTTAATATGTGCACAGTAACGACTTGCTCGTTTCCTCCCCAGCAGCCGCGTAGCGCGATCTACCCAGGAAGAGAAGAAGTAAGCAGATAAGAAGCTCGCGTTCAGCGTGGGACACCATTCGCCGCTGGAGATGGGGAATGGACTGTCAGACCAGACTTCCATCCTGTCCAGCCTGCCTTCCTTTCAGTCCTTCCACATTGTTATTCTGGGTCTGGACTGCGCCGGAAAGACAACCGTTCTGTACAGGCTGCAGTTCAACGAATTTGTAAACACGGTACCTACCAAAGGATTTAACACTGAGAAAATTAAGGTAACCTTGGGCAATTCCAAAACAGTCACTTTCCACTTTTGGGATGTAGGTGGTCAGGAGAAGTTAAGGCCACTGTGGAAGTCATACACCCGATGCACAGATGGCATTGTGTTTGTGGTGGACTCTGTTGACGTTGAGAGGATGGAGGAAGCCAAAACCGAACTTCATAAAATAACTAGGATATCAGAGAACCAAGGCGTCCCTGTGCTCATAGTCGCTAACAAGCAGGACCTGAGGAACTCGCTCTCTCTCTCGGAAATCGAGAAGTTGTTAGCAATGGGTGAACTGAGCTCCTCCACGCCTTGGCATTTGCAGCCCACCTGTGCAATCATAGGCGACGGACTAAAGGAGGGACTTGAGAAACTACACGATATGATAATTAAAAGAAGAAAAATGTTACGGCAGCAGAGAAAGAAGAGATGAGCGCGCTGCCTTTTGTGTCCGTGTGGAGTAGGTTTTTCTTGGTCTGGTGTTGACAAGCTCACGAGTGTCCACAGCCTGGTTTGCCTGTCTGCCCTCCCGGATGCGATTAAAGCTTTGTTTTGTTCAACAGTCAGATACCCAACTCTGTTGCCTTGTGGAAGATGAGCACATGCAGTGCTCCTGAGAGTGGCCTCTTCTCCCCGACTCACAATTCTTTTGGTACTACCATTTTGGGAAGCCCAAAAAAGGCTAGTAATTGAGCAGAAAACAATTTTGTGGAAATTTGACCTAAAGTTAGTGAAATAAAATTTTGAAGAGTGTATGCCCAGTGTTTTGTGCTTGTATCTTTTGGGGGAAGCCTTTGCCAAGAGATTGCAAACAAGGCTATGTAAACACAAAATGCTAAGAATGGAAATGTTAAGGTAGATGAGTGTGTGTTTGTGAACATGAACGGTTAAACTGAACACACGGGGATAAGGAGGAAGTATTTTCTTTTTTGAGATTTTAGCCAGATGATTCTTAATGTTATTCTGGAATCAATTTAATGCTCTCTCTTTAATTCTAGACAATGTTTAATTTAGCTGGCCTAGCAATATTTGGGGCATGGTCACGTGCATGGATTGGTTTTCCTGGCAAGCATGTTTTGGTGGGTAGTCTTTAGAAATAGCTATGCATCTGTCTACATGGCTTTAAAACAACTTCTTGGAGCTACCGTAGAAATAGTTCGCTGTCAGAAGTGCCCTGCTACTAGAACCTAAAGTGACGTGACTGTGCTAACTACGGGCATGTTGATGAAATGCTTCATGTACACTTGACTACATGAATGGACTTACGGCCCGAGTGGCGGTGAGCTCCCAGGGCATTACTGTAACACGTAGTCGCTAAATATTCTGGTTGAAAGATACTTGTTTTGTAACTACTTTCTGGCTGGAAACAGATTTTTGTTTTTTCATATATTTTTGTAGCATTTTGGGAGGAATGAAAGCTTTCTAATCACAGGATGCGCAGAGGAATGAAAATGTAAGGTACCTTTCTATACGTGTGCTGAGCTTTAATTTTTTGGTTAATCAGCTAAATAGGATCTGCAGAGCCTCCCAGCTCTGACTGGAGGAAGAAACGGCACAGTGCTGCAGATAGAAATTAGGACCTAGAAAATGAAGGGAGAAGTAGCAAGGCATCGTAAGATGATTAACTGGTGCTGTTTCTACGGTGACAAAAGCAAAATGAAATCACAAGAAGAGGAGAACTTTAATTCTTATCTCCAGGAAGAGACGTTTTTCCAGTAATCGCATACAGCAGATCAACGTATTTCCTATGTTTGAAGCCAACAGCTGTTCTGAAATCACCAGAGGAAGTGCATTTTCCTAGAAGGATTATTTTTTGTTTTGAGCTTTTAGGTTTCTTTTTGGTGACACAGCTGAATTTTTGTACTTGGCTCATGCTGCGAAATGAATTAGTTCCTGGTGGCGCTTTACCTGCGTTAGTGATGGTCAGCTAGAATGTTTACATTTTTAGAACTGTGGATAACAGTTACCAGTAAACAAGAACTTTTTATCAGTTGTGCTATTTAGTTTTCAATAGTTTGGATTTTCTCTGGTGAGGTTTCCACAGAAGGCTGTTTTTTGGGGAAATTTTTCCCCTTGTACTGAAGTCAGTATCCTCACCCCAATCCCTAAGACCATGATGTGATAGTAAGGCCTGTCTTCCTCAACTCTAAGCATTTTGGATTTTCTGCTCTGCTCTTGCTATATAAAGTAGCATGGTAGCACACACTTTTAATCCCAGCACTTGGGAGGCAGTGCTCTTGAGTTCAAGATCAGCCAGGGCTGCATAAAGAGGCCCTGTCTCAAAAAACAAACAAAAAAGTGATTTGTACTAACTAGCTCTTGACCCTTATTTTGTATGTAAGAACTGGGCCAGCAAGTCCATGTTATCCATATGTAGAGAAGGGCAAAATGGGCATTTCATAAAATTGTATTTATATAAGCCATTTTAATTAAAAATTTATATTTGGTAAATTCAAATCTTCTGCCTCCAATTAGAGCTATTAATCACATAAGCTAATGAATCTAAGTTTTTTTTTAATTTTTATTTTACATTAAGGTACCCTTTTCCGGATTATTTGTCTTTCTGAGATGTCAAGGATCAAACGCTGGGCCCCATGTAGGGAAAGCAAGCATCCTACCAATGAACTATATCCCCAGCACCTAAAGGGTATTTCTAAAATTGTTCATTTTATTTGATGTGAGTTGGTTTAATACATAATACAAATGGTTGATTGGGTTAAATGTTCTATACTAGAGTAGAACAAAGTTTTAAAATATCTTTTGCTATTTAAAGATTCAACTATGCTAAAATAGGTTATAGATGTTATGGTTTAGCCTGGAGAGATTCACTGATAATCATAAAGTGAGTGAAGTTCTGACTGGAGGCTAACAATGCAGTGCTAGGATATGTTGGTGGAAATCAATGACTAGTCTATGGGTGGGTGGGGGTGGCTTAAGAGCAAAGGGCACATCATTTAGAATGTTTTTGTAGGAGCTGGGAATATACGGTTTGGTAGGAGTTTGCCTACCGGTGCAAGGCTCTGGGTTTGATTCCTAGCACTGCAAATGAAAACTAAACCATTGACAGGGTTGGTTTGTTTGGAAGAGTTTAATTGTTCATAATGATCTTGAGAGAAATCTGGTATAATATTTCAGCATTCTATTTAATGTAACAGTCTCGTCATACAAGCAATGATTTTTAGCAGTAACAAAGACACAAACATGTTTCTTCAAAATAAATGCAACTTGAAATCTTGGGTTAGACTATCATTTGAAGTTTATTTATTTATTTTTTTTGTTGTTGGTTTTCTGAAATCAGGTCTCACTGTGAAGCCAGGCTCCTTAGCCTCCTGGGTGCTGTCCAGAACTGTAATCATGCACCACCACATTTGGACTGAGGTTTTAAAATTTAATTTTTGCAGAACATTCTGGAAATGGATATATTAATATAGAATACTCAGGTGGTTTTTTTTTTTAATTGAGTACTTTCATGCCGGCAAATAAAGGATGCCAAACTATCATAAATTAATATATTTAAAGACCAGCGCTATTCCAATAGACCACAGCCAGAGAATGTTCCAATTCTTTGCAAATTGAAAATATAGGAGCATCTAATGAGATGTGGGGAAGATTTGGTTAGATCTGGGGAAGAATTATTGTACTATTAAAAACAGCACGAGGTTCAGAGCTAGTGTCCAAACCCTGGCATTTTTCTGTTCCACATGTAATTCTTGGAGTAAATTCTTTGAAACTTGTGACTGTTGTGCTAACATATGTGCTCACCGCTGAGAAGGCTGAGGGAAACTGTGCTCTAAGCCGTTCTTGCTGAGCAGGAATTTGTTGAGATGCAGTGTGGTTTCCTTGCTAATGGCCACCCAAGCCAGGCCTTGATAATGGAACCTACGTAGCAGACTTGTCTTGGTCCGTTGAACTTCTGTTTTTCAGCTTCTTTATTTGTATGCTGAGGGTCATGTCTACTGTTAGGGTCACATCTACTGTTAGGGTTTGCTTCGTTGGAAAAAAGGATTAAATGCAGTTGTAGAGGGCTTGGCACATAGTAAGCATTGAACACATTAGTAGCTGGAATATTTTCTTGCATATGTACTTGAAGAAAAGACATTTTGGAGTCGGGATGATGAAAGCTCACAGTATGGTTTTCTTAGGCTCTGTGTGCCATAGCACAAAATGGCAGCTTGGTAGAACTTAGGAAAGTCTAAACATCTTCATTTCCTTGAAGTCTAGGTTATTTTCTTTGAGTTCTACAGCATTTGGGCACAATAAAAGTCTTAACATTCACCCGAGAAAACAAAAGTTAAAGTTTTGGTTATTTTCTAGGCAGTGATAAAATACTACTTTGCTTCGCAGAAATTAAAAATCCAAAACTAAAGTGTGGATCTTCAAAAGTGTTATTTTAAAATTTTAATTTGGGGCCCTTTCCCACCCTCTACCCCATACTGAGATTGAACTCAGAACTTTGCATGCTAGGGAAGTGCAAAACCACTGAGCTGTCTCCTAAGTTCTTCTGATCATGTTTTAAAATCTGTGTTTCTTTTGTTGCAATTGGTATTACCAAAAATGAGCAAGTAAATTAAGAGATAAACACATATCTGTCTCCCAAATTATTAGCCTAAGTAAGCCAGCCCTATGGGGGGGGGGAATCTTTACTGCAGTTTTATTGGGTGAACCTAAAAGCATGGTGGAAAGGCTGCCGGTGGCATGTCTGTGAAAGCACACAATCATCTGCAGAGGACCAGAATTCAAGCCCCAGCAACCACATCGGGGCTGCCAGTAACTCCAGTTCCAGGGGAGACACCTGCGGCCTCTTCACGTACCTGAACTCATGTCCTCCTGCCCTCACACACCTAACTAAAAATAATCCTTACAGCATTGCTGAAACACTCATCCAGAGGATTGTCCCATGCTTCGTGCATATGTGAACATGCCTCCATGTCTCTGCTTCTGAATGACTGCAGCTGGGCTGCAGTGAGAGACTAGAAGCCTTGGGAGCTGGGAACCTCTTGGAAGCACAGAACCTCAGCCTCCACTCCAGATCTTGGAATGTGAAACTCAAGGGTTGGGCCCAGCAATCTTTGCTTACAACATCCAGTGATTCTGTTACTCATTAAAGTCAACCATTGCATTAACATGAAATCCCGTCATTTGTTACAGAAAACGGGAAGACTGAGGAGATATCTCAGTGGTAGGGTATTTGTCTGAGGCCTTTCAGTCCATCTCCAGTACTGGAAACAAAACTGAAGGAAACATTGTAATACAAAAAATGCTGCTTAAAACTATCTAATTTAGACCTCTATCTTGGTTTGGTTTGGAAGACAGTGTCTCACTCAGTTGTCTAGGCTTGTCTTGTCTTGAACTCTTAGTCCTGCCTCACCTTACTGAGTACTAGGATCCCAGGTATGAGCCTCTCCAGCTCAGACCTTTTAGAAAGTACTTCCACTGAAGCACAGTGCTTTTATTTATTTATTTATTTAATTTATTTATTTATTTATTTATTGCTTTTGAGTTAGCTGAGTGCCTTAAGATGTGCACAGCTTTTTAAATGGGTAGTTGGAGATGTTCAAGCAGAGTCATTTAAAACAGCCTGTCTTAAGATTTTATAAGGAAGATGTCACATGTCAAACTTTCTCAAGTTAGACCAGCATAATTGCGTTGGTCAGCCATCCCCTGTGTGACAACACATCTGGGGTACCTTTCAAAAGAGGAAAGCTGTATTATTTTGGCTCACAGTTTCATAGCTTTTGGTCTCTTTGCACTGAGCGGATAACCCGGGAGATCATGCCAGGAGCCTGTAGAAAGGGCAGAGGTCTGTTCATCTCTCTGTGGCTGGGACGCACAGAAGGGGCTGGCGTCCTAGAACTTCTGTTAGGAGAGAGCCCCAGATGAGTTACATTCTTCTAGTAGGCCACGCCCCCAGTGTCCGGCCTCCAAGTGTATTTCATGTGTAAACCAAAGCAGTTACCAACACTCAAAATAACTCATTTTAATGATAACTCAGGACCAATCTGGTTTTCTTTACTGTTCCTCTACTTGGTGTTTAGATTGCCCTGATGACAAACTTTAAAGTCATGAGCCAGTGACATGGCTCAGCCCATAAAGGTACCTCAGGCCAAGCCCGATGACTTGAGTTGCATCCCCAGAACCCACGTGGTAGGGGGAGAGAACCAACTCCAGCAAGTTGCCCTTTGACCTCCACATGCTTGGTGTCTCATGGACACACACACATACACACCTAAATATTTTTAAAAAGTGAAATCTTAGAATCAAAATCCATCAGTTTTGGTCTGTACACTGGTCTTTGTTGGTACACATCTCCTTAGGTTTCTCTTCTGTCTCATTGCATTCTTATTTTCCCAGTGCGGTTTTCCAGCCCCTGAAGAAGTGGTCCTCAGCCTGTGGCTCAGCCCCTCGGATCACATACCAGATACTTACATTATGATTCACAACAGTAGCACAATTATAGTTACGAAGCAGCAACAAAATAATCTTACCTTGGGGGCCACCACACCGTGAGGAGCTGTGTAACAGGGTCGCAGCGTGAGGAAGGTTGAGCCCCGCTGCGCTAGCCTTGCTGAGCACACCTCAGTGTGCTGTGTGTGAGTAATGTGCTTCTTTGCTTTGGTTTTTCTGTTGTTTCTGTCTTTGTAACATTGTTAGTTATTTATTGTCACCATTTTAATGGCAGTGGAACTGCCTGTGATACTGTAAATATTCTTTATAGTGTCAAATGTGGCAGCCATGTACAGCTATTGAACGCTTAAAATATGGCTTGTATATATGAGGAGCTGTGATTTGAGTTGGTACAGAGATTCATGTAACAACACACGTGTCTGTTGCTTCTAAAGTAGACAAGGCTAGGAAGCCGATCCACCCAGTAACATTTTTCAGAAGTTATCACCAGGCTTTTTGCACTATTTGAGTATTTCTGTTATAATAGCCCTTGCTGAACTCAGACTTACTGTGTAGACCAAGCAGGCCCTAAATTTGCAGCCTTCTGTCTCTGCCGTCTAGGAGCTGCGACTACAGGATTATAACAGTGAGTCGTGCCAGTCGCTAGTTTTCTATTAGCACTTTAAAGACTTATTTTATTAAATCAGTACTTAAGTGTATGTGTTAGCATCTGTGTGTGTCTACGCCACGCACATGGAGGCACAGGGTACCATGGAGGGCAAAAGAGGGAGTTTGACCCGCTGGAGCCAGAACTGCAGGTGGCTGTGAGCCTCCCGACACAGGGGCTGGCAGTGAACTCCAGCGGCAAGCAGTCTTAACCAGGGCGCATCTCTCCAGCCCCTTGTCAGCTCCTTAAATCAGTAATTCATTGTCCTTTTGCTGGCAAGGGAGCTACTGGAATGCGTTTGCTCTTGTGAAAATTGTTCTCTGCCCACTTGTGACGTTTGTCTCTACTTCTCGGCAAGTTGATTGTGTGTCTTTGTATTCTTGTGACAGAATATCTGTAGAGTTGTACATCTCAATATCCAGCACCACAATAAAAAAAATACATTTTTAAAATTGCTCTTGATTTTGCCCATTAGTGTAGGCCCCAGTATCTGCTGTTTACCTTTGTCTTACTAAATTATGAAGTTTCATTGCAAACACATCTTAAAATTTCAAATGTGGTTGAACTTAGTAAGATCAGGTGCTGGTTGATTGAATTTAAAACTTTGTGCGTGGTAGGCAAGTGCTCTTCTCCTGAGCTACCTGCTAAATTTCCACCAGTGAGTTCCTTGTGACGACACGGGTGATTACCTAGAAATCCTAGATTTGAAGTACTGTACGGAGAGCTGCTAGATTAGCTGGAAAAATAAAATACAAGCGACAGTACAAGTTTGGGCGATGACTTAGAAGACCTCCCTAGGAGAGAAAAAAGTTGCTAATTGATAACGCTTGTTTCCTCAAGCCAGACTGCTAAAAATACTGTTTAGCTATAATTGCTGTTTGCCAGCTGCTTTGATAGGATACTAAACCTCCGTACCACACCATTCTCAAGTGCAGAGTGGGGCGCTAATACACTGGCTTATAGCTATACTTAAAGGACCAATAGGTGCTGTTTAGTGCCCAGGCATTCTTGGTATACCGCGGTGCATTCCCATCAGCTTGCAAGTGAACTTTATCTGAAGCGCTCTAGCCACAGTGCATTTGCACAGATGATCCTAAGTCCCGGCAGTCTGACCCGTAATGTGTTTTTAGATTTTGTTCCCCGTGTGCATGAGCTACGGCTCTCCCTCACTGGTGTTGTCGCTTCATAAAAGAAACCGTATTGTCGTTTCTTTAGGTAGCGTCTGTGGTTGGAATGGTAATGGGTAGAAACAAGCAAATGCTTCTGTCCAGCCCAGTGTTGGAAGAGGGAATCAGAGATGGCATAGGGAAGCATTGGAGGATGAAGGAGGTCTGGAAGGAGTAGCATTAAATTTGTTTTCTTTGCAGAAAAAAAAAAAAAAAAAAAAAAAAGATGAATTTTCAGGGTCTTTGCCGTGAAGGGAGAAGCAGCAATCCCGCCACGGTACTCTCAGGCCTCTGACCTCCTGAGAGTCAGGACAGACAGAGCGCTTGTGCATTGTCCACGAGGACAGCAATACTCTCAGTAATAAGCATCTCTCCTCTGGTTGCACAGCCTTGCAAAGGTGTAGCATAACACTTATTTGGCCACGCACATACAGGACGTTTTCGTCCTTCCTTTCAAACTACGGCACAGTCATTTGGTAATGTGTGGGCGCCTGGACTGGTGCCTCCTCTCACCCGAAATAAAAGGGAAACGATCCCCCCCCCCCCCCCCCGCCGTGACATTTGACCTCTGAAAGAGATGTCCTTATCTTTGTAAGCATATGTCACTTATATAGTGTGAGGATATGTCTAGTTCACATGTTAGTTTGGGTTTTTTGAAGGGTAATTTGAAGGAGCCATTACTTTGGCTGACTTAGGAATAACCACACAGGTGCTGAAAGACTGTTCAACACTAACAACAACTGGTGATTTTCTGGTGAGGCGTTTGCTGAGTCAGCACTTACTGTGTTTTCGTGGTGAGCAAACTTGGTTCTCCAAATGCGCCACTTTTCTTATGTACATTTGTTTATGGGGAGTCATAGTCAGACTAACAGGCTAAGATGCTATTCTTGGTATGGACACCCACACACTAGAGTCACAGAAAGTAACAGGTTGAGGTTGTACTCTTCACTTTTGAGCCTGCAACAGTTTCAAACGCGGATAAGCGTTACAAACATACACAAAAATGTCTGCAACCTTTCACCTGGAGCCACCTCATTCAACAATGTTCTCTGTCACAAGAGGCGCAGCCCGGCTTAGTGAGGTGGCTGGTCTCATTCAGCCTGGAACAGTTCCTCCTTCCTTCCTTGGCTTTGATGCCATGTCCTTTATGAAGATTACAGGGCAGCTGTTGTAGAAATAGCCCCTGCATTGAATTTGGGTTTGTCTAATATTTCTTCATAGTTCTGTCCAAGCAACCTCATTTCTGACAAGATTTTCACAATTATGCTGTTCTTCTCACATCCCATCATACGGTGTCAAAGTTCTTCTCTTCCCTGGCAATGTCTGTTTTAGTTATTTTAGTGAGCTAGTGCCTGTGGGGCTAGGCATAGCGGCACACACTTCAGTTCTAGCACTGGAGAGGCAGAGGCAGAGGCTGGAGGATCTCTGTGAGTTCAGGGCCTCCAAGGCTACATAGTAGGACCCTCCCTCAAAAAACAAACAAGCAAACACAGGTTATGTTTGTGAAGCTCTTCTAGTAGAAGCATACTATTCTGTCACAACTGGAATTAGAATTACTCTGTAAAGACAAATCTTGAGGAAAAATAAAATACCCTTCTGCTAAGCCTGCCTTTGTCTGTTACCGTCAGCATTATATTATTAAGTTTTATATTGGTTAAAAAAGTTCTGAGTTTTGGTGCCTTCATTCTTTCTATATTATTTTGTGCTAACCTCCCACTTATTTGTCACTTATGCTACTAGACATTTATTTATTTATCTATCTATGCCATTACGGTTTCCTAAAATCTTCTATTACCTAGTGAGCTCTGATTTAGTTTACCACGATTTACTTTGGTGATCAAATTGTCCGAGATTTGAGTAGTAGGAATGAACACTCTTGAGGTAGGTATATGGTTTTGTTTTTGTTTGTATTAATTTACTTACTTGTTTACTGATTTATTTACTTATCTTGGTTTTCCAGAGACAGAGCTTCTCTCTGTAGCCCTGGCTGTCCTGGAACTCACCCTGTAGACCAGGCTGGCCCCAAACCCAGAGTTCTGCCTTGCCTCAGCCCCAGAATGCTGAGGCTGTAGGAACGAGACACCATGGTCAGCATGACCTTGTGTCCCTCCGACAGGGCGCTGGCGTTCTTCAGCGCGTCTTCCGTTCTGCCACCGTTGTCTGCTCCAGATTCAGCCCTCGTCCCTATGCTAACATCAGCCATGTCTGCAAGAAGCTGTTGCTTTGAGGAGAGCGGCTTTAGAAACCAGCTGCTGGGCGCGGGCTGCTTGCTGCCCCGGGCATTTCTCAGCGGGGAAGCAGATTTATGCGCACACTGCTGCTACACATGCCATTCGCCCTGTAGGCTCCTGTGGACCTGGCACCATATACAATTATAATGTGACTCTGAGCACATCCAGCCCGGCTGCCTGCTTCCTCTCATCGTGGCTTCTAGTCTCTGTCTCTGTCTCAGTGTCCTCTTCCCTGGCAGTAAGGAGATAATGGCCACTGTCATTTAATTGCCCAGTTCCCACGTGTCATCATTGCCAGGCTCGCTAGACTGCCTTCCCACCCATTCGAACGAACACATATATTGCTTTTCAGCAAATAGTGAGGAGCAGAGAAAATAGGAAGAAGACGGAAGTAAGGAGGTAATGTAATATTTAAGTTAGAATTTACAGATTTTTACAGGTGTTTTGATGCGTAGGTATTATAAAATAAGATTCTGGGAATCATTCATTCATTCACTTATTCATTCATTCATTCGAAGGATCCATGTAGCCTAGGCTGGATTTAACCTGCACAGCTGATGACCTGGTCCTCTTGCTTTCCCCTCCCAAGTGCTAGAAGCACAGGTGTGTGCTAACACACCCAGCTCAAGCAACTTTGCTTTTAATTTTTTTCAGACCCTGAACCTATAGCCTAACATTTTTTCTTTACTCATTTATAATACTTAACAGTCACCGAAATTAGACATATGAAGAGGTATGAGATACACTCTGCAAAAAGACCTAAATATAATAACACAGGCAGATATATTAACCCCTGTAACCACACAGAGTTGTAGGAAAAGACAAAGAATTTCAGGAGCAAAGGGAATATATGCTCTGGCATAGGCTGCTGAAGCATAGGAGTAACTAAAGACTTTCTTCCTATTTGACCCTCCAGATCCCGCTTTCTCTGGGTCTTTCCTTCTGCTGGGCTCATGCTGTAGAAGGCCGGGGGTGGCCAGCAGGGAAAATCTCTCTTGGACACCACTAAGTTACTAAGTTAAGTACAGGAAATGCAGCTGGTATGAAGTTTCGTTGTATGTTTTCAATGAGCTCTATAAAATATTTGTATTGCCAAGTAATGCCAGTGTTCTAGAAGCTACAAGTCAGTTATGTGTACTTCACGGACCTAACAGGAAGATGATTTTCATTTCAGTGCCCCCTCCCCTTTATTTGCGCAAAGTGACTTTAAAGCACATCTATGAGGTGTCTCGGTGATGCGGAAATGTAGGCTGGGCTTATCACTCTTCAGTTAAAAGTTTTTGCTCCATGGCTTCTAAGGAAGGGAGCTAGGGCGCATGGAGAAACCTACCCCATATTGCATAGTGCAAGTGAATAAATATACCCACATTGATGAATCTCCATGTGGCTCCTGCTCTAAACCACTTGAGATTCTAGCTCTGTGAGCTATTTCCTTAACCTTGACTCTCAAGACTTTGATGCTCAGTTTTCAAAGAAGACAAATTAAATGCACACACATATTATTTGAGATTGTAGAGAAGGCAGTAGAGAAAGAACACAAGATCTACGTAAGCTACCCTTCTTCATTATAAAAGTGAATCTTCAAATGTTAAAGCACCTACCATGCTCCCCTACTTGCATATTTTATATTTTTAAAGGTACCCCTGAAACTAGGCACCACTGTTAGTTCCCACTGAAACCCTTTGAGCTGAATAAAAAGTGGCTACTTGTCTCCTCTTGACAAGACTCTTGGGTCTATTCAAAGGTGGCTGCAGCTTAGGGCGGAGTCTGCACAAAGGGCATAGTGACACGTTTTTTTATGACTTATGAGTTCGTAGAGTTCACAGGTAATTCGCAGAAACTCAAACGTTCAAGCACCACATGAAAAGCGATTTGTACTCGTTAGGTCTCAAGTCAGCCGAGCACTCTGCTATGGAGAAACCTGCCCCTGCCAGCCTCCTGGGTTCTTAAAGAAAGCACCACCATCACCTCGCAGTACTTTGGACTGAGATGTATCTTCACAAACACTTTACAGGGCACCAGCAGGAGCGAAAACCACCAGCTCAAAGTTGCCAGAGCTTTCATTCTCTTGCCTTTGGTCTCACTCATAATTCCAGTCCAAAACATAACTGACACACCACTAGATGACAAGTTTTGAAAAATTGTTTTCGAAGATGCTAGAGAAGAAGATTTCCCTTCTGAATTATTCTAAGAAGATGTTTCTAAGAAGATGTTTTCACAGTCATTTCATTGGACATAGTTATTTGCCAAGTTATTCTAACCTCGTGATAAAGGCCTCAGGAATAGTCAGTAAGTTTTACCTTCCAGTCAGTGATGGAAATGGTGAGGCTGGTGGAGAGTGCTGCTTTAAACCACGACCACTCTACGGCTGAACTAGCTTTGATAAACACACACTGGACTATCTGAGAGAGCACTGACAGCAACAAGACATGATGGCCTCGCCTCTAATGCTTGTGACTCCTGTGTAAGACATAATTAACAAACCACCGAAACCACAGAGAAACGTCTTGTAACAAGGCTTGGGAGACCTTTGTCCTCAGGTTTATTCACTAATGGATTTTCTAATTATTGGGCAGACAATTCAGTCACTGTTTTTTATAATGCTTGGGACCATACAGTAACGCTACGAGACCCCGTGGAAGAGTGAGGGTTGAAATCTTCCTTCTAAACTCTCAGTATATTTTTGTCTCCAGTGGGACACCTTGTGCGTGGCTCTGTCTCTGAGCGGATGACATTAAGTGCTGGGAACAGACTTTTGTTTTGAAACCCAGCAATTTCACAAATCTACCTACTGAAATTATGTTAATAATTGCTAAACTTTACTGGCTTAAATACTGCATAGCAGAAACAAGGTTGTAAGTCAATCTATTCACTTGAATTTTTGAAACAAAAATCAAGAAACATCGGAGGTATTTGCTATTTCTTTATGTCAGGAAATGTCAGAAGTAAATGTATTTTTAAGCAAAACTACATGAATTGGATATGGTAGCATGCACCCGTTATTCCAGTCTCCAGAAAGCTGAGGCAAGGAGAGCAAGGCCTGGGCCAGCTGGGACAGCATAGGAAATTTCAGGCCAACCTGAGCTATGTAACAAGATTCTGACTCAAAACAAAACCAAAAGCAATGTATATTACATCTGATGGGAATAAATAGCAAGTTCCTTAAGGCATAAAAGCCTGAGGAGCAGACGTTCTGTTAGCTCAGTTGTCATAGCGACAGTAAATATGGATGCTCAAGTTTGGCTGAGGACTCCCTGGGACTAAATCTGTAACATTTGTTTGCAGGAAAGAAAATGTACAAGGAGTGAGAAGGTACCTGGGTAACCGAGAGATTGTGTGGTACACAAAGAACTTTGAGTTTGATTCCCAGCCTTAAAGAGATTGAAGGCATTTCTTTTTTAATTCTTGCCTTAAAGAGACTGAGAGTATTTCTCTTTAATTCTTGAATGTTCCTAGTTCATGGTACTCTTAATGTCTCAGTGATTCTTATTTCATGTTGGCTCTGCAACAAAAAAAAATTGTTCTGTTGATTAAATATGATTAATAATGTCAGTTTTTACACCGTCTACCAGATATTGCTACATTACACTTAGAGTTTGGGACTATTCTGTGATGCTCCCTGTGAGTTCACAATAGCATGGTTTCAAACTGTATTAGGAGTTTGTGGTTCTCCTCCTGCCTGGGGGCTGCCTCCCAGCAGCTTACGAAGTCAGGAGGGGCAGGAGACAAGAAATGTGCCTGGAATGGCCGGCGAGAACCATACAGGGATCAGGCACCCCGGAACAGCAGGTGGCTAGTTCCACCTTACTTCCAGAGAACAGAGAATATGTATCTCCAGGGGTCTCCAAGAATAGGTGAACATAATCGGTTAGAACTAGGCACTTTGAGGATGCCTGATTTGCATTATACAGCACGTTCCTGTATAAGAGTAGAATATCAGTGCTTGATTAACATACAGGCGCAGGGAGGGGAGGGCTAGCAGGGAGCTGTGTCAGAAGCCATATATCAAGTGTGGCTAGGGGAGTCTATATCTAAAGGCACTCTCCAGAAGAAGTCAGGCAGAGAGTAGGGGACCGGCTGAGGGAGGGAGTTCTGCCTTTAATGCTGAGCTTGAGCTCACAGTGGCTATGTGGTCCAGACAAGAAGTGCAACTTCAACCATCAGGGCGCCTCCAACAGGAGTCTACAGGGAAACAGGAACAACAGGGTGAGTATAAAGGGGATTCAGTGGACTGGCTCCTCCAATTACAGGCTGAAAAGTCCCACAGTGGCTGTCTGTAGAGTCAGAGAAACATGTAGCTAGGTGCTGAGTCAACAAGGTAGGCATCTGAGGAGAGAGAGACAGAGAGACACACAGAGAGAAAGACTCTCATCCAAAGTTAAATTACAAAAGCCATCCATATAGCCAATGGTTATGAGTCTCTCTGTTGTAGATTGGAAAGTTTTGTTTGTTTGTTTGTTTGTCTGTTTGGTTGGTTGGTTTCTCTGTGTAGCTCTTTCTGTCCTGGAACTCCCTCTGTAGACTTGGCCTCAAACTCAAGAGATCTGACTGTGTCTGCCTCTCAAGCGCTGGAAATAAAGGAGGGTGCCACCACTGCCCAGCAAGTGGAAAGTGTTAGAGTCATTAGGCTGGTGTCCCCAGGACAGCAATAAAACCCCAGTCCCCAGCCTGAGGAACCATATCTGCTCAGAGTGAAGGTGTGAACGGAGGAGCCAGTCCTCTTTTCTTTCTGTCCAGGCCTCTCACTCAGTTTGCTGACCCGCACATTAGTCTTCTATAGAATCCCTGCAGACACAGCCAGATAGATGTGCACTCTGCCAGTTCTCTGGGCATGTCTCCATTCAGCCAACTTGACAGCCAAAACCAACCATCACAGGAACCACGATCTCAGCAACATTCGCAGCAAAATAAGGCTTAAGTGTTCACCAACTGGGAGGTGTTTAAATGCTATCAAGTCAGCATGACGGCCTACTGTGAGGGAGTTATAAAGCATGAAATGGATCTTATATACACTGACCTAGAACCATCCTTAATGCTTTGGTGAAAACTAGAAATTTGCAGAGAAAGTCTGCAATAGCACGTGAATTTCGTACACAAGTAGCTGAGCGTGTTGGGGAATTCCTATAATCCAAGCTCTTGGAAACAGCAGGAGGAGTCTGAGGATTTTTTTTTTTTTTTAATTTTTGACCGTTTCATCATGATTCAACACATTGCTTTTACTCACTGTCATTTATCCCCATCGTTTTTTTCCTTGTCTTCTTCCTGACTAGCTCCACGTGGCTACATCACTGAAGAAATAATGTCCTCTTCCTCAGTAGCTGACAACTCAGGAAGGGCTGGGGCCTCGTGTACACCCCCTTTATCCAGGACAGAATGTCAGGGCCCAACCTTGAGCTGAGATCTGTGGCTGCCGTGTGTCGATCCTAAGTCTCAAGTCAGAGAGTGAGAGCAGGGCACTCATGTTTCCTGATGGCTTTCACCTGTACACACTTGGGCATGTATGCACACCCAAGCACACATATGTGCACACACCACAAATGTATATTCTGCCACGTGCCTTCTCCTGGAACTCCAACACACACGCACACACACGCACACACACACACACACTTCTCCATTCTAACTAAAAGTGTACAGGTAAAAGTTTGAAAGACACTTAGAGAGATTTTGACAATGAACTGTAATGCCCACAAATTTTACATGTGTGAGTATATTTTACTTTAAAATTTTTGCTACATGTAAACCATATGTAAAAATATGTAATATTCTTCTAGTAACTACAATCCTGGGATATTAAAATTCATTTGAAGGTTGGTTCAGTACCCAGCACACACAGCGCATTGAATCCACCCAGCCCGCTGGCCGCTGACATCCTCGCTCAGCTGGCCTCTGGTAGAGGGATTCCAAACACTGACCGTGGCCTTCTGTAGTTGAGACACAATCTAACCCAAAACCCATTTTGCTCCACAGTATCAGATGTCACAGGTCACTTGTCATCCTAAAGATGGAAGACGGAATGGTTTTGCAGGGGTACGCTCACTCTTGTCCACTCGCAGTATCGCCAGGTTGGATTACGGGTAATTCAGGGACTATATCTACACTACAAACCACTAAACTTGACACTTGAAATTAGCAATACGAAGTTGGGCGTGGTGGCACAAACCTTTATTCCTAGTGCCCAGGACACAGAAACGGGCAGATGTCTGTGAGTCCCAGGCCAGCCTGGTTTACAGAGTGTGTTCCAGGACAGACAGGACTACAGAGAGAAACCCTGTTTTGGAAAAAACAAACAAACAAACAAACAAAAAACAGCAATATGAACTATATCTTAATAATGCTACATCTCAAAATAAACTTTTTAACATAAATTAACCACAAGTGAGAAATGTGAGTCTTCACTTTTACCCGCAGTTTAAAAACATTTTATTTTCATCTATACATGTTAAGGCTTGCCTCTCTCACTTAAGAAATTTAGCAGGTTCCTAGATGATGTGGTCTAGGCTTGCCAGAGGACTTGCTGACCAGCACCGAAGAGCTTGAGAACAGCCCACCACACTGCAGTTGCTGACAGGAGGGTCAGGGCCTTACCATGTTCTGTTACCATGTAGTCACAGACGGCAAAGCCCATTCTTTACTGCTCCCAGGTATGTACTTCGGGACTGTGTGGGTGCGCACGCGTGTGTGTGCGCGTGTGTGTGCATACACACATGAATGTGTGTTTTCCGGATGAGGTCTCTGTGGTGGTTGGTGCTGTCAGCTTGACAGAAGGTGGAGTAACCTTGTTACAAGCCCCAGGACCCCTCTGTGAGGGGTCATGTAAATTGCTTTTGCTTTCATGATGCCGGTGGGGGATTATTTTCATGAGGCTGATTGTCGGAAGGATCGTGGTCTGGATACACGGAGAAGGTGATCTGAGCACTAGCGTTCACTCTTCCTGACTGTGGATCCAGTGTGACCAGTGGCTTCCCAGTCGTGATGGATTGTGAGTCCCCCACGCCCTTTCCTCCACTTTTGTCACTGCATTCTGCTGGAGCAGCAGGAAAAGAAACTGTCCCCCACATTATTTCAAGCTGGCCTGAAACTCTCAGACACAACCAGCCCAAGCTGCCTTCAAACTCTTGGCTGTTCTCCTGCCTTCATCCCAAGTGCCAGTATTACAAACCTGAGTTACCGTGCCTGGCTCCTTTGGAATGAAAATTGTAATGTCATATGATACGGAAAAACAATGACAAAAGCTTTGAAATTATTAAAGTGAAATAACCAAGCAGGGCCATTCTGTGAACTTCAATAATCTTGCTGAGATAAGTATATCTCAAGTGTTTTCAAAGATTACATCAACTCACCCAAGAACACAGCATTTCCTTCACAGACGCTCAGCGTACTAGATGGTCTTGTGCTTTTGCTTTACATGCCTTTTTGTCTCCAAAAATCTCTCACAATAAAACTTTTCTAACTGTTCACACGTAGTTTTGAACTGTTTCTTCTCAAGTGGTGTTATATGAAGTATGGCATTTAGGAAATTTTCTAAATTAAAACTGGATCTACTGTATGACCCAGCTTGAGCACTTCTTCGTATTCACTTTAAGGACTACAAGATAACAAATCACAGAAATATTTACACAGCTATATTTACCACGACAGTGTTCGTAGTAGCTATAATGGAAACAACCTAAGTGTCCCAAGGAAGGGTAAAGGAAATGTATTGTACAGATGCAATGGAAATTGTTGCAGCCACAAGAATGAATGAAATTATATTTGTAGAACACGGATGCAACCTGAAGTAACCATAAGTGGATTAAGCTGCTTTCAGAGTGACAAATGTCTTGTGCTCTCAGTTGTGATTCCCAGATTTTATATAGCTAGCTACCTAAAATCGTGGATGTGTGTAACACATGAAAGCGGAAGCAATACTGCCTACGGAGAACAGTGAGGACTGAAGGGGGTGGAAGGAAGGGGAGGGAGAGGCAGGAAGAGGGAGAGGTGTTGAACAAGCTGAACAGAAGTCACTCCCCTGTGAAAGTGTCCTTGTGTGACACAGACTTGTGTACAGTGAAAACAAAGGGATGATAAACACCGTAAAAGGTGCTCGTAATCCTCGCCGCTCTGATGTTTTAAGGGAAGGAATCAATACAGTGCTTCCCATTCATCCTGGTCAATGATTCTCTTTTCCTGGATGTGAATCCTTGGGGTTTAAATTCCATTCCTCGCTGGTCTGTGGTAGAGCATAAACCAACAGGTACTCTTCTTCCTTCTTGCTAAAATGTTTCCACAGCTTCTGGGCAAAATTATCTATGTGAAATTAAAAATGAACAATCATGAAAGAAATGTAAACATTGTAGATCATTTTTGAAAAATTCATACCTCTGGGTCTTTTAATTACAGGAATCGTCGTGTTTAAAATTGGATAACAGTTTGTAGAATGTACTCTAGTTAGATGAAGCCTAATGTAGGGGAAGTGTGTGTGTGTATGTGTGCGTATGTGTGTGTTTGTGAGTGTGTGTGGTCACTTCTGATAGCTCTTTAATTCTCTAGTTTGTACACATGAAATGTCTAACAAAGCACTATTTTGTTTCCAAAACACTAGGCTTCCATTGGACAACAGCAACCAGAACATCTCTGATTATTCCGTGATAGTCAGGAATCTGCGGTGTTAATGAGGGTGTTTGATTGTGTAGTCTGTTTGGGGCAGAGTCTGTAGGCTCTGAGCATCGTCACCAGTGCGCTTCCTTCCCCCAGTCTCTGGGACACTGAGCAGGAGGCTGGTCAGAGGTGGAGAGACGCTACCCTCTGTGTCCGTTCACCGGGCCTGTGAGCAGCCTGTACGTGCTGGCTGCTGAGAGCCTCTTCCTGCCGGCTGGACGGAACCGAGAGGGGTGGTGCGGCTCTCGGGGGTCTAAGAGCCACTTTCCTTTCTCGCGGCTTTCCGCTGAGCCAGTCCAGCAGGACCCGGAGGCCTTTGTGTTCAGATGATTTCACTGGCTTCAAACGCCACACCCTGTACTCCAGAAACAGAACACTTTGTCCTTCCAGGAGGTCTGTACTTTGACCACAGCCCTGGGATTTCAAAGCTGCCTCCCTGAGGCTTGACTACTGTGATCTAAAGTGCTGGGGCCGTTATAAAGCAGTTTTACAATTGCTCGCTGGCAGACTCCCACACTAGGAGACTGTCCGTTTAAAAAGGTTTACAGCCCATGTCAAAGGGGCAAAGGCCCGTAGTCTACCCAGGCAGCTGTAAGGAAAGGAGAGCTGAACTTGGAAATTGGGTTGCAGTTGGCACCCAGAATTTTAGCTTCCTAGGCTGGGCATGGTCACAGTTATGGGATCATATATTTCTCCTTTTCTGGACCCTGAAAGTCAGCTCACAGCAGCTGAGGAGAGGAATCACGGAGGATGCCTCTGTAGAATCTGGAACACCACGGGAAAGGAATGGGGAAGGCCTGCAGGAGGGAAGGCAGAAGTACCAGCTGCCTCCTGGAATGTTGTGCTTGGAATGGTTATTTGCTGTATTCTAAATCCTCTGCAAAGCCAGTCTCCAGTCTCAGCAATGCTCAGTGCGATACTTTCCCAGAATGTACGAAATGAGATCTCTTCTCCAGAAGTGCAAAGCCAGTGAGAACAGCTAAATTGCGTGTGTGTGTCTGTGTCTTAGTGTGTGCACGTACACCTACATGTCCAGAAGTCCAGAAGAAGGCATGAGAGCCATTGCAGCTGAGTCCCATGCATTGATGAGGCCCCTTCCCATATGGGTGCTGGGCCCCTAAGGCTCCCTACAACAGCACTGTCTGTACACTGTAACCACTGAGCTTACCTTTCCAGCCTGAGAGCTAATGAGCACTAACCGAAAAGCATTGGGCCATGAGCCAAAGGTCATTTAGAGGTCACCTTCACACATGTGTGTATTTCAGGCTTCTTTTGGGGACACACCAATGGCTGAGTGAACCCCAGGAGGGAATGGCTTCCCAGTTTATTTGTTTTTGTTTTTTCTTCTTTCACATGCTAATCTCGATTTTTTTTTTCTATTGTCTACTCTGCTGCTGTAACATCTTCCTAAAGGAAGATGATGATGGACACTTTATTTCCAAGTTTTTCCAAAGCATCTTGGCTGAAATGCAAAGAAAAAGGAACTTGGAGCTAGCAGAGGGCAACAGCCCTCTGGCCTTTAAGCTTGGGGACTTCATTTTCAGGGTGACCTTAGCTAGCGCCCAACAAGTTCTCACACCTAGGCCAGTCTGACCAAATTCAGTTCTCATAATGCATTCATTCTGCCATGGAGCTACACCCCTTCATTTTCATTTCAAAATCCAAATATTTACATTTTTTAAAAACCGTGTATACACTTAAGGTTTTGTTTTCATTTTAGATGAACCATTTTCAGCCCCAAATCAATGCAAATATTCATTTAACAAGACCTTAAACAATGTAAATTATTTTTAATGCCAATGCTGGAGACCAAAGGAAATAAAAGGTGATGAAGTAAATAACACAATTCTCACCTCAAAGTGAGTGAGAGACAGTTTGTTCCGGAACCAAATACAAGTGGACCTGGCTCAGGAACATAGCTTCATGTTGCCTCAATTGCCATGCCCAACGAGGTAACGTTTTCATGAAGTTTTTATAGAAACAGAACAAAGCCACACATCAAAATGCTTTCAAAAACATTGTTTTGTGCATCAGGTAGCTGGGCTGCGGCAAAGCAAGGAGTAGCCTCTGTGTGTGCTGGCTGGTCTGTGTCACCCTGACACACACTAAAGTCAGGGGAGAGGAGGGGTCGTCAACCAGGAAAACGCCTCCATCAGACAGGGCTGCACAGAAGCCTGTAGGGCATTTTCTTAGTTAGTGATGATGGCGGAGGGCCCAGTCTTTCTTGCGCAGAGCCATCCCTGGGTTGGTGGTCCTGACTCCTGTTAGAAAGCAGGTTGAGCAAGCCATGAGGAGCAAGGCAGTAAGCAGCACCCCTCCATGGCCTCTGCGTCAGCCCCTGACTCCAAGTCCCAGCCTGTTTGAGTCCCTGTCCTGACTTCCTGTAGTGATGAACAGTGATGTGAAAGTGTAAGCCGAAGAAGCCCTTTCCTCCCCAACTTGGTTTTGGACATGGTGTTTCTTCACAACGGTAGTAACCCTAACTAAGACACGTAGGCCTCCGAAGCTATCTGATAACACTGTTATCTTTTGAGATGTGCTCATACACTACAAAGAATTTCCTTCACAGTCACAAGGGTGTTATGTCACACACAGCTGGGTAATAAATGGCTGTTTATGGGTTAAGACAGCCCAAGGTAATATGACCGGGGACTTGCAACATTCTGACTCCTTTGCAATCATCACAGTTATGATCAATCACCCTTTGTCAAGTGTTAAACGCAGCTGTGGCTCTTGGGAGCATTACATCACGAAAAGGTTTGTTTTTCTTTCTCTCCCCTCTCACTGTGTAGCACAGGCTGGCTAAAATGAAGGCAATCCTCATGCCCTAAGGCCTTTGGAATACGGACATGAACCATCATGCCCACTTCAGAGATAACAGACCTAATGAGTCAAAACAGCTGCCAGCCAAAAAGAAGTGACTGATTCTGGATGTCCTCACAGCCACCAGTCATGAGGCCAGGCAGAGCAGGTGGGGGAATGCCCTTCAGAGCTAGAAAGCTGAAACCTTCACAGTGAAAGTTTGAGGAAGGAAACTTTGAGGTATATTCAGCTGATGTAAATACCAGGTGATGGATGATAAGAGGGACAGAACTACCGCATGGGGGAGGGGAGGCTATGAGATGGGTGAGCAGTTAGGACCAGCAGCCCTTGTGTCTGGACCAGCTGGGAGACAGACTGGAATATGTGGCAACTCCAGCATCTCCACAGGATTTGACCTAAAGTTCAGAGGGCTTTTCACAATGGAAAATAGTCTTTTGATTTTTTTTTTTTTTTTTTTTTACTATATATCTCCTTCCCCATCACTGTCCTTCCATCATATATCCCTTTGTAACTAAACTTAGCAAACCTCATGATTTTTTTTCTTATATATTAAAACAAACAAACAAACAAACCTAATTTAACTTCATGTTCTGCTTTGTAAGAGGGAGCTGATTTGATCCTTTCTCCGCAGTGTCTCTTCCTGCCTCTCTTGCTGTGATGACTTTCCTTAGTGGCTAAATGGCACTGCACCTCGGACTTGGCTTTCATTTCCATCCATTCTCTCCCTCCAACTGACTTCATGTGGACCTGTGAATTCTAAAGCCAGCTCTAGGCTGTTGAGTCCAGAGTGTCTATATTCATTGCTGACAATTCCCTTAGTGCCAGGTCCTTAATACACACCCTCGGCCTTATATTGCCATCATGCAGACAGAAAAGGACTTTAATATCCTCTCAAGACAGTTTCTTTCCCAGTCTTGTTCACTTTGCCTAAGCCATTATCTCCCCTGTTTTGAGAACAATTTCATGGACTCTTGTTTGCATACCTTTCCACATCTCTTTTATTTTTTTCTTCCCCATACAGACTAGTTTTTCTGCAGTTTACTTCCCAGTGCTTTTAGAAAGCTTGAAGGTCATCTTCCCTAATCAGGCCCTGCTCTGGAGATGCCTGAATGAGATCTCTGGAGAAGGTTGTTGTGTTGCAGGAAAGTCAGGCATGACTGAGAGGCCAGGATTAACTGACGAAAGAAGCTGGTTGGCAGGACTGACAACCCCTCCCCAGCAGGCCTCCATGTGAGGGGCAGAACATGCAAGGGAGGAAGAAAGCTCCAAGGTCTCCAAGCTTGATGACAGCAGCTAGCTCCCATAAAAGACTGCTTGGCAGGGCAGCCTTGCCTTGATTCAATCTTCCTTTGAAGTCCCACCCACTCTGGGGGTGGGGGTCATTTTCACTTTTCTTTAGTATCTATGTTCGTTCTGCTTGTCTGTCTTTCCTCATTATTTGGGGTCATGAAACAAATGGACACCACTGGCTTGGGGTGGTCTTGATGACCACATATCAATTGCCCAGCATCCTAACGCTCAGGCTTGAGCTCACTAAGAGTCCCAGTCACAGGGAAGCTTTGTGCCATTGAAATGACTCCCCCCAAAAGTTCGTCATTAGGGCTCCCAGCACCTCTCTCTGTCTTCATAAACAGCTTTGTTTCTCCTGCTGAGTCTTTGTTCTAGCACAAAGAACCTGATAATCCCAGGCGGTGGCCAGACCTCCTGGTAAAGTTGGGTGCGGTGGTTTATGGACGGAACCTGGCATTCCTGAGGCTGGCTAGAATGAGGAAGGGGCCCACACTTGCCAGCCATGGCGACCCAAAGCCATGTCTCTAGTGTCTTCACTTTGTTTCTACTCAGTTAAAAGAACAACTTGTGAATTATATTTTCTACTTAACTCTCTTTGACAAAAGGCCTTTCTCTAAAAGTCAACTTGAAGTTTATATCTTCCTTGTATGTTCAGGCCTAGTTTCTAAAATAAGTCACTTTTAGAGTCATTTTGGAGATAATCAAATACATGAGAAGCTGTGTTGATAAGTAGTTTTGAATTTAGCCAGAATCTGTCAAATTATAATAACCTTCATAACGATAAGCCCGAGTAATTGATGTTGGAATGGGAAGGCATGATTACAGGCATTTCTTAAAAATGTAGGGCTCTATTGAGAAAAAAAAAATAGAGCAAAAAATAAATTTTGACAATTCAATGAAATGTTGTAGGGTAGCAGAGATGGTCCTTTCCTGTGGCCTAAGTCTGGTTTCATCCTGAGAGCTGGTTCATACACCACAACCTCCTCCTAAAGAGCCAGCACCTTCGCGCTCAGACAGGACAGCCGGTCTCTGATCTAGAATGACTCAATCTTTCTTACACTTTAGCCTCTCAATGAAGCAGTGGCCAAATGGAAAATATATATATTTTTTCCTCTTGGCTGGAACTTCCTGTCCAGTAGTGTGGCTATTTTCATGTAATGGTTCTATATTTGTCATGGAAACTCCCTTTTTGAACCATTATTAAGAAAATTGTGTAAACCCCCCTCCCATCTTTTATACCTACGTCATGCCAACGATAAAGGATCTGAAACTTTTTCTGTGGTATTGTCACTATCAGAGAGGAACTAAGTTTAAGTTAAAGCAATGTTTTGGTGGTCTGTTGCTAAATATCTTGCCATGTGTATGTGTGTGTGTGTGTGTGTGTGTGTGTGCGGAGAGGGTGATATCACATGTCTTCCTTGATCTACCTCTATCTTAATTTTTTGAGAGTCACTCAGCCGGAAGCTAATCAGTTTCACGAAGCTAGCTGACCAATGAGCTTCAAGGGATCCTCCTGCTTTTGCTTGTCGTGTGACCCCTCAAGGGGGTGTTGGGAATACAGATGTGTGCCACCGTGCCTAGCTTTTATGTGGGCATCCAAACTCAGAACCTTACTGTGCTTGCATGAGAAGCCCTTCTCTCACCAAGCCTCTACTTTTGCCCTTGTCATCCTTCATTGATTAGTTTTCATTTGTTTGAAAAAGGAATTCTTCACCCGGTAAATTGTTTTGAACCCTCAAACTGTCATTATCAATTCCCTTACCTTTCACCTTTGTCTAAGCCAATGCACACAGCAAAACTGAGTCCATGTCATGGAAAACGTTCACGAGCATCAAAACTGGAGACTTAATTTTAAGAGATGCTTCACAAAATAATATTTGCCTTCAATAAAATCTGTCATCATAAATGAGAGTGCCTCCAGTTTCAAGCAAATGGACAGAAAAGTCTCTGGTAGAGTGATGAAAAATATGGGTGCAATTCAAACAGGGGTCCTGGCCTGCTGTCTTCCTCATTTCCTGAGCTGTTCTGCTGAAAACAACTGGAGAAGAGCAGTAAAAGTTGTTGGCTCTCCCCCCCAGCAGAAGAGAACTGTAAGCTGTCTCCACAGTGACATCGCCAAGCATTGTTTCAGCCGAAGCCAACCCCTGCACTCAGGTGCCAGTCTCAAGTCCTCCCTCCTTCCCCCTCCCCCGCTATCGGCAACACAGCTTCCAGGAGGTTCTACAGGCAAGTTTCCCCCCTACTGTTCTATTGCCCAATGCAGAAAGTAGTCTCTGCCACCTCCTTCCCAGGCCTCAGGCAAGCCCAGCCAGCTCTTACTATTTCATGGTTTCTTGATGGCTCTGACCTGCCACTGATTAGGTTCTTGCCTGACCTGCCTAAGGGCATTCTCTTCTCCTTGTCTCAACGGATGCTGCCGGCTTTCCTACCGAAAGCCGCCCTGGCGGTGCTGCGTTTAAAATAGTTAAATACTCCACAAGACTCTGTCTCCCACATAGGAACCCCGGGCTTCAGAAGTTCCCCAGTATATTCTCTCTCTCTCTCTCCCTCCCTTTGTTTTTTCTTTCTTCCTGTCACTAGCACGTAGACTACTTGGCTGGAAATACCCTCACCCCACCTGAATGACCGATGCTCCTCATTCAAGGCCTCCCTAGTATACTGCCTTTCCCAGCACTTCTGCCTCCTCCTTCTTGAGGAATGCACCCCTCCTTTATTTCCTAAACATCTAATGTGTGGCAAAGGAGCATGTGGCCTCTAAAGCTGACTCGCTGGAGTCACACAGACCTGGGCTTGAATTACGTGTTCATCATTTACTGAATCTATATTCAGCCTATGCTCAGAAACAACTAATCTCAACAAGCCTTGACTTAAAAAATATATACCAGAGGTAGGATTTGTCAGCTTCTTCTCTGTTGTTGTCCTTTAGAGACAGGCCCTCGCTGTGTAACCCTGGCTGGCCTTGGGCTATCAGTCTTCAGAGCTTCCAGTATTCTCCACATGGCTTCCTCTGGGCTCAGCATAAGGAAGAAGAGTCCACACAGACACGGTATCAAAACTGTGCCGGCTGTGACAGGTGTGTCTGGGTCTCTCTTCATGACTGTGGCTGCATCACGTGCACCTTGGGGTCACTAGGGCAAGAGTAGGCCCCAGACGTGCTGCACACGGTTAGCTTCTGATACTGTATCTTCTCCTTAAAACACCCTCCTATCTCCGCCTTACAGTCACAACCCACCCACCAGCTCCTCCTGTCCTGGCTGCTGGCTGTCTGCACACTGTGTTCTTGTACCTCCGAGAGCCCACTGTGCCTCGTCTGAGTGCCTCCTGTCAATGGGGGTCCACCAGGGCCTCACTATTCGCCTCATGCTCCCCCTCAGCCTTACTCCCACCCCGCCATTCCATCTCTGAGGCGACTAGGGAGAGTCACTTCTCTTACTCTCCCACAGACACACACAGCACCACTACTTATTGCTGGGAGGCTGTGGGTCACAACCTTCGCGTAGAAAAATTTCTTCATGTGAGTCACACTACATTTGGAGACTGTGACTTTAGAAGTTTGTGTTCTGTCTTGTCCCTGAGGTAGCTCCTATTGCTAAATATTTTCAATTTCCTCCCAGACCTCTGTGTTGGACTGTAGTACACACACAACCTTTTCTTTTCTTTCCTTTTCTCTGCTCTTCCTTTCTTTCTCTTTCTCTCTCTTTTTTCTTTCCTTTGCTCTTCTCTTCCTTTCCTTTTCTCTTTTTTCTTTTCTTTTCTTTCCTTTCCTCTTCTTTTTCTTTCTCTTTCTCTCTCTTTTTTCTTTTCTTTTTCATTTTTCCCTTTACAAGCTTCTCAGGAAACATGTCCAAAAGTAAACCTCTATACTTCCCCGCTCACTGTTCCTTGTCATGTAGAAAGCCACATCTTAATTAAGTGCTGAAACCGAGAGTCAGACTTCTCTCCCTCTACTTCCTCTACGCCAGAGTTCTGGGCTGCTTCTGCTTCTCACCAGCTCCATGACCACTTTTCCGACCCAGCCACAACCATCTGTCTTCTGAATTTCCTTAACAGGCATCTGCCTCACCGTGTCCCTCAGGGTTCTCTAGAGTTTGGTTTTTAAAACTGTGGGTCACGTGGGGTTTATAGCTGAGTTGAGGGATGTGAGGCAACAGTCAAACTAACTGGAAATGAGCAACACTCACCTGAGCCCCAGTGGGCAATGACTGGGAAGTGTGTCCGGAAGCTCACTCATCTGGGACTTCAGTGCAGCCTAGGGTCTGGACACACAGGGCGAGAACTTGGCACCCTGAAGCTCACACCACATCCCTGTCAAACCAGTGTTATCTGAAATGCAACTCACCTTCAAGACGACCTCGCGCTGAGTTACAGGGCTTCCATCTGCCCGCCACGTTAGCTTCTGCTTTTTTTCCTCATAAAAACATATGGATTAATTACAGAAAGCAAAATTTTGTTTCTTTGTCATTCCTTACCACTTAAATATCAGGTTAGTATATCTGTAGATTCTTTCTGTTCAAATTTAAAAATTGTTGTTTGTGTTGCTGATTTGGTTCCTAAGAAGCCATCAGATTTCAGCTTGGGTTTGGACAGAATTTTGAAACATTTCCATAATGGCCCTAAACATTTCTGCCATTTTTTTTTATTATGAATTTATGTAAAGTGGTGTTCGGAGCACTGATGATTATAATATTCAGAAGTACTGGAAACTCATCAAGGGAAAACTATTTCCTTCTGGTTAAAAAGGATGGAGTCTACCTGGGTGGAGATATGCCATTGCCTCTTCCCTTGAGGGAGAATCTAGTTGGGTTGGTCAATTGCCTGGCTAAGGAACCGCCCTCAGGAAGGCAGGTTCACCTAATGCCATGCTAGAGACACGGGAGGAATAATTATCTTTTTAATGAGATGGTGAACTTTTTCCTCCCAGAATCCCTAGGCTTGTGCAATTGTTTGCAGAGCTGCACCCTTGCAGCTTCCTTTGACTGCCCACTTTTCTGGATCACTCTTTTCTAAGGATGTTTTCCCTAAAACTTTTGGGCTTTATCTTTGGCTGAAGCTCTCCTGCCTCCCCTGATGCTTGTCTGCCCTGGGGCTTACTTCCACCCCAGCTGACTTCAGATAGCCTGGGCTTTGGGCTGTTCCCTTTTAATTCTCCGTACTCCTCTGAGCAGTTGCAGAAGTTATAGCTTGCCTGTTCTGGAATTTTTTTTTAATAAAATTATTCTCTAGCTTCCTGTTGAGTCCATGCATAAAATATTTTATCAACAAGATTAAGAACCCCCCAAAAGACACTCAGTTACCCCAGTAACATGCTCTCTGGGATGGCTCAAATTTCCCAGCAATAGAAATTTCACGATATCAATCAAGTTTGAAAAACACTTAAGATGCTTTCTCTCTACATCTTATAGTTTCATGTATTTCAGCCAAAATTTTACTCACTATGTAAAAATAATTAGACAAAATTGGTTTCATTTCTAATATGTGATAAAAACCATATGTTTTAGATTTTTTGTTTGTTTTGTGTTTTTTTCTTTTCTTTCTGAGTCAGAGTTTTTAATGTAGAGCCGGCTGCTATGAAAATCGCTAGTAGACCATGCTGGCCTTGAATTCACAGAGATCCACCTATCTCTGCCTCCTAACTGCTAGGATTCAAGGTATGAGCCGCCATATCTGATAAAATCATATGTATATCCAATAACTGAATGTAAGTTTTTGGTTTACTATCAATAAATTAATTTATATTCTTACTTTAAATACGTCTACACTCAGGGTTGTGTTTAAAAACCTTTTGGAGTGGAAAAGATTGAATGGAAGAAGTTTAAGAAGTTGTACTCATCTAGACTAGAACCAGTAAAATATACACATGGAATCACAAGGGAGGATTTTGTTGGATTGGCTTATATAATTCACACCTCAGTGGTCTGACAATGTCTGGCTACCCATTGCAGAGGCAGACAACTTGGGAGCTGTTGAGTCCAAGAGCAAGGGCTGAAGGCCTGGAAACAATCTGAGAAATTTGTGGTGTGAGTCCACACAGAAAGGCTGAAGAACTAGAGTCTGATGTCCATAGGAGAGAGCAGCAATTATAAACCATTTGTGTGCTTGGATGATCAGGGCCCACTGGAGCACCAGAAAGGGAGTCTCTTATAACTTGGGGTCTAGTAAAACTAGCAAGCTAATTCTAAAAACTACAAAGTCAATTAAGTAAATTTATCTTTAAGCTCTGTTTTCGTAGAGCCACTTTTCATACCCAAATCAGTGTTAGTCAGTTTTATTCTCACTGTGACCTGGATAACCACAATGTAAAGGAGGAAAGATCCATTTTGCTCGTGGTCCATGATGGCTTCATGTTCTTGAAAATACCAGCATGGAGGGCACGTCTTAGGCACTGTTCTGCTGCTGTGAAGGGATACCATGACCAAGGCAAGTCTTATTTAAAAAAAAAAAAAAAAAGCATTTGAGGGCCTGCTTACAGTTGCAGGCCGTTAGTCCATTATCACCATGGTGGGGGCAAGGCTGCACGCATGGCACTGGAGCAGTAGCTGAAAGTTAAATCCTGATCTGCAGGCAGAGAGAGAGAGAGAGGGAGAGGGAGAGAGACACTGGGCCTGACATGGGCTTTTGAAACCTCAAAGGCCACCCCCACCCTGTGACAAATCCTCCAACAAGGCCACCTCTCGTAATCCTTTCCTGGATCTCATCAGCTAGGGACTACGCAGGCAAATAGATAAGGCCAGCCTCACTCAAACTACCACAGCCTGAAAACCTTACAGGTACACACGCCTCAGTGGTAACTAATGGCTCTCTAACTGGACTTCAGAGCCACTCAAGAGAGAAATGATGCCTGGTAATGGTAACTCACCATGCCTGGTAACTTAGGGCTGATGAAGTCATGGGCTCTGAGGAAGAGCCTTTAACTACCACTTTACTAAGTCAGCAAACTGTATCCTAAATATTTACTCTTATAGACCTGCAGATGAAATGTAGTTCCCACCCTCACCCCTCATCAAGGAAGCTTCTGTTTGCAACAGGTGGAGACCATTTTACAGAAAACCACAACCAATCAAAACGCAGGGTCGCAGAGCCCAGTCCCACAGAATACATCTACAACAAAACCCTCCTGTACCTAACAGTCAGGAACACTGTAGAAGAGCAGCAGAAAGACTGCAAGAGCCAGAGGATCAGGGAGTCAGATGTGAGATTATGTCTGCTATAATGTCAGAAGAGAGACCCATAAAGTCTCATCAGCATGCTTGCCTAAACGTGATCTGAACAATGCCAACGGCAGTAACACGCTGAAGTGGTTGGGGTTAATCCACAGCCTTGACCCTACACAAAGAACTACAGTCCTGAGAGGGAGAGAAATGGTCTTCCTCAGGGAAGCGCCCACCAACTGATTATCCAACACCAAATGGCCAGCCCTGAAAACACACATAGGAGTAACATTAAACAGTCTCAGGAGGCTGTATTTAGGATACATATGTTGTACGTGTAAGCATGTGCCAACATACAGGGACGGAGGCCATGCATTTGATAGAGAGCAGGGAACACTTTAGGGGAGGGCATGGAGGGAGGAAACGGAAGGGAGGACATGATACAGTTTATTATAATCTCAAAAATAAAAGAAGTAATAAAAAAGATCACAATGGAAGTGAAAAACTGCGTGACAGAGAAGGTTCTTAACTTCATAGTGGTCAGAAAGGATGGTGGAAGGGAGAGAGAGGGAGACAAAGATAGAGACACAACCCCAGAGTGACCCAACTCTTCCATGGAGGCCCCAACTCCTAAAGTTTCCAACATCACTCAAGACAAAATCAACCAGTGGTTGGGGACCAAGTGTTCGGCACAGGAGTTAGAGGGGGATATTTCACACTTAAGACTGTAACACGGATCCTGTAGCCACAGTAGAGCACAGCCAAGCAGTTCTTCTGAAGTCTGACTTCCGGGGTTCGAAATCCTTGCTCATTCTGGTTGATGTTAGCTTCAATGTCTTTTGCCAGGACAGAGGAGCAAACGGTTCCTATCTGAATGGGTTTTAAGAAAGGCTGCTCGAGATATTGTAGAGCTCATATTGTGTGCAGTTCTTAAGAAGTACATTAGTTTTGATCCCAGCCATTCTAGTTGTAGTTTTATGAGAGGCCCTTCCATGGTTTTGACATCTTGAGACTGTGGCCCTTTGTGTGGTGCTATAGTCTGAATCTAGACGGCTCCCCAAGGCTCCTGTGTTGAAGGCTTGGTCTTCTGAGCAGAGATGGGGCCTCTGAGAAGTGATGGGAGTCTCAGGCTCCAACTCGGTTAAAGAATTAATCTGTTAAAGGGCTCATGGCTGACTTGGGGGCTGAGAAAACTACAGGAGGTGATGTCTGCCTGGAGGAGCTCAGGGCACATGGCGCTGGGCATGTTGAATTGTTAGATCCTTGCTTTCTCAGTCTCTACTCCTGGGGCAGATTTGTTTCACCTGGTGAATCAGTGAGTGATCATGAACAGGAGCTTCCGGATCTGTGAACTAAAAGAAATCTTTTTGCAACAGTGACAAAATCCACATGTATTTATTGCCTTCAATAACCTATTCAGCCCTGAAGTCCCAAGAACCATCTTTCAACTCTCTGTCTGTTTGTCTGTTTGTCTGTCTGTCTCTCCCCAGCTTTTTCTTTGTAGCCCTGGCTGTCCTAGAACTTTCTCTGTAGACCAGGTTGGCCTCGAACTTAAAGCTCTGTCTGCCTCTGTCTCTGGAGTGATGGGATTAAAGTCTTGTGCCATCACACTGGGGAACAGTTCTCTCTCTGTAAACAGTGTATCTCTTCTCTGTTTCTGTCATTCTCTCTTCTTGATGTTCGTGCCTGTGTGTGAGCATGTAGAAGCTGGCGGGAGGTCTTAGGTGTCCTGATTTATTACTCCGAGCCTTTGCGAAAGGGTGTCTTGCTGAACCTGGAGCTTGCCTTTTTGTCCTGGATAGGCAGGCTGGCCAGCACCCCTCCTGTCTTCATCGCCAACCCCAGCCCTGAGTTTATAGCTGGAGCAGGCCCTGCTCGGGCTCTGTTTCTTCTATTGAGTGTATTGACTTTTTTCTTTCTTTCTTTCACCTAAACATGCACATTTAAAATTTTTTTCTTGCCATGTGTGGTGGGATCAGGCCTTTAGTTCAAGCACTCGGGAGCCAGTGGCGGGTAGGTCTCTATGAGTTCTGTCTACATATTCATGCACATACATGCACATATATATTAGCATAGATACATAGTGAGATCCTGTCTCAAAAACAAACCAAAAGTTGGGTCTGGCCTATAGCCCTGCTACTGTTAGCCTCATATCCCTCCCTCCTTTGTATAGATAATAAGTTTTTAAAATCCTCTTAGGTTCTAGAAAACAGAAGAAGCTCCTTGGAGTGGGCTGTACCTTTATAGGCTTGTTTTGTTTTCCTTTTTATACTGTTTATCACAGTATAATTTCATCTTTTGGTTGTTTTTATTTTACTTTTTTATTTTTTATTTTTATTTTTGCTTGTTTTAGTTTTTTGAGACGGGGCCTCACGCTGTAGCCCAGGCTGGCTTGCAGCCCACAATCCCAGGATATACACGTCTTTAGAGTCATATCCTCCCTGCACGTGGCACACGGAAGATGCCTAGCAGTTACCAAGGCAATGAATACGATGATCAAAAGCTCAGTCTTCATTTCTCTTTTGTATATTTCTTCTCTCTTGTGTCTCTAACCAAAACTGTATTTTGTCTAGAATTTTATTTTGGCTGTCAGATGTGCATTAACTTTAAGAGCTTTGGTCGTTCTCCGCTTGTGAAGATAACCTTTAACATTTCCTCCTGACCCGCACTGGGTCACAGACTGCCTAGAGCCACACCCTCATCATTGCAGTAGCCTACTCCACAATTCTTTTTCTCTTCCGACCCCCCCCCCCCCCCCCCCCCCCCCCCCCCCCCCCCCCGACACTGCTGCATCAGGCAGGAGGGGAATTCACAGGGTCCCTCCTCTTGTTATGCCCTCTGCAGAAGCTTGGGTTACGGGTGCCCAGGACAGCACTCGGGGTTTAGGGTCCATGCTAGAGTTAAAAATAGCCCACTCCTGTCTCCAAGTCCACTGCAAGCGGGTGTTGCTGGAGATAAGGTCGGAGGTGTGGCGGGAGAAGCGCAGGTCTGCCGGATCTGCTAAGCAGCTGAGGGCCTTGGCATCAGTTACTTCCGGTCATAAGCTGCAGCACCGATTGTCTAGAATAACTTAGTTCACGCCGTCTCTATGAATTCCTCCAGCAGCTTCGCACAGGATGGAAATACGGAGCAGCGGTCACCTGTTGCCGTTGCTTGCGTGTCTAATGTATGCTCTGAGTTATCCCCAACCTGCTAACTATGCAGTTTTAAAATGAAGAAACTGCATGTAAGAGTGGTTAAGTAATGTGTTCAGAGTCCCCAGAACAGTGAATTGTGAGGTCTGGTGTCCAGACACACCCCTTTTTGATTGTTGGGATTTTTGCCACTCCACTCTTTAGCTTAAATGTCTGAAGCAATACTGTTCTGTATCAGAGTGGCTGGTTTCAGAAATGACTTTTCATTGCTTTTCATATCTGTTATAGTATTCCTCACTTGGAAGGTAGTATCAATAAAAAAAAGCAAAAAACAAAAAAACCCCACAAAACTACTTCATACCTCTTTCTACCTTTGAGGGAAGTGGTTTTCCTTGAAGATACTGTATCTGTTAGGTACATACTGTTTCCATTAGGAAACAATCTTCCCAGGGCTAGAAACAGCTTCTTCTAAGACCAGATTACTTAATTTAAGATCATCATCTCCGGTTGCAGCCATGTCCTCCTCCTTCCACGTCTTTTTCTGCTCCCTCCACCCACCAGGATGCCCAGCACTCTCTTGTGTTGCTTTCAACTGCTTGTAACTCTAGCTCTAGGGAATCCAATATCCTCTTCTGGCCTCTACAGGCACTTTCCTCATTCACACACAGGCACACTGACACACACACACACACACACACACACACACAAGTTTAAAAATAAAAATTTTAAAACATTTTGGGAAAATAAGCGAATTAAAAAAAATAATTGCAGGGTATGATGTTATAGCCTGGCATGGTGGGAGCACACACCTTTAATCCTAGCACGTAGGGAACGAAGACAGGCAGATCACTGAGGTTGAGAGCAGCCTGGCTTACACAGCAAGTTCCCCACTAGCCAGGTTACACAGGGAAACTCTCCAACAGTAAGAAAAAAAAAAGTATTGAATATGGTATAATAAGATGAACAAGGGAAAACCTTATCATTTAAAAATTCTACCCAGAAATCCAATTGTAAACGACCCGCGTAACCGTCTCGCCAGCAAGAAGGCACACGGACGACAGGATCCTTCTGCAGCAGGCTTTATTACACGCAATGAAAGGAGGAAGACCCCAGCCCCAAGATGGCGCTGCTTAAATAAGCCCCGACTGCACTTATGTGACGTGGAGTGACGTGTCATACCCTGATTGACTGCTTACTCGTACCCGTCTGACGGTCCGGGGTGGGGCAGTGGCTTGGCGCGCTTTTGCAACTGCACATGTGCTCTCAGAGGCTGTTACCAGTATAGAGACTGGATGCCGGCGCCATCTTGTAATGGCGTCTGAACCTCGGCTCTCTACATCCAATGAATAAAAAAATGTGTTCCTGTGGTTGGCTATTTATATTTACTATTGATATATCTTTTAGTTAAGCAGCAGGTATTCCTAAACCAGCTGTATACCCAAATCACCACACAGAAACTAAGATTTACCTAATTAACCTAGAGCACAATGCTGGGCAATAGTTATTCCATCCTAAACCTCCAAGCCCACATAATTTCAGATTTCATCCATTATACTTGCTTTTAGTCACATCTTAGATTTGGTCCATTTCTCCACGTGGTTCCAAGACCTCTCCTCCAAATTCTCTGCTCTCCTCCCTCTTCTTCTCTCTCCCACCCGGACCAGGATGTCCCACCCTATCCTTTCCATTGCTTTAGTCAATGGCTTTCCTGGTACCAATGAATTGAGATTAGTTTTCCTGAATGAATGTAATTATTTTGAAAGGCAGGGTTTCTCTGTGCAGCCCTGGCTGTCTTGGAACTTGTTCTGTAGTTCAGGCTGGCCTGGAACTCAGACATTCTCTGCCTTCTGAGTGCTGGGACTAAAGGTGTGTGCCACCACCACCCTGGCTATAGATGAATGTATATATTAGAGTATGATGGGGTAGAAAAGAATGAATGGGAAAGGAAGGATACGGAGGTGGGTATTGAGGTATTAATAAAATTCCATCTTGGCTTTTAGAGTCCTGGGGAGAGGAGTTGTAGAACAGAGCTTTTCTCTTGTAAGAACTGGGGTTTTATGAGAATGGCTAAGTCATTGCTCCTCAAGAGCAGGGAATGTCAAACACCTGGCACAGGGCTGAGCCTGGGGCTTGGACAGAAGCTTTGTTTTGGCACCAGAGGTTGGAAAGTGGTATCACACCTTCAATCTAGCCACTAGTTTCCCCACAGCTGGAACAGTTCCCTGGAACATACTGTGTGTCATCCTAAGTCTTACTAAAGAACCAGGTGGTCTCCATCTTGGGCTTGAAAGCCATCTCATAATAAAGACAAACTAGGTGCATGCCTGTTCCAGGAATGGCAACCACGTCCTTGTTTCAAAAAGTTGTTGTAATCATCTCGCAAACCTACCTTTGCTTCATGGGTCATTATGACTGCCTGTTACCTTCTGCCCATGTAACTCTGCCTATTTGCTCACCAAATACCCTATTTGGAAACCCCCTACCCTTGAGCTATAAAAACCTTTTCTTCCCACGTGCAATGCTAACCTCTTGCCTTAGGGGAAGTAGCTGGTGTACAGGAGTAAAAAAGCTTTACTTAGTTTGGCCATGATGATTTGAGTCACTGGTCTTTCTTTGGGATTAATATTGCCTGTCTGATTGACTTCTTTTATTTACTTTTGCAGTGCTGGTGGTAGAACTCAGAGGTTGCACGGATAAGGTCCACTTTCTGCCATCAGCTACAGTGCCAGCCCAGCTTGGCTAATACAGAATTACGTTTAAGGATCTTTTAAAAAGACTTTTGTGGTTTTTACCTCCATAAAGAATTTTGTTGTTGTTGTTTTATTTTGTTTGTTTTTTGGCTTTTGGAGATAGGGTTTTTCTGTGTAGCCTTGGCTGTCCTGGGCTCACTTTATAAACCAGGCTGGCCTTGAACTCATGGAGATACACCTGCCTCTGCCTCCCTGAGTGCTGGGATTACAGGTGTGCACCACCTTTTGAAGCTCACCTGAACGTCTTTCTAGGAATCTGGTGTACTCCAATCAATGAAGACTGATTTTCTACTCGAATTTTAGACTTTCTGCAGAGGATCTAGGGACAGCAATCTGTGGCTGTTGTTATTGGCATCTTGAGACCAGTACAGAAGCTGTTAGCAAACTTTTTAGTTAGACTGTATGGTAAAGCAGGACGATAAAGACTCAGCTCACCGCAGACACATTGTCTCAGATCTCTGTGTCCTTGGCTTGGTTTGTGAGAATACCAGCAGATGACTGAATGTGGCCTTTCAATATTTCAGTGCCAGTTTGCTACCCAGAGGAAAAACTTCAGAGCTCAACTTGTTAAGAACCCCACTTTCAGCACTGCATTTCAGGCAGAATCAAACCCACTGCACAGGACTGCACAGGACAGCTTTCCCTAAGAGCGGCTGAGGCTGGGGCCGCCCAGATGTTATCTTTTTACACTGGCTTTTCTTTTTTTTTTTTTTGTACTTGTGAAAGACAAGGCGTGTATCTTCCCATCAAAAGCAAAACAAAAGCGCCCAATGGTTTAAAAAAAAAAAAAAAAGTCTTGTAAATCCTCTGAGCAGACTGCTCCTTTTCCTTTGCTTAAGCTCATTTCCTGCCAGGCAGCCCCTTGCCTCCGAGCCTGGTTGGTTACTGCAGTTTACCCTGACCCTGCTTGTTGACACTTCTTTGGGAAGTAGGATTTTAGGCTTTTCCCAGCTACGCATTCTTTGATGAGATTTCACTTCACATGAAATTAAGATCTTTGCCATGGCTTTTTCTCTTTCAATCAGTTGTTTGAGCGTATCTCTTAGCCCCATGGAAAGTTCATTCCAAGTGTCCTCTAAGCTCCCTCCCCCACCCCCATGCCATCATCCCTTCAGTTTAGACCAAAATGCGTGCGATCACCACAAACAAAACAAACCGAAAACCCCACCACACACAGGCCGGCCGGAGCTCTGGCTTCTTTCCAGGATTCCATTAGCCAGACAATGCCAGGCCAGCCTGGGAGTGCCGGGGGGAGGAAGCCCATCTGCGTCTGCTTGGGTGTGGGACAGAGCTAGGTCAGCAGCAGGTTGAGGCCAGGAATGGGTTAGAGGGATTGTTTTACACACGAAGTAGGTGAGGTGAGTCTCTGCCAAGACCTGTTCTTATCATGTGCACATTAGGAATAAATCCAGCTAAGCAGTATGTTTTTAAAATGCACTTTATGGGTTTATTATTATTATCCCTTTTCTGCTTTAGGATACTTCAAGTAAAACTGTGGCCAATGTAGGATAATACAGCAGTGGAACAGGCCGAACAGCCTGAAAATGGAGTTCTTTTAGTTATTTTTTTCCTGTTTATTTCCAAAGGACTTTCCAGTATCCTTGGGCTTATATAGACTAATCGTATCACAAAGGGGAATGTAAGTCTTAGCATTCTATTGCATTACAAAGGCAATTGCTGTCTGCCTGCCTTGGGTCTGAGAATTCTTAGTCTCTCAGTGGTTTTTCTTTGATTCTTAACGAATGTGAAGGGATCGTAGTCTGATAAATACAGAAAGTTTCCTCTGTAGGGGACTTTTAATTTAAAACAGTAAACACATGGAGAGGTTTTTACTGGCTCAATACTGCAGCATTTATTTCCATTACTCTTCTAAACATCCCTGTCAGCCCCCAGTGTCCACTCAGGAGGATGGGCACCTTGGTTTTGGAGATTGTTGCCTTTACAGTGACTTCTCAGAGAGAAGGGGATAAGAACGCCTGCTTGCTGAGACACACCTTTTCATTGTGCTAAGGCTTTCTCGTCAGGACCTCACCCCAAGGCAGCCTTCTCAGCACCCTGGACACCTCTCCACCTGTCACTTACAGCTTACAGAAGAGTAAACTGGGGTTTAGATGAGACCTGCCATTCCTTTCACCTATCAACCATCACCCCCACCCCCAGCTATAACAGTCTAAAGTTGTAGGTTTAACGGGGCATGGATTCTGTAGATAGGTCTAGGACGTCTATCCACCTTATATCTCTGAGCATGATCTCTCCATGTCTATTGTTAAGGTAATTATTTCAATCCAGTCGTAGGAAAATACTGAGATAAGAAGACACCAACAGCCTAAGCGGTTAACAGGCAGCCAGTTAGGTAATGAGTTTGGTTGTCTGTCATCAGACAAATATAATACATAATTATATAAACATGTTATGTAATTGTATATATGTTATAGGATAAAAAAAGAGGAAGGTTCTATCATTCTCAAAAACATGAGAATCTCAGATGACATCATGCTAAGTGAAATGAGCCGGCCAGAGAAAAACAAATGTCGTCACGTGTGTTCTTACTCTCTCACAAAAGCAAAGACTGATTGGTGGTTAAGGTGACTGGTGAAAACACCCAACGTTTCAGTTAAGCAGGAGAAAAGAATCATGAGCATTTGAGGTGATGGCTGTGCTCATGGGATCCGGTCAGTTATTTTAATTTGTATACACATTTCACTTTGGATCCCATAAATACATACATTACTTGTCAATGTTCAATAAAGTAAAAAAGCATTTAGGTCTTTCTTTGGCTTCTCGGGTGAGGGTTTAGAAGAAAGGGCTCATATCCCTCTAGGCAGATGGGAGAGTGTGGCAAAGGGGCCCATGGTTCCTACCGTGGTACCCCTAGCACCAGGCTGGCAAAACAGGGCCCAGCCTTTCAGGATGCTTTTGTTTTTGCAGAAGCCTTGTTCTCCTTTTTTTCGGAACTACTAATTCTTTTCCATCACCCTGCTTATTTTTCTGACTTCAGTGCTCAGAGGAAAGTAGAGCCTGGTGGCTTCTAGAGCTGAGAGCAAAGGAAAGATCAGATCTAGGCAGGCTGGCCCGGAGCTGGCGTGTATCTGCGATGTGTGTCACCGTCCAGTCTGTCACCCAAGAACACCCATTTAGCCATCTGAACTTGATCATGCAGGGTGAGGTCAGTGCTGGGAGAGCCCAGGAACACCTCACATCCCGGACAAGATCAAGGTAGACAGTGCCTTCTGTAAGCAAACCGGGGAACAGGGACCGCAGGGGAAAGGGAAAACAAATATTTTCTGCTGTGTTCAGCCCGCAAGAAGGAGAAAAGGGGGCAGTGCTCTGCTGACAGCTGCTGAAGGAAGTACACTGTATGAACAGCCCCAGCACATGATGACTTTTTCCTTTGCCTTATTTCCTATTTCTTTTCTTTCCTGTACTGCATTCCGAATTCAGATACATTGGCAATTCTAATTTTCTAGTTTGAATTTCAAGAGAAACAATAATCCTGCTTGGGTTTACATTAAAAGAAAAAAAAAAAAAACACACACACCCATAAAGTAGTGAATGAAAAAGAAATGTTTTTTTTTTTTTAATCCCTTACTTAGAACATATTTTTAAAATTTTTTTATCAAAGAACGGCAGGCTCTCCTGCCACACCCAGGAAGTCTCTTAAAAAATACAGCTGCCACTGCAGCGTCAGGCTTGGACCAAGGGAAGAAAGTCAACACACTGTGGGTGTGTGGAGCCTTGTATTTTGTGGAAAAGAGATATTTTGTTTGTGCGCAAGGTCAAGCAAGACATTACAGAATGCATACAAATGAATGTATCAATGTAAACATTTCCAAAATTACTGTTGCCTTAGCATCTGACTTACTCAACCTAGAACTCTTCTGAGACATTTTGGCTTCTACAAGACTGTGTGGGGACGTTTATAATGCTCATCTTAGTGAAGGAAGAAAGCTATTCAAGTCTGAATAACCTTTCAAAGTCCAGCATGATGAAGCATTTACTGTGATTATATTTCAAAACAAATGCAGATTTTTTTTTTTTTTTAAAAATGCATCTCCAAATTTACTTTAGTTACCAGTTCTAGGCAGGTTTTTAAAAAGAGTTTTGAATTCAGCAAAGGAAAATCATTAGCAGTTTGTTATTACCTAAATATTATTTCTGTTTCAAGGGGGGAAAGGTCGGGGAGTGTAGGTTAGTGGCAGAGTATCCAAACTAGGCCCTGGGTACAATCTTTAGCACCAGAAAATACAACAGAGTCCGTGAATACTGTTTGGATATTTCCCAGCTGGTCAGAGCTTCCTAAGAACTTATTTTAATTTTAATTATGTGTGTGTTTGTGTGTGTGTGTGTGTGTGTGTCCATGTGAGTGCAGTGTCCTTGGAGACCAGTAGAAGGCACAGGTGTCCTGAAGATGTGAACTCCCCTGACATGGATGTTGGGGACTGAACTCCTCCGCATGGATTTCAGTCCTCTGCACAAGCAACAGGCACTCTAGACCACAGGTATCTCCTCAGTCTCCTAGGTGTTATTTTTAATCTGATTTTCCTTCCGTCTAAATATGGTGGTGGTGGCACACACTGTCTTGGGTTTCGTTGTTACTGTTAATGTAACACAAGGTTACATCTAGGAAGAGAAGCCATCACTGAGAAAATGCCTCCATCAGATTGCCTGTAGGCAGACTTGGATAAGGCATTTTCTTGATTAATGAAAACTAGTCACACCTCAGTTTCTGTGGGTGGTGCCATCCCTGAGCCTGAGGTGCTGGTGAGTATACAAAGGCAGGCTGAGCAGGTCATGGGGAGCAAGACAGTAAGCAACATTCCTCCATGGTTCCTGTTTCAGTTCCTGCCTCTTGATCACTGCCTTGAGCTCCTGCCTGACTTCCCTCAGTGAGGGAACTGGAAGTACACAGTGAAACAAGCCTTTTCTTCAAGTTTTGGTCATGGTTTCTATCGCAGCAGTAAAAGCCCAACTAAGGCATAGTGTAATTGCTGCCTATAGTTATTCAAAACAGAAATAATTTTAATCCCACAAAGGGAGAAAAAGAAATCTACCCGATGCGTGTTTCTCCACACCAATTATCACCTTTTCATGCCACCCCCCTGGTTTGTTATTAATGAACTATTTGAATGGCTTTACTTTTCCCAGCTTCTATATGTTGGGATGATATTGCCGTTGCTGTACTTCCTAGTTGAGGTCATCCAATCTCATGACTTTAAATACCATCTCTTGCTGATGCTGTTACTTTGAGCCATGTATGTATCTATTTGCTCCACATTTTTAGTCTAGCACATGGTTGGTACCATCTTTAACTTTTCCTTTCTCCCGTAGCTGAGTACGATTCACGAATCGTAAGACCTTTGCTCCTACCATACATTTTGTTCTGAATTGAACTCTTCTTGTTTAAGAATAATTTTTATTTAATCAATTAATTTTAAATTATTTTATGTGTGTGGATGTGTTGCCTGCATGTGTGTCTATACCCCATGTGACTGTCTAGTGCGTGCAGAGGCCAAAAGAGGTAGTCAGATCTGCAACTGGAGTTTCAGACAGTTGTGAACTGCCATGTGGGTGCTGGGTTTTTGGAAGAAGAGCCAGTGCTCTTAGCCACTGAGCCATTTCTCCAGCTCTGAATCAGAACTACTTTTTGTGATTTCCGTAATTGCCAACTCATCCTAGTAATTGCTATTTCTGGCCCTGACTCTTGCAGAAACCACTTGCTTATTCAGCTTTTACTTCCCCTCCCAAACCCCTATCCCCCAATTTTAGTTCTCATGTAGCAGATTCCATCTGTTTGGAATGTAAATCCAGTATTTTCATTCCGTAATCAATGCTTCTCAAAGACATTCCATCACATTTAAGGTAAAGGCCAAGTGTTTGCAGTGACTTAGAAGACCTCACAGGACAAGCTCTTGCCTCATGTGCTGTAACTCACCCTGGCCCACTTGGTGATGGATCACCTCGTATTTCCTGCTCTTTTAAGTAGGTCAGGGTTCCTTCACAGAGATCTTGATAGTTTCCCCACTGCCTGGGCACTCTTTCCCAAAGCCTGTAAGGGCTGTCTCACACACATCTTTTGAATGGCTCTAAGATTCAATTGTATTGAGAGTCATTCCTCTATAACTTCTGTTCTTTCCCTACCTTGTATAAATGACATGAGCTTTTAGACCTATGATGTATCATCACTACCTGACATGTTACAATTTACTTATTGTAAGTAATGTAGTTCATGCATGCAGTTCATGACTAAAAAAGACAGCACCTAGAGCTCTTTAATACCCAACAAGCACTTGTTCAATACTCTAATGAATCTATTCACTCTGATTGTATTTCATACATGAAATTGGCAGGTGCCTCTTTTTAAACTGTGTTATATAACACACCCTTGAAGTTGTTTATTTAACTTACATGCTTTGTCTTCAGAAATGTTATCATTTTCTTGAGTTTTGTTGAAAGAAGGGAACCAGGCCACACCCCAGTGTTCTTTACTCAGACTTATTTACATTTCTAAAGATCTGTTGTGTCCTTGTTTATTTTAGAAACAGGGATAATATTTATCGCTTCAAAACAAAGCAATAGAGATAATGTATTAAAATGCACCTGTCACAGAACACAGCTCATTTCTAAGTTCTCTTGACGTGACAGGCATCCCTTCATGACGGCCTACACCAGGCCCTTCACACCCCCACAGACTTCAAAAACAAGCAGACTGAGGTACGTGACCACATTCAGGGGAAAGCTATAAAACAGTAGCTGTAGGCTGCGTGCATATGGAGATATGGAGGGAGGAGACAACGAATGTCTTAAGTCCCATCATACTGTCTTCCAGTCTGAGAAGAAATTGGGACTTGCTTAGGAAAATCTCATCATTTCAAAAAAAAAAAAAAAAAAATCTCAGTTTTTTTGAGGTAGAGGATGGTGATGAAAGTGTGGGTCTGGGGCCACGAATGAAAGAAACTAATATTTTTGAGAGTCATAAATATATGACATATACGTGTCATATAATAATTGTTATATATTGAATTCTGGTTTATCCAGTAATTTAAGGAAGCAGATATTGCAAACAGGTTAATAGAATTTCACTGTGGGAAAGATGGCCAAATAGGATCTTAGTATATGACATAAGCGGTTTTGGTTATGAGCAATGCAGTAACAAAGATAAATGAGTATTTTTTTTCCTTTTGGAGTTAACAAGGTATGTTAGGATTTTTCCACCAACAAGTTAACCCCAGCATCTTCTGAAACTAACTGGCTTTCCTTGAACGGACCCAGACCCTGACTCCTGGAGTTGTTTTGAATGATCAAGGAATCCTTGCAGAGGACTGAGTTACAGATCTTGAGGAGGGGAAACTATCTGGGTGTACCTGACGCGATCGTGAACTTGCTAGAAAGAGGAAGCGAGAGCTTTGAAGGTAACAGGAGAGACACTCTCAGGAATAGATGTCCATTCTAGAAGCTGGCAAAGGCCCAAATGAAGTGGAAGAAAACACAAGAAAACCCACTCCAGATCCTCACCCACAGCCTCCACAAAGAATATCCCTTTGTGTGTGTGTGTTGGGTGTGCATGTGTGGCCCGCTCTGTGTGTATACACGCGTGTGGGTTTGTGTGGAGGACGGAGGTCAATGTTAGGTGTCTTCCTCAGTTGCTCTCCACCTTATCGAGATCCCCCTGCTCCTGCCTCCCAAGCGATAGGACTAAATTCGTGTACCACCAATCCTGGCCAAGCCCCAGGTTATTAAGTAAGAATCCCATTGCCATGGGTAGGGTAGCTCAGGGCATCCCTGGAGGGCCCCCAAATAATTCAGGCCACAGCCACTAATGTTGGTTGCCCACCAGAACAAGCTGGTAAGAAGGTACCACTGGCTCTGGTATCAAGACAGATAAACCAATTTGAACCTGAGCCAGATGCTGCCTTGCTGACCAGCCTTCCATGCTGCAAGCTGGTGTGGGAGGAGACACAGTTTCTTTGTGTAGTCCTGGCTGTCTGGAATTTGCCCTGTAGACTAGGCTGGCTTCGAACTCACAGAGATCGCTGCTTCCTGAGTGCTTGGCTGTTTTGTTTGTTTGTGGGATGATTCATTTATTCTGTTCAGTGATGGCTATCAGTAGCTGCCAATCCCTTTCATTGCTGCCCCCTCCTCCTGCTCCACCTCCTCCCTTCATTCTGATATTGAGCATCGAACTCAGGGACGCAAGCATGCTCAGCCACGCTCAGCAAGCATTCTACTACTGAACCATGCCCACACCCTGGATTTCAGACATTGCGTATAATCAGATGGGACAGTGATTTACGTATTCAGTCTACTCTCTGTGAATTTAAAAATGGGCCCACAAATTCCAAAGGTGAAGCTTTTTCCCCCTCAGTGTGCATTGGGCTAATTGACTTTCTTGAAAGGATGAAAAGATGCAAACATGATGTCATGTGACTTTCAGAACTAGACAGTAAGCCGCATTGTCCCTCTCCTTTGTCTTCTTACTATGGGGAAATAGCATCCGTGTCTTGAGGATAGTCAAGCAGTCCGTAGCTGGGGAGTTGAGGTCTTCAGGCAGCATGTGTGGCCCGCTTTGGAAATAGATCCTTCAGCTCCAGAGGCAACGTAGACTACAACGTTGGCTGTAGTCTTGTGCAGACTTGAGATAGCATCATGTACAGCATTTTTAGATCCCTGAGTTTCAGAAAATGGGTGATGTGATAAATGTTTATTGTTTTGAGCCACTGAGATTTCAAGTGATTTATTGTGAGCTAACAAAAGAAGCATACCCATTCACGACATTTCCCCCCTAAAGCTGTTTAATTATGCACCGAAGAAACTGCCGTGATGCTAGAAAGCGTTTCTATCCTCTCTGCTTATTTATGGAGCACTATAGCAAATGGGAAAGGTCCAGTTTGGACCAAGCTGGCTACTGAGCGTGAGATGAAAATGAGAAATTTGCAAACTTTGAGATTTTCTCCTGAAAGAGAAAGTATTTATAGGAAAGTGACTAATGGAGGGTGTGTGTGTGTGTGTGTGAGAGAGAGAGGGTAAAAACAAAGGCTTTTTCCCTGCCCCTTTTATCCCCATCCCGTCCTACTAATTAGCATCATTTAACTTTCACAGTTCAGAATCAGGTCACATAATTAGAGAAGATTAAGCTCTTCTCTCTTGGAGATGCTTAATTTAAACTGTTTGGAAACCATTGAAATTCTCTGGAAGGCTCCAGGGGATAACATGCAGAAAGTATGTGGAAAGAACAAAAGCCAGAGGAAGAATTCCACGTCGGTACCCGTGGCAAACTGTCCACAAGTGAATGAGTTTTCCCTGGGCGGACAGTCCTGGGCTTTACAGATGCTGATACGTGAATGTTTCTCTTTCATTGACAGAAAGTCATGCTTTTAGATGGTGCAGCCACAAGTTAGAGTTACCGTAGCTGAATTTCATGTGTTTTGTTTTGTTTAGTTTTTTGTTTTTACTTCAGCTGAGTTGAATTCTTTTCGTGCTTGTTTTATTTTTTGAACTTTATTGTTATTCGTGTGTGTGTGTGTGTGTGTGTGTGTGTGTGTGTGTGCACACGCACGTGCTTTCCAAGGTGGGCATGCGCGCAGAAGTCAGAGGACAACTCTGTGAAGTGGGTTTTCCCATTCTGCCTTTGTGGGCAGTCCAGTTGGGAGTAAGCTTTGGGAAACCGGGATTGTCAACCATGCGGGCCTATTTTCTTCAAAGGAAGAAAACGATGCCTCGTCACCTGTTATGACAAAGTGAAAGTGGCCAGAGAATGTGGTGCCCCGGGGTGGCTAGTGGTGACCTATCCAGCAACGCCGAGTCCCAAGGGCTGGCCGAGGAGGTGCCTGATTGCTCACAGAGAGCTGCTCAGTTCAGAGATCCGGCTGCAGCAGCAATCTCCAGTGTTCCTGATTGCCTTCTGGGATCCAAGTCCTGGATTAAAATAAACAGAAAAATCTTCTGATTAAAACAACAACAACAGAAGTCTTCTTGCTGGGCAGTTGTGGCACAGTTCAAGGCCAGTTTGGTGTACAGGGCAAGTCCAGGAGAGCCAGGGACTACACAGAGAAACCCTGTCTCAGAAAACCAACATGTAATCAAACATCTGATAAACCCTAAACTTAATAACTGGCCTAGAGTTCGAATCTACACACACACACACACACACACACACACACACACACACACATACACACACACAAATGTTATTCATTGTTCTTCACATGGAACAAAGTGATTTTGCTTGCTCTGTCAGGGACTGGGATGGGTATAAATCCTGGTTTACCTCAGCCATCTGAAAAGTATGCCGAAATTCTACCCTCCCCCTTTTACATCAGTGAATGTGAGTACGGGATCTAAGTTTCAGAGAGAACACGCTCATGGTTCAGCCCCTGGCAAATTAGTCTGCAGTTCCCAGTTTCGGGAAAATCCTGGAAGGCCGTTTTGTTTTCAATTCCTAATCTGTCACTAAGCCCCACTTTGTTATAGACAGAAGTTTCATTTATAGCATGAGAGACAAGGCAGACAACAGACTCCGTTGAGGGGTCACCTCTTCAGGCTGCCATAGTTTCTGTACTCCCAAAGGTGAAGTGGCCGATCTGAGAGAAAGCTGAAAAGCTAGGGGAACATTCCCAGCACAGCAGATACGTGAGAAACAGAGGGATCCGGCTGACCACTGCAGACACTGAATTCCAGGTCTCACGGACAGGCGGCATCTCTTTATTGAGGCCCCAGACTGCAGCTGTTTCCTGTAATTCTTTCAAAGAGTGGCTATGGGCTCGGGTCAAAGCTCATTATCCCATTCCCCTGACTGAAAATCCACCCTATTCTCTAACTCCTCTCTGACTACACTCCAAGAATGGAAGAAAATAAAATGTATTATATTGAAAACACAACAGATTTACTGCTAATTATTCAACCTTGCCCTCAGGCTAACTTAAAGGAAAAAGGAAGTCCACATTATTTCCAAACAAACAAACAAATAAAATGGTGGGCATTCTTTTTAGTCTCTTAGAAATACAGTGTAAAGAAATGTAAGTATACTACATATATATCTATCTCACATCATATACATTGTATATAGCATATAATATATAATACATAGCATACAATTATATATATATTATAGATTATATATATATTGCTGGATGATAGCTGCTCCCTTCTTTCACAGAGTGCCAGCCTCATTTCCTCTAACTCTTGTCTTCTGTGTTGGCTTTTGAATGGTGAGCAGATGGTCCTAGAGTTATTCCCATGACCGACATAACCAGCAAATGTGAAAAAAATTCAAATTAGACTGATTATGGAACTTAACCAAATTCGTGTTGAGCAGGTCCTCCAGGATAAGCAGCATGCGCTGTATTCTGTGCTTCGCTTGAGTTACTTTCCTTTTCTGAAGGCCAGAAGAGAGGTTTGGTCCAGTGTGTTGAAAAATGCTGCTCTTCTCCACAGATCTCTAAATGGCATACTTCCTTCCGGGTGGGTCATCGTTTGTTGTTTATTTTAACAGCACAAGTTCCAGGAAAACTTTCAAGGAAGAAAGAAAGGTGTTGGTTACCAGGAAAAGGGGTAGGGCTGTCAGTGTGAGCTGTGATTTTTGTTAACATGTAGAGTATTAAGAGATAGAGATACCTTAGTCTCTTCCTGGAGTGGGCTCCTGGGCTCTGCTTTGTTTTGTAACTCTCACAAGGGAAGAACTACTGGGAGGAACATTTGGTGTCTCGTTTCAGAATACCAAAACTTAAAATGTGCCATGTTTGGCAAATGTCTGAATGGTGTAGCATGGCCATAAATTAAACCCAAGAAACGAAGGCTCTACTCTTAGACACACTATGAAGAGCATGGTGAGCATTTCAACATAGAAACCAAGAAGGTTTGGATAAGCCATTTTTTTTTAAATCTTCCTCAGAGGAGTAACAATGATGAAAAGAAACTAAAATGTACTTTTTATCCTTGAGACTCCTGGGTTCTTACTTGTCATGATTTATGCTTACAAAAATAGAAATTTCATGATACATATTGGAAATTTAACATACAGAAGAATACACATGGTTCTATGAGAGAAATACAAAAGAAAACATGGTAAGAAACAAAATGAACACTATTAGGTTCTTGCAAAAACAAATGCAGCTTCAGATAATGGATTTTAAATCATTGAAACCAGGCACATCTCTAACACTTCAAAAAGGAACCATGAGACCAACACATCTTTGCCAATGAGAAATGTTTGTTTAATTATGTAGCTTAAAATCCATGTTTGGGGATTTGACGAACTCTTGGACAGCATCTTCTGCACCCTTCTGTTGTGGAAGCATTTTTCCTGAAGATATTTTGGAAGGTCTTTGAAGAAGCTGTGGTGGGTTCGCTTGGTGAGAGGTCAGTTGAATATGGTGAATGAGGCCGCACTGAGAAGGACAGTTAGCTGATTCAGCTTTAGAAGTGTTGGCTATTCAATGTGTGGTCAGTGTGGCTGTGTCTGACGGGCACTTTCTGGTGATTAATGCCCTGTAGGTGTTGCAGTTCTCAGTGTATTTCATCACGCTGTAGATCACTTTTTTCAAGTGTGATAATTTCACTGGGATTAAAAAAATGGTAGCATTTCATTCAGGCTTGCTGCAGTGACCATGACCACCAGTGTTTTGTGTGCAAGTTTGATTCTGAGAAGTGCTTCAGGGCTTCTTGGTCCAGTTGCTGAACTGCTCATTGCTGGTGGTTCCTAAGCAGTTGACGTCTTTGTTGCAAATCACAATCAAGAAATGATTCCAGGAGAGATGCCCTCCCACCCTCGCCTCTCCCTGCTCCTGGGTGGGAGAGCTGGCCCAGCCCCTCACCTGCTGCAACACTTGGTAGAGTGGACCCTATACCTTGCCTGGGCAGCACAGTCATGCTGACCGTGGAGGCAAAGGTCACGGTGAGCTGCCCTGAGGGCAGAAGAGCCAGAGAGCAGGCCCAGCCCTTACCAGCTTCGGCTGTGGGCAAGCTAGCCAGGGCCATGCTGGAGAGCTTCCCCTGCTGGTGTGGGTGCCGGAGAGATGGTGGGTTGACCAACTCAGCTACCACCCAGGCCCGGATCCAGGGCTTTGAGTTGGCCCACCCCAACATCTAGCCCATCTGTGAAAAGCTGAAGCACATGAAAGGGCTTGTCCTGTAGATCCAAAGCAGCAGGATCTCCACCACATAGGGCAACAACAAGATTTCTGAGAGGAGTCCAGGTGAGACTACAGTGCTGATATAGTACAGCAGAAGCTGCTAAACAGACCAGTGGCTCATTGCAACGAACATTTGCAAGTAAAGATGTGTGGACAAAAGGGTCTGCTGTGGGACACATCGTGACACACCACAGCTTCCATGACGAGATGTTTTGTTTTAATCCTTTCTTCTTACTTTCCTTTTGAGGAGATAGTTTGCATGGGTGAAGGGCAGATATGAAGGGACAGGGAGATGAAAGGGATGGGGGTGCATGATGTGACATTCACAAAGACTCAATAAAAAGCTTGAAAAAGAAATGATTCTCTTTTTGTTGTTGTCATGCAGACTAAGAGAGGATAACAGTTAAAAAGAATGATTTAAACATCTTTTTTACTAGCTCATGAGGCAACCCAACTTTTTCACCTTTCCAGTTTGCTTCAAATATTGAACTACATTGCTTGACTCATGTTGACGTTTGTTGTTTGTTTTTAGAGACAGGTTTCTCTGTGTAGCTGTGGCTGTCTTAGAATTTGCTTAGTAGACCAGGTTGCCCTAGGGCTCATTGAGTGCTGGGATCAAAGGCCAGTGCTACCACGGCTTTCCTGTTGAGTTCTTTAGTAACATCTTGTGTAGCGGAAAGAGGGTCAACTTCAGTAATTGTCCCCGGTATTTGTTAGCCTCTGCTGGCCTGTTGCTATGGCTAGTTCTTCATCTTCAAAACGTTTTCAAGCACCGCAGTCCTGGGCCAAATGCATTGCTGCTGTTGCCAGCTGTCTCTGCTGCTCTCAAGACCCATTTTGAGCTGAAATTAAAAAAGAAGAATTCTTGCAGGGCATGGTGATGCTTGCCTTCAATCCCAGCAGAGAGGCAGAGGAAGGTGGGTCTATCTCTGTGAGTTCAAGGTCTACCTGCTCTACATAGTTCCAGGGCAGCCAAGGCTACATGGAGTCCCTGTCTCAAACAGAGACATGAATATAAAAATGTAAAAAGTAATGAGTAAATAAGTCATTTGAAAAGCGAGAAATTCACAGTATAATATGCATACATAAGCCACCTTTATTAGTAATAGATTCCAATATCAAGCAACAAACTCAATGATGCAAACATGCACCAATTAAAACTTTTTTTTTTTTTTTGCCAAGAAATATTTACTTATTTTTTTAGTCCTTCTAGAAACTTGATGGTTAGATTTCTATAGATTGAAAATTTGAGGTCAAACTTAGCCAGGTTAATAGAGCGACACTGAAAATTTGGCCTCTGCTCTTTTTACCACTCTGAAGTCATGTGTGCACTCACATTTCTATTTTCAGATGATACACAGGGTAAGTACAGATCACACCCAGACACACATGCACTCACAGGTGAGAGGCTGCCTGCGAGCTGGCTCATCACAACTGTGCTGACCTCCAGGTCTGCATTGTGTGTTATTGATGTGAGCAAGAGGAAAAAGTATCTTTAAAAAATGCCCTCACTGTGGCAGCATATTGTTATTTCACGTTCTTGTGTGTTATGCTTTACTCAGCTGTTAAGAAATACAGAAGTGGGGCTGGAGAGATGGCTCTGTGGTTAAGAGCACTGGTTGCTCTTCCCAGAGGACCAGAGTTCAATTCCCAGTCACCCACATGACAGCTCACAACTGCTGTAATTTCAGTTCCAGGGGATCCAACACCCTCCCAGAGACATACATGCAGGCAAAACACAAACCACATAAAGTAAACATGAATTAAAAAAAATCGGAAGCTACATTTTTCCCAGCTTAAACTAATACATGTATAGATAAACCGGAAGAGAGTTAAGCTGAAGGCCAGCCAAGGTCTGGAAACTAATAGGAACAGATTTTCTTTATCTGTTCATACTTTATATTTCATATCAGTCATGTATATGTGAGATCCTTTACTGCTACAATGTATATTTCCAAGCACCATGACTCCTAGACAATGTAGCATATTATTGTGAGGGAAATATCAGCTACTACTTGATTTGTTGAGATTTGTCTATTTTTGAGCAAATATTCACTTCAAATATCATTGCTACATCACCAACACTATTTCTACAAAAGGACAGAAGAAGCTTATAAAGGACACACTTTAAAAAGTCATTATTAGCCTAGTTATCTCAAAATAGTACAAGAAGTTAAGTGATTGACCTCAATAAATAGTTCACTTCGTATCACCTTTTTTCCCTTGGAAATGAGTTATGAATTGTTAGAGAACAAATTCAGCTTCAACACTGGAGATGAAAAAGGATCCAGAAAATATATTCTGATGCTGGTGATGAGCTACAAAGGTGCAGGGTCATACACTCTAAAAATGAAGTAAACTATGATCTCCATATTCACATTATCGGTACAAATGACACACCAGAATTTAAACTTGTCCTTTGGGCCTTTTTGTTTTCTGTTTGAGACAAATCCTTCCTATAGCCCAGGCTTGCCTCACTCAGGAATCCCTAGCCTCTGCCTCCCTAATGCTGGCATTAGAGGAATCTGCTACCAGGCCTGAAAATATGTGACTTTCATGTCTCTAAGATTTTGGGTGTTTAGTGTTTTTTATTTCTCTAGGAACCTGGTCAACTCATAAAACTCTGGGCCTTATTTTTATTTGTTTATAAAATGGGACAGGACCGCATTTAGGGTCTGTGGTCTGAGTATGCTTTCCTCAGATGAGGGTAGTTAGGAATCAACAGGTGACTTTCCAATGTTTTACTTGAGAAATAGGAAACACCTTCCCCACCCGCTGCCAGACAGGGTTTCTTTATGTAGCTCTGGCTCTTGTGGAACTTGCCCTGTAGACCAGGCTGGCCTCTGGCTCACAGAGATCCACCTGCCTCTGCCTTGGATTAAAGGTTTACACCAGGAGAAAGCAATTTTGTAGATTGAAATCTATGGATTGGTTTTGTTTTATGTATGCATGCATGTATGTATGTATGTATGTTTATTTTAGTTTTCTGAGTCAAGGTTTCTCTATGTAGAAACCTTCTTGGCTTTCCTGAATCTTGCTCTGTAGACCAGCTTGAACTTAAAGAGATACATCTGCTTCTGCTTCCCAAGTGCTGGGATTAAGGCTGTGTGCCAAAAATGCGTGGCTGTTTTTTTTTTTTTTTAAATGATCCATTTATACACTTAGTGACCCAATATGCAAACCATAGTATGAATATTTAAATTTCTCTGTTTCTCACTGGAAGGATAGTTTAGAAATACTGGCATGAAACAACATAAAATATCACCAAACAATCTATTAATACAAACTGATAAAGAGAACCGCTTGTTATGACGGTGACTTGGTAATTATTGCTTTCACATAAAACCATGTTAACTCCTGATGTACCCTGGATATATGTTACATAATGGTATTCAGAGAATATTTGGAGAAGAGTGGGCAGGGTGATAAGAATTGAATCCCAACCTCATAGATAATAAGTAACACTCTAACTGAGAGCTCTACCTGCAGACCCCTGGATCTGTTATTCCGTATAATGTCATAGATGTAAGTAATGAATTCTAGTTGCATTTAACCCTCTATAATTCTCCACTCCCCACTTGCCCAATCTCCAAGTGACACTCCTCTTCTTCCAGCAAATGCCCTTGTACTTTCAGATCTTTGTAGGTGTGACCAGCTGAGCTTAATTAGCGTTTATTGCTTAAGAAGAGGAAGGTTATTTATTATTTATCAAGTACAAGGGCAACTTACTGCTGGAGAAAGTAACACCTTTTCTGGAAGCCAGTGACTGCCAACAGTCCATTGCTCCTTGGTGAAATGGGCCCACTCTTTGGCAGTTCTATAGCATTTAATTTAATATTCTCTTGAGAAGCTGGCTAGGCAGAGAGACAAAATAGAAATGAAAAAAAAAACATTTGACTGTGTTTACTTAAAAAATAAAAGTGTGTTATATCTTCTGTGAGAAAATGTATTATATATTTTGAGATGTTTATACTCAAATTAATTATGAGAAAAAAGCATGGTTTAAATTCTAACAATCACCTGACTTTGCTGTTTCTGACCACCATCTTGTCCCAATTCATAAGAACACACTGAAGTTATTTTTAATTAATTAATTAATTTTTGTTTCACATGCATCGGTGTTTTGCCTGCATGTGTGGCAGTGTGTGAGGGTGTCAGATACCCTGGAGCTGGAATTTTAGACAAGTATGAGCTGCCATGTGGGTGCTGGGAATTGAACCCAGGTACTCTGGAAGAGCAGCCAGTGCTCTTAACCATCGAACCATCTCCCCAGGCCCACACTGAAGCTATTCAAGTGTCTCGTATTATGGCCTTTTAAAATGTCTGCTCAGAATGTTCGCAGTTGGCCTTCACAAATTTATTTCAGCAAAGATGAAAGCTAAGTCGTATTTCAACATTTGATTACATTCTCTGTTATAGCTGAAGTGTTCGTGGTAAATGAGGCGCCAGTGAAAATACAGAGAAAGGCCAGGAGCCCACACTGTGCTGCCGCATTGACTTTGTTCCAGTGAATGTAGTTAAAAGTAGAGCATAAGAAGGAGGACGAGAAAAACAAATACAACTGCACAGTCCAGGAATAACGGGAGAGTTTCTGCAGCTAGAGCCTGACTGGTATAGAACAGAAAATGTGGAATGATTACGATCTAGGAGCCTTGTATGCAGTCTCATGATGAATTACAGAAATCTGGAAAACAAGCATGTAGCGTAGCATGAGGTGGGGTGTGGGGTAGGGCTGATGATATGTGCAGAAGTGGCTGTTAGGGCCTAGATGGAAGCGGTGTTCCCAGAGGTTTGTTCCCAGTTCCCCAGAGGTTTGCCAGGGTGTGTGTGTGTGGATGGGTGTGGGGTGCGTGTGTGTGTGTGGGGGGTGGTATAATCAGGTGAATAGGGAAGGAAACTAAGGAAGACCCTGGGATGTTCTTGAGACACAGTGAAATCCCAGAAATTGACACAGAGCATGAGGCTGGCAGACAGTGAAACGAGTACAAGAAAGTCTGGTCACTAGAGAGACTGTTCCCACCACAGAGCTCAGCACTTGACACTGACCTTCACGTCCTCCAAGGGCTGACTGAGCCCTGAGATTTGGGTGAGTCACAGGCTAGGGTGGGAGGTAAGGGCTGGGATACAGCACATGCTCAGTAAATACTTGCTGCATGAATGATTGGTATGGAGTTAGGTATGGAGAGAGGAAATTTTCTTATCCAAATACACGCAGGCACTAATTTATAGTATTTGTGCTCCATGGAACTAATTTCTTAGAGTATTAACAAGTTTTGATATCAGAGTTTTGTTTTTTTTTTTGACTGAATAAATAAGGAACTAAAGTTTTAAGTAAAATGGTTTCATTTTAATATTAAGAACTTTCTAGAGATTTTGACTACAGGTGATGGTTTTCTGACACACAGACTGAGTGGTTTCATTTTTCCAAAATGAAACCCATTCATTAGCAAATATGCTTTTAAAAAACCCACAAAACCAAATCAACTGCTCTTCTTTTTAAGGGTCTCCCGGACTCATTCTGTGTCTCCAGAGACACAGGTCAGTACTAGATTCAGAGTAAGGTGAAACGCAAAAGGACAGCAAAGAGATCCATGGATTGTGGTAGTATTTGGGGGAAAATTATCTTTTTGAAGTTTCTAAGATTTCAAAAGCAAAATGTACAGTAACTGGGCAATCTTCATTTTTATTAATGTTCTTGCCTAGAGCTGAGAAGCCAAGAGCCAAAGATCCTACTTAATTTTACGCTGTAGCTCAAGGCTGGGTTGGGTAAAAGGGAGACTAGGGGGTTTTCAGAGGCTATGTATGGGGTGAGAGAGGTTAGGGACTCAGGCAGGTTATTCACACAGACCGTACATCCCTGAGGCACCCTGTAATGTCTGCTCGGGTTCCCAGAAGCAGAGCTATTGCCTGTAAGTGAGGAGACCCCGGAGGGTTGTGGGGGGAAGGACTGCTCTGGAGTCCATTGCTCGGCCTCATCATCCCCTCCCCCCAGCTTGAGGGTGGAGTGAGTGCGTGCTGGACTCACTGTCAGGTTGGCAGCATCTGGCCACACTTGTCCTGTGGACCGTGCTCAGGGAAATTGGAAGTGAGCTAAGCGAGGAGGGCGTTAGGAGAGGAGGCAGATCTGTGTCCTTACAGCATTCACCCTCCCCGAAACAAGGCTGGGCATCTCCGTCACCACCGCGTGAGTATCTGGGGCCCCGAGAGCATTGGCCTCTTCAGGATGATGTGTTGTTCCTACTGCACAGGATCTTTCCTGCCGTGTTTCACCAGGGTGGATAAAGAACCATGTTCTAAAGACCAGTCCTCAGGCTGTTCTCTCTTGCTGACACTGAAACAGAAGGGAAGGCTGCCTCCGCTGTTGGAAAGCTTACCAGTCTGGGAAAGGACAAGAAAACTGACCCAACAGCTAGCTAAAAGTCACAAAGGCTTGTGTTTCCAGGGAGCTGGGAGAGTGGAGATCATGTCAGAGTGACAGATACCTTTTCCCTCCTCCAGTTCTTTGTTCAGAAGGGAGGATGACTGCTTCCGCCTCACAGTGATGCCATCCCAGGAGAAACCACCAGGATTCTGCTGAAGTAAGACTCCTGGAAAAATATGAGAGGATGAAGGAAAATCTCGAGGAGCTGTACAGGTGTAGAAGCTGCGAGAATTCCCACAGCTCGAGCCCGCTGACACGGGGCGGGAGAAACTTGAAATGGATATGATCTAATATAAAACTCTGGTGACACGCAGACACCAGTATGTTCAATACAAGTCTACAGCGTGCTTCTGCATGATTATTGTTTTTGTTTATTTAACCAGCTTCTCATGCTAGCTAAGCATGTGAGCTACCACTGACACACACACACACAATCTGAATTTAGATCTCCAGAGCCTACATAAAACTGGATGAGGCGGCATGTTTCTATAATCCCAGCACTCCCATGGTAAGATGGGGGGCAGAGACAGGATACCCCCAGCTTCTCTCCACCCCCCAAAAAGAGAAAGACTCCCTGGCCAAGTTACCTGAAGTATGAAGCACGGTGATGAGCAAGAGAAACTGCCTCAAACAAAGTGGAAGATCAGAACTGACACTCAACTTTGTCTTCTGGTCTGCACATGCTCAGTGTGACATGGACATACATACAAGCACGTACATACAGACACAGGAAAACATAGGCACACACACCTAACTAATTAAAAAAAATCTTTAAAAATTGCCAGCTTTGTCACTCTGGCACACAGCAAATGACATTTTAGGTTGTATATAGTAGGATGGGAGAGAAAGAAACACCCCGAAAGTGATTGGGGTGAAAGGAGGCAGTGACAGGCTGGGGAGGGGAGCCCAGGAAGGGCTAAGGGGAACGCCATTGCTTTCCTTGTTTGCATGCAATGAGGGGACCTAAGTGTGTTGAACTCCCAGCTCAGACAGGCCTTAAAAGTCTTTTTTTGTGAAGATCTTTTTATTTGCTCTTGTATGTGTGGGTATCGGCCGGCATGCACACGTATGTGTGCCACATGCATGCCTGGTGCCGTGAATCCCCTGGAACTGGAGTTACACACAGTTGTGAGCTGCCACGTGGGTGCTGGGAATTGGACCCAGGTCCTCTAGAGGAGCAGCCAGGGCTCTGTTGGCTGGGCCATCTCTCCTGAGTCCCCTTTGTGTGTGTGTGTGTGTCTTAGGCAAAATCACAGACATTGACATGAGCATTGACATGACATGAGTACAAGGAACAGTGAATGCCAACAGACTCCCTAAGAGAGGAAACCTCAGTGCATCCGGATCTACCAACCAACTCCACCCACCACAGGGCAGTGCTGCTGGGTGCTCAGTCTGTTGCGTACCCCGCGCTGTTACTGGACGCTGCTTCCTCTCTTCCTGAGGCCATTCCTCTGCGAGCCTTGGGGAAGGTCTAAGCTCAGACCTTGGTGTTTTGATAGGTGGACCTTGGTGATCAGTCTCAGGAATAAGTCAGTGGCCGAATAAGGGAATAGACCTTGGCAGATAGCTTTAGGAATGTAATCCAAGAGTTTAGCAAGGGAGGGGGGGAGGGGCACGGGTCTGTGAGGGAGCCTTTCACTTTCTGCAATGGCTTCTGAGTAATGGTTCTTGTACTATATCGGCACGTAAGTTTCTGAACTATCAGATTCGAAAGTGAAGCAAAGCACATAAACAAACAAACAAACAAACAAACAAAAAACGCAAACACAAACACAGCACCGCCTGGGAAAGTCTCTCACCTGGGAAGTCTTGCTTCATGATTCCTACTAAAGCACATCGTGGAGTTTCTTAACCAAACCTCCCTGACCCAAAAGCGCAATCCCTACCACCTCTATCTCCATTCAGAGTGGGATTTTCTCCTCAGTTGCTTTCCAGTCTAGGACAAACTGATTTCTGTGTCTATGTATGCTATTCTGAAGCAATTTCCTTCACCCTGGTAGGCTTGAGCAGGCACTTGAGTAGGCCTGAGCGGGAGGAGTTATCCCGGGTTTCTCTGCCGCCTGCTGCTCACTGTGACACAGTGAGCAGCAGAGCTCACCCCAGTACATGCACACAAAGGCAGAAGGAAGATGAAAGCTGCCCCCCCGGGGCCATTGTTTCCCCATTATGCTCATTTTCATGTTGCCTGACCTCCTTCTGAATATAATAATTATTCCTGGATTCCTGTAAGCTGCGGCTGCCCTGCAATAGATCACAGTGTCAGCCTTGTGTTCTGCTCACATTCAGGCCGAGGGCTCTGATGAACTGCTCATTTCCAGGAGAGGAGTTTCCATGGAAACTAGGACAAAGGGAGAGCAAAATAATTCTTCAAGGCACACAAGGAAAGAATTCCACCTTTCTCTGTATTTGCTGCACTGTGTCCCCTGAGTGGATCAGCTGGTTAGCACTACCCTGGCTCTCTAGGAATTCCTGCTTAAAATGTATATAAATATGTCATACTAAATATTAGAGATCTGTAAAATAGAACTTGATGAGGGTGATAAAAAGTTATTTCTCCGGGAGGCTCAATCCCAGAGGATTATTTATTAATTTATTTTTACAATCAGACTTAAAAGAATCAAAGCACATATTTACGTAGCTACTGAATTTTTAAGTGTGGGCTTGTTCTTCAAATTCTAAAATCCCTGAAGTAGGCCTTAAGAAAGAAGCTCAGGGCAAAACTAGAAGATCAATGATAAGAGGCAATTTTGTGATGCCTGAAAATACAGATCAAGAAAGACTAATGCGTTTATGCTACAATACTTTCTCGTGTCATTCCATTACAGCCAAGGTCAGGACAAAAATGTCCCTCTTTGATGTATTCTTCCTGGAAGGGGCCTCCAAGTCAGTTACAGGACACGCCCAGACACCAAATTCTCAGAACAAAGCGGATTTACTGTGAGGGTGGGACAATGCAGGGTAGAAGATGCCTCTGGAGCGACAAAGGCAGCAAGCAGCAGGTGTTTCTGCAGCCTTGTTCTTCAGAGAGGAAAGGGGAAGTCTGTGCTAGGCTGAGCTGCTAAGTCCTGACTGAGCACATTAGCCAAATAATGAATTTTGATTGCTGGACCTTGGTGTTTTGATAGGTGGACCTTGGTGATCAGTCTCAGGAATAAGTCAGTGGCCGAATAAGGGAATAGACCTTGGCAGATAGCTTTAGGAATGTAATCCAAGAGTTTAGCAAGGGAGGGGGGGAGGGGCACGGGTCTGTGAGGGAGCCTTTCACTTTCTGCAATGGCTTCTGAGTAATGGTTCTTGTACTATATCGGCACGTAAGTTTCTGAACTATCAGATTCGAAAGTGAAGCAAAGCACATAAACAAACAAACAAACAAACAAACAAAAAACGCAAACACAAACAGTAAAGCAATGATTGACAATACTGCCTATTATCAAGGTCATCATGTCGAGGCTTGATCTGTCTTTTTGTTTTCATTTATTTATTTATTTATTTTTATGAGAATCTAGAGCAGAGATCAACTTAGCACAGACTGTCTGTGTGGGGCAGATTAAGTAAAGCCTTTAAAACAAGATGTGTTTATCGTGAGTCTTTATGGATGTGAGATTCGAGGAAGGCAGACAAGTGGGTAAATACATGCAGAGAGGAAACACATGAAGACCCAGGGAGCTGGAAGAAGACCAGTGCTGTGGCACCATGGTAACGGGTCTTAATGTGGACAGTATTGGGAGGGAGTGTGAAGGCACAGGCCAAGGCTTTGGGTGGCTTTATGCAAAGCTAAGAAGTTGGAGTTTTGTTGGAATGTGGGTAAGCCACTGAGTGATTTCAACAGAAGAATGGACTATTAAATCTGTACAGTCATCATGGTGGAAGAATTCAGGAGGGAGGAAGCTGTTGGTAACAGAGATCAACCGAGAGAACAAAGGAAAGGTGTCGATAAGCAATGTCTGTGGCCTGAGCCACGGCTGTTGTGGACGGAAGCGGAGAGGAGGTTAAGTCTGGAGTATCGCTGGTAGTGGAAACCAACTGCGTGGGAGGGCTTTTTTAAAGAAATGGAGGGTGAAGTGAATTTTGGGTGCTGGGACAATGGCAGCAACTTTGAGTGAAATTAGTTTTCTCAGGTTTGGAAATGTTCCCCCAATGGCGCATGTTAAAACTATGGTCAGCAGCTGTCTCACTTTCAGGAGGAGGGAACTCTCTGCGAGGGTGGTGAGGTCTACAGGACACTGGGAGTTTGCCTTACAGTGGTTCAGCCTTCTCCAATCGCTGCCAATCTTAGGCTGACAGCAGCCTTCACCACGACCCACTGTGCCACCACGGGCCTGAAGAAACGGGGCTCAACAGGCACAGACTGACGTCTCTGAGGTCATGAGCCTGAACAAACCCTCCTCCTCACAATGAGAGAAAGCCTAACACACAGTACAAAAGACACTAAAACAGAGCTCATAAGCATGAAGGCTACAGTCTTAATTTTGTACAGCCTCTAGATGATTGGTCCCAGCATCCTGGGCAAACTTCTTAATGTTTGAACTTGTTTCTTGACATGATTTCATGTGATTGTTTAGAAGATAAAACGAGCCAGTGTTTATAAAACATCTACACACTCGCTTAGCCTGTGTTCTTGGAGCACTTGCTCCTGGGTAGTAGGAGAAGGGATTGGGAGTGCAGAAGGCCACGTTCTCACCTTTGTAGAACATCAGCTGGATGAGAGAGGTCGTTATGAACCAGCTAAGAAGATGAGTGCCTTCATTACGGATGTAGATACTGGCTTTGAAAGAAACAGGTTGGTGTGACAGCTGTTGACAGAATGGAGAGGTCTTCCTTCTGACGTAGCTAGGAAAGGCTACAACTCTCACTGGAGTCTCAGATAGCCATGAAGGGATAGAGGGAAACATCTGAGGCCAGGGCAACAATAAATACAGAGTGAAGGAGTGAAGTCAGAAGGCACATGTGCTCAGCGGGGCTTTGTGTATCGTAAGCTCACAGGAAATAATGAATGGTATGTCATAAAGGCACCTGGAACTGAATGACGGAGCATCTCTTTTATTTGTGTATCTTCCTAGTTAAGAATGTAAACATATCGCGAATGGATTGTGGAGGAGTTCTCTAAGGCAATGTTGGAGCTTAGGGCTTTAAATCTCAGTCTCAGGACACTTTGTAATTAATGCTCCCTACCCCAGTTCTATATTTAAATTTATTTTAATCTGATGCACCCTTAATAGTAGGTGTGGCTTCTATTGTGGGAGACTGAAGGCACTAGAAAGTACCTTTTAAAAGTGTGAACTCCATATAAGCACCTACAGAACTGTATTAACCCTCATGTTCTGGTAGAAATCTTTGCCATTAGTTAGTTGTATATATATATTTTAATGTGAAATGATAGAGGCTACTTCATTCAATGAGGCAGGTCAGCCTGATGTGACCCAGTGAATACATTTGTAGATGACAATGCCATGTCACAATGCCAAAAGACTGGACACACCTAAACGCAGCAGGGAGTGTAAAGCTCTGGGTTCAATCATCTTATAAGAATAAACAAACAATCAAGAAAATAAAATTCCACTCTATATAGGTGCTATTAAGTATGTAAAATAATTATACACAGAATTGGGGGGTATAGTTTAGTTGTAGAGTGTTTACCCACAAGGACACCTGGATTTGAAATAAAACTTCTGAGTTAGGGTTTCTGCTGTCTTGAAGAGACACTATGACCTTGCAGCTCTTATAAAGGGAAACGTTTAATCGGGGCTGGCCTACCCTTCAGAGGTTTCTTCCATTATCGTCATGGTGGACAGGCAGACGTGGTGCTGGAGGAGTAGCTGAGAGTTCTACATCTGGATCCACCAGCAGCAGGAAGAGAATGAGACACACTAGGCCTGGCTTGAGCTTCTGAGACCTTGAAGCCTACGTCAGTGACACACTTCCTCCAGCAATGCCACAACTAGCCAACAAGGCCACGCCTCCTGGTAGTGCCAGTCCTTGAGCCTATCCGGCCATTTTCATTCCAACTACCAAAATCTTCTTAATAGCTTTATTGGTCGTCTTAAAGTAAGATGTACATGAAAAGGGAACTGCAATTATGCAGTATCTCTAAGTTAATCATGGAGAACATAGAAACATTTCTTTTTTTTTTTAAGTAATGTGTTCTTTACTGATGTATTAAGATATATTGGTATAAATTAAAAGTTCAAACATGAAAAGAACCAAGCAAAGACTAAATAATTGAAGAGATGATAGAACTGCATGAAATAAGAATAGGGCTGTAGAATGAAATGAATGGCAGACTCCATCTTTGTTCAGAGAGAGTCCTAACAAAAGGGCTAATGAAGACAGTCTATTTAAAGTGTGGCTGGAAAATTCTCCTTCAACCAGCAGCTGGCACCTCTGTTGTCATTCAGAAGGCATTAAGTAAATGTCAAATAATTGAGTCACCGAGAAACAGGGATGACATGACCTACATTCTCATTAAGGCTTTTTGAAAATTCTTCCCTGGCCTATTAAACAGACGATGCTTAGTTGTCCTAGTGGGCCAAAGAAAACCCTGTCGAGAAGTGAGTGTTTAAACAGGGTTCAGCTTGTGATTCCACGGAGAGATTGGCGCTGCTGTGTGCAAGTCAGGCAGAGTGCTTTCCTTCGAAATTGCCCTGATAGGAGCCTGAGTGATCACGTATTACTGATGAGAGAAGTCCAAAGTTCACCCAAGACAATGGGCTGCTCCTATCAAGCACAACGCTTGTCACATCCCAGGACAGACAGTGCCTTCAGAACTTCCTTCCTGCCTGCGTAACGAGGGGTGTGTATCCTCACATTTTAAAGGAACCCTCAGCTAGCAAGCTGTTCTTTACTGGAACCAAACGTGGACAGTCCTCTTGTATCCCTAGCTCTTACTTCCTCGTTTCCCCCAGCTCTTATCCGGCTTTCGTAAACTTACTCACTTAACGGTGTCTGCCAGTCCTGCACAACAGCTGACCTTTGTCTCCTGGATTCAACTCAACTCTGTGTCTTTGGAACTAACTTCATTTATTTGTCAGGGTTTTTTTGTTTTTGTATTTTGTTTTTTCGAGACAGGGTTTCTCTGTGTAGCCTTGGCTGTCCTGGACTCTCTTTTTAGACCAGGCTGGCCTTGAATTCACAGAGATCTACCTGCTCCTGCCCCTCCCGTCCCCTACCCCCAGAGTGCTGCGATTGAAGGCATGTGCATTTGCCAGGGCTTAGCCTGGTCTGTGCTCTACCCTAAGGTCAGAGAATTACAGGCAGAGCAGGGAGAAAGATTTCAATAACAGAGGCCCTAATGCCAAATCACACTCATCCCTTAATGGTGAACAGAAATAGATCATTTCAACATCCTTCAGGTTAAAAATGTTCAGCAGGGTTTCAGGAGGTTATAGACTAAGCAGGTTTGAGGCAGTGCTGCTCTGCACTTTTTAAAGCTGGGCACTCCAGCAAGAAGACCAAAGAGGCTGCCCCGAGCATTCTATAATACTTATGTGATGCTCAATACAGATGAACAGTAATTAAAAACTAGAAAGATAGGGGCTGGAAAGGTGGCTCAGCTGTTAAGAGCTCGTGGTGCTTTTCCAGAGGACTTGGGTTTGACTCCCAGCACCCACACAGTGGCTATGTGTAACTCCAGTTTCAGGCTTCTGTGTGCAGTGCACACGTGTACATGCAGGAAAGACACCCATGCACATAAAATAACAATAAAAAATAGAACCAGAAAAGTGAAATATTGAGTTGTAAATAACACAATAAATCGATTATACTTCATGTATCAATACAAACTCTAATATATTATTAAAAATGTTTCTTGGCAATTCCCCGAAATGATTTTTGTTTTCCATTTTGATATATGAAGCACGGCTATGTGTCCGAATGCTGGTCTCTCTGTTCTTAATTCATTAAATATATCCAGGAGTGTGTTCAACTGCTGACCCTTCCACAAGGCCTTAGTCGGCCTTCACCAGGTCTGAAGGCCGTTCTCCAACTCTGCGGACAGTTTGCCACTAACAGCTGCCACATGCAGCCCTTTCAATACTATCTTTGGGCCGATAAGCTGCTTTTCTCAACAGCTGGGAGGCAGGATTGCTGAAAGTGTGTGGCGTTTATCTCTCCTGGGGTGGACCATGCCTGTGTGGGGGACTCCAAGCTGATGCTGGAAGTCAGCAAACTGCCGATTTTACACAGACCAACATCAGAGTGATCCTAGAAGCACACTCTTCATAGCCTTACATGGCTGAAACAGGGGCAGCCAGCGTGTTGAACTCTGAATGGTAGTGTTTTCGCTCTGTTTTACATTTCTTAAAACAAGAGTGTGCCTGGTGGCTTGAAGGTGAGTTAGAGTTAGTGAAATGAGGAACGCTGGAGGAGAAAACAAGTACTCATGGGAAATAATAAGGAAAGGTTTTATTGAGGAGTTAACGTCTACACTGGTAACATGGCCGTGCTGGGCAGTTTGTCCTGCTTAGAAGATTCCCGAATGAGCAACTGAGGCTGATCACAGTTTACACAGGAATTGAGCTAATACTCTGATGTCAAACTGGATCTTCTGCTTCAGACAGCTACCACAGTCACAGTAACTATTGGTTCAGGAGGAAACGCATCTGATTTTTTTTTTCCCTCTGTGATGTGAGGGGAGGCCATCTTGATCCAAGCTATATGCTTGGGGAATCACCATCTTGATTGATAGCAGGTTGGCTTTACAACTGGTTTTGATTGCAGAAGGTAAACTTTTACTGTTGACAGATTATTTTTATTAGAAAATAATCACTTTTTAAAGTCAAATGAAGCAGCTTACGCCAAGAAAACAAGCCTGGGACTCTGGATACTCGTGCTCATGTTTAGGGGCCAGGGGCCAGACTCTGCCCTGGGTCACACCTACATCCCTGCCCTTACTCGTTGGGAAATGAGTACTCACCAAGAACTGGACTGTACACAGTTGTTTTTTATTTTTTTTATTATTTTTTTCTTTTATATTTGCCCTCTCTGCGACCACAACTTTTGTGAAGCTGAAAGCTGTAGCTTGGAATGAGAATTAGAGGGATTACTCACAAGAACCAGGACGGACCATTGTCAGGGGCTTTCATCTCTTTACCACACCGTAACCTACTCTTTTAAAAATTATTATCAAATATAGAAATTGAATAGTTTTTACTAGCAAATAACTTAGGTCCCAGTTTTGGTTCCCCCAACCATCCCTGGGGACACTAAGTACTGTAAAGTTGGGATGGCGACCACTTGAATTGATGTAGTTCGCCATCCTGTCCTGCGTCCATCCTTCTCCCAAACAGTTTATTCTCTTTCTGTGCACAGGTAGCTGATGCACAGAGGGACGCTGTACAAATGTGACTGCATCCTTGCCTGCAGACACAGCCTTTGGAGCCAAAACCAAAGGCTTTTTGAGAAGAAGAAGAAGAAGAAGAAGAAGAAGAAGAAGAAGAAGAAGAAGAAGAAGAAGAAGAAGAAGAAAGTACTACACAAAAGAAAATGCAAATGAAATGGACCATAATGAAAAACAGTTCTATCTCTGATGGTTTTGAGTGTCTGCAGATCTTAACAGTAGATTCTAGATGTGGAAGCCCTGGGAAGAAGTTTGTGCTACTTGGAATGGGGAGGGGGGGTAATCAGGAATAACTAGCCAAATGGTGACAAAGTGGAACAGAATGATCTGAGCAAGGAGGAACATTATGTGGAAAGAGTAATAGTGAGAGAGAGAGAGAACAAGGTGTCCTGTCTGCCCTGAGTTCAAAGGTCAAGTCTGGAAGAGTCCATCTAAATGGAAAGGAACTGCTTTAGTCTGTGCATCTCCATCAGCACAGGGAGCCCTCCTGAGGCTCCCTGTAAGCAGGCACACAGAACTCTTCTCTGTACCAGTGTTCTCTGTGGCCATATAGCAGTGAAGACAATATACAGTATTTTTAGTATATCAGGTTCCAAATAACAGTACACAACTCTCCAAACAGAAAAGATTTAAAATAGACTAAATACATCAACCCCAGCCACTGTGTGCGTTACTAAATGGGGACTATGGACACAGCTGGGGATCTCAGCAGTACCACGAAGCATTCTCTGCTCTTGAAGCTTTCACTCTGAAGTTTGCGTGGCCGAAGAACAAAGCACACAGCAGTGGACTCCTGTGTTTTGTAGTTTAGGATATGTGGTATGTTCCTGCAGGAGAGGCCACTATGCAGATTTCATTTTGTCCTAATTAAAGAAATATGTACTTGTATGTACACATTGTGTAATAATCAACTTATAATATTTACTGTCTCCAATGTTTGTAATATTACTTTTTGTAGTGAGGAAATTCAAAATACTGCCCTAGGAGGCTGGAGAGATGGCTTTGTGCTTAAGAGCACTTGCTGCTCTTTCAGAGGATCTGGACTCAGGTCCCAGCACCTGAATGGCAGCTCACAACTGTCTCCAACTCCAAATCCAGGGGGTCCAAGTCCCTCTGGCTTCTGTAGGCACCACATACAATATGTGTGCATACACACACACAGGCAAAGCACATACAATAAAATTTTTTTATTTTATACATATAATATATTTTACACATAAAATATTTTATACATAAAAAATAAATATTTTAAGATTCTTAAATATTTTGAAAGGCCTGGCAATATCACATGTGTCAGCTACTGTGTGCCTTCATTTGGAGACACTGAGTAAGACTTGGTGGGAAAGAAATACCTTTTACCAGCTAGTAAAGCAAGAAAGACATATTAAGATAGTTCAGATGCTGTGGGTCTTCAGGGAAAGAGCATTTCAGCTCTAAAAACAAGAGGAAGCAACTGTTTGAATTGTGACTGTTCTGCTTAACAGCTTGGCGTGCCTAAAAATCCCCGAGACTCGGTTATCTTATGAGGAAGAAGTGACCTTACTACTTGTACTTCTGGACTACCTGAAAACTATGGACATTGTAGCAAAAGCAATGAATGCTGCAGCATACAGCAGTTAGGCCAAGACACCCTGGTTCTGCCTGGCGTTCCTGACCTCCCCCACCACTGGATCTGCCTGGCATTCCCCATTTCCCCCCAGGAACCACATCTGCTCACACATCAGCAGCACCACAAATAGGTAGAAAGGGTAGGAAGGAGAAGGAACAGGAGGGCCGAGCACAGAACAGAGACCAGTTTCTACGTGTCTCTTCTCAGGCCAGGGACTGAAAGAACATAGCCCCTCTGCTCTGTTACAGATGCTTGAGTTACACACGCAATAAATAAGTTGTCATGGCTCGGTGGGTTTACATACTCTCTGTACATATTTAGATTGTTTACTTATAATTAAAATGTATTTATTTTCTTATTTATTTGTGTGTGTGTTTGTGCATGCATGCATGTGCCATGGAGGTCAGAGGATAAAACTTTCAGGAGCTATTTCTCTCCTTCTGCCTCTTTGTGGGTTCCAGGGATTGAACTCAGATTTTCAGGCTTGGCCGTAGGCACCCTTACCTGCCGAGCCAGCTCATATGCCCTAGTTTGTATATGATGCTTTTTGAAAATTTTTTTTTTAAACCCAAACTTTAATTCCAAGGATTCTCACAAAACACATTACAAATGACAACATAAATAAATAAGTCTTAGTTGGGTATGTTGGCACACTCCTGTGATCCCAGTGCTCGGAGAGGCAGAGGCAAGAAGATCTCTGTGAGTTCGAGGCCAACCTGTTCTACAAAGCAAGTTCAGAACAGCCAAGGCTACACAGAGAAACCCTGTCTCAAAACAAACAAACAAACAAACAAACAAACAAACAAACAAACACATCAAAATCTTACACAGTATCTCAAAAGTTCAGATCGGCAAAATGTCTTTAAACTAGCCAGGTATTGGTACGTTGAAATCTCGCATTTCAAATAATATTACAAATGGTTGTGTATTCAAAGGCCTTATGAACTAAGAAAGGAGAGCTTCCTTGACATTTATTAGCTCATAGAGTAACTAGGCAGTCTCGGCCTGAGTGAAGCCTGGTTGGAGTTTTTCAGAAATCCCTAGTCTAGTTCAAAGGTACAATTTTTAGTCATTACCCGCTGGCCTGTGAGCTTTTGAAGTCTGCTCACTGATCTGTAGCTGCATGCAATGTCCCAGCTATTACATAGAAGTTTCTCTTTAGATATACTTTAAATCCTGAATGCGATCAAGTGTGACAAGCTAGAGTGGGGACTCATTAGCTGTGGGGCTTTCCACGCAGTGTGTCCCAGGCATGGAAGATGTGCCTTGTGTGCTCAGAGTCTGACTGGAATTGAGACTACTTGGGTGGTGGGTTTGTGATGGGCGGGAGTCAGGGTAGCATGTACAGAAGCAGCCAATATTCAGCAGCATGTTTGTAAATTAGACCCCAGAGTGTAGACACGGAGAAGCGAGATGCTTTCTCCTCAAGGCAAGAGGAAGTTGCAAGGCTATGCAACTTGCAAAAAGCCGTCCACCCAGATCAGAAGATGTCACCTGGCTGGGGAGTAAGAACCACAGTTATCTAGGGATGCATAGGACACACAGAGTGTTTTTTTTTTTCCAGAATCAGGACAATGTGCCATGATAGAAATCGAGCGACTGAGTCATAGACTTAGCTTTTACCTTGGACAGTTTACTCCCTTTTACATAATCAATAGTTTGAAAATTCTATTTTTAATTTTTTTTTGGGGGGGGCAGTAATCGGATTCCAGTGCTCTGTCAATTCTCTCCCAGAGAAGGGCTTCACTCTGCGGGAAAACAAGTGTGGTTTGCCATCGTCAGCATCGTCACCTTTTGGTGGGCCTCAAAAGGTGAAGGGATTCTTGGAGACAACTGTTAACAGGCACCCTAATACTCTTTTTCTAGGGGATCTGATTCCCCCTCCACTCTTGAAACATTTTCCTCTGGAGCTCTTCATGACGTCCTCATGATCTGATCTTGAATCCAAATGGGCCAGTGTGAAACATGGCAGTCACGGTAGACACAGGTGCCTACTTGCCTCGTTCTGAGTAATAAGAAAGGTAGAGCATACTGGGCACCAGTAAGCCAACCAGGATACCCGTACCAGAAACCACCGTCATCATGTGCGTGTCAATATTTACTGTTTGGTTTTAATCAGAAGCTATACACAAAGCCTCAGCTCTCTCCAAGACAGAGGGAAAGGACCACAGATGCATCTGTCTTCCTTTTGGCACATTGGCTTTTATGTTTTTATTTTTTTCAACTAACCATCCATGCAATTCCTACCATCATACCCAATGTTATTCTCTCAAAGACATCTTGCTGGCCCAACAGTTATTAAATGTTGCTTCATGGTAACCATGAGCACCTGGCTAGAGTGGCGTTTACTGCTGGTGGTTGGCAGGGGAGGGATGGTGGTGGCTGAGCAGGCTGTGACGGAACAGTTTGGCCTGCATGGCATTCTGCCATGGTTCTTTTCGAGCCTTCTTTTCTTTTGTTGGAGTCTCTGGCTCTCCTCCAGGCATCCACCACTGAACAGACAGTTTGGCAGTGAAGAGAAGGGGTAAAGATGGAAGCAGAGTTCAGGAGCCAGCACACAGGTTATATGTCGCTAGATACTAGCTACTTGGATGTTGATCTGAAGAGCTCCCCTCCTCCTGCAGATGCTGTGTGGGGTGTGGGGCTCAGTAAATAGACATCTTCATCTTGATGGCAGAAGTCAGTTACTTTTCTCATTAAACAGTCATGTTCTATGGGAATTTAAAAAGCAAGCACCTGCCATTTCCAGTCTGCTGTCAATGATGAGTGCATCACCCATATGTGGCCATATGTAAAGTAAGCAGGACTTGCTAGTGTGTAGCAGGTTCTAGTCTAGCAGACACATTTCCCTCGGGTGCTGAGCCTGTGTTTCTGTTTACTCTGTCGAGTTAATTCTCAGGGCAATGATCAGAGAAGGTTGACCTAACGACACGCCTCCCCTCAGATAACTAGACTGAGATTTAAACTCTGTTATTTTTCAGTTTTTAAATTTCTTTTTTGTGTATGAGTGTTTTGAGTGTTTCTACACGCTCAGCATGTGTGTCTGGTACCCCCAGAGGCCGTAGGAAATCATCAAATTGTCTGGACAAGACTAACAGATAGTTGTGAGCCACCATGTGGGTGTTGGGAACCGAACCGAATTCAAATCCTTGGAAAGAACAGGGGCTCTTAAACCCTGAGCTATCTCTCCTGTTACTAAACTGTGTTTTAAAAGAAATACATTCTTTAGCTTTTTGCTGCAAAGATTAGCATTATTTCCTGTCTCTTTGATTATTCATGGATGTAATTATCAAGCTGTTCCTATTTGTTGACTGAATATCCTGCAGGTTTCAGGCTCCACATTCCAATATTCAAGAGCTCTCATAGCATCATATGAGCCAGGCAATAAAACAGGAAATATTGCAATCCATTTCGCAAGGAAGGCTTTGGATGTAGAAAGTTCCCAGATCTCTTCATTGGAATGGCAGCTGATAGAGTGTTTCTCAGCTTTCATTGAAAAAAAAAAATGTGGGCCTGCAGTTTTGGAGCATAAACTGTACAGTAAAAGATGTATTTGCCAAGCAATCATAGGAAGCATAGCTTTTGTTTCACTGTTTCACTAGTTCTTGCTTACGCTACTCGTGTGAATAATCTGATTTTTTTTTTTTTTTACTTTATCTTCAACTAACTGGCAGCAGTCAGTCATAACTCTATCTGTGAGGCACCTTGCACAGGATAAAATGTTATTTTTCCTCAGTGTGGTCTCATTTGATTACAATTGCAGCCGGGCTTGGCCACATTCCATCCATAATTAATCGTCGCTTGGGTTTCCAGTGGCGGGAGGCGAGTGCTGCCCGGCTTATATCCTCAGATAATGGTTTGCCATGCCAGCTGGCAGATGAATGGGGCCTTTCACACTGGGCCTAATGGTCACAGAGGCTGAGCCTGTCAGGGGCGCTGGATCAGTCAACCTGTGCCAGAGGAGGGCCAACTTGCTGTGGATGACAGTCTCCTGCTTCTGAGGAAACATGGTTTATGGAGGTGTTTCCTTTAGCAGGTTGGTTTCAGTCCCTCTCCTTGGGTGTTAGAAAGTGTTGGTAGTGATACTTTTCTGAAGAGATTATCCCTCCTTTCTGGATATCAGGGCATCACCTCATCACCATTAAGAGACAGTTTTGTCATTACACTAGAACACTATTTATGTCTAGGGCATATAGTTTGAAATTTTTTTTTGGGGGGGGGGAAGAGTAGGGAGTGTACCAGATTGAAAAAGAGAAAGAGAGACTAATATTTATCTATGGCCGGGCACCAGGGTGTGTAACTTTTCAGTTACTGGTGCAAAGAGATAGATGACATACTTCTGTTTTATTTTTGAGACAAGGTTTTGCTGTGTAGCCGTAGCTTTGGTATTCGTTATGCAGCCACAGCCAAGCTGACCTTGAACTTGCAGCAACCCTTCTTCCTCAGCCTTCTCGGTGCTGGTATTACAGGTGTGTCAGGCCATGCCCAATAAGAGTTAAGTAATGCATTACTTAATTCACTTTCTGCCACACTTCCTTAAAAGCAAGCAACAAGGCCAGTATTATTGGGCATGCATTGTTACAGACTCTCACAAAGTCCCACAACTTTAACCTACTTCTGGTTACTCAAACAGAATTGAAGCCAGATTTTGAAACCTATCTGACTCTGACAGCCATGCAGGTGAATTTGAGTGAAGTTGGTCAGGTGTGACCAACCTGAGAAATGGCGGATGGAATACAATACAAGAATCATGTATTTATTATATATTTAGCATCACATAATATCAGAGGAGGGGAAGTTCTGACAAATTGTTGGCACGTGGAGAAGATGAAGAAAAGAGGAAATGGCTCTAATTTTCATTAGAAAAGGTCTTATAGCAAGAGAAACTGGATATTAAGATTTTTATCTGGCTCAAGTTTTTATGCCAGAAACTGCAAAAAGTTCAATTAAGAGACATTAGCAAACCAGATGCGGTGGTTTGTGATTATAATACCTCACCTGGGAAACTGAGGCAGGATATCCAGGACTACAGGTTACAGGGAGAGACTTTGCCTCAAAACCAAATCAAAGTAAAACCAGACCAGGGCAGACCAGACCAGACAAGATGAGACCAAGACAAAAAATAATGAGCAAAATTGTTTGTGTAAGGTCTGAGGTGTGAAACTACTAAGAGCAATGGTGATTCATGTAAACAGATCAACGTATTCATCTTTTCAACACGTTGTCCTCAGAGATTATATCTGTGTCATTTAATACTAAGAGGACATTAACAATCATCTAGGAAGCAGATGAAATGTGTTTGCTTGGTAAGCTGTGTCATTTTCTTGTACTCCTCCCCAAATTGCAGCCCTTGCCATATAGCCCGAGATGGGTGATAAGGAAGATGTCCTTGCTGTACTATTATTAATTGACATCTCCATTTATTCTGCTTTCTATATTATGATGCTAAAATGGTTACTGTTGAAAAGCCATGCAAAACCAACAGCTCAGCAACCCATAATGCAGAGTAATCACAGTAAAACCTAGATTGGGAATCCAAAAATTGTTTTGCTTTGCATGTAATTGTGAAGAAAATTTGATCCACAATTTTGTGGAAGAGGTAATTTAGATTAACTGTCATGAGACAATTGAACATTTGCTAGTTTTTTTTCTGTTTTGTTTTTTTGTTTTGTTTTGTTTTGTTTTGTTTTGAGATGGGGACTCATTCTGTAACTCTGTTATGGTTTAGGATTCACTGTATGGCTCAGATTTGCATCAAACCTGCAGTATCTTTCTGATTTAGCCTTTTAAGTTCTGGGATTGCAGATGTGAACCACCATGTCTGCCATGTTTCTCCTCCTCCTTCTCGTCGTTGTCCTCTTCCTTCTTCCTCTTCTTGAGGACGTAGAAAAAAATGTCAAAATTTAGTACTTGATATTTAAGAGAGAAAAAAATAGTATTCAGAGCACAGGTACTGAAAATTATTTGACAAAATTATTTGATGTGCATAAAATGAAGCATCACTTATTTTTAGAAGTTAGATTTAATGTGATGTCAATCCCTTTCTTTAAAGTGAAATATAGCTGATGGCTCATGCATGAGTCAAGAGTGTTAGTATATGGACTTAACTTGAGTTTTGTGCACTGTGAATATATCTTTAATTTTTTAAACACAAGGCACATACGTGTGCAGCAAGCACAAACATCAGCAAAGAAATGACAGTAAGAGTGGCTAGGAATATTTACAGCTAGTGGATGTCAAGCATGGCTTCATGGTGTTTAAACAGTGACACAGACACACCAAGAAAGCTTGTTTATTAGAAACTGTTGTGAATGTGTCCTAGCTGTGAGCTGGCTGTGGGGCTTTTAACGGAAAGCAAGGTCAGTGGCAAAAATGCAGTCAAGGCTTCAGGATGTAGGAAATTCGCTTTTGTTCCTAGGGAAGCAAAAACACAGAGAAAGCCATCATTAAAGAGGCCTAGACACTTCTAAGTATTGAATTGAGCAAGTGATAGTGTGTGAGAGGAGTGTGCTCCCGTCTGTGGGACTCTGTGGAGGATCCCAGCCCTTTGCACTGCTTAAACTTTGAAGGTATTTCATGACAATTGAGAAAATGCAGAATGGCCTAGAATATTAGATATTCATTTAGGGTAAAGCTGGTGCCCTAGGGCTGAAGAAGGTGGTGGTCTTATGTTGGTAAATGTCTTACTTTGGGGAAGAGTCCTTCTGAAGGGTTGAGAGGCAGACTGTCCAGAGCACTGTTTCTGCCTTCAAATGGCATGGCAAAGTCTAGCTGCGGTGTAGAGGGAGAGGGGAGACTGTGAAAAATTTCCCAAGATTGAATGCAAGTGAAGGGTCTATGTCTTGTCTGTTTGTTATACTCTCTTAAAACTTTTATTAAGTTCAAACATTTTAAAATAAATTAAAAGCAAACAACACTGTCTCACAAATAAGAAGATGACAAAATGTGTCCGAGAAGGTGCCCAGTGAGCTCACACGCATTTGCTTGATCCCTCTTAGGACAAAGGCAATGTGAGGAAGACATATGTATGCTGCTGATGGCTATACATTATTAAATTAGAGAATTAAATTTGCAGGAAGAGGGTGTTTAATGACATGCCTAGAATAAGCATGGATAGGCTATATTTAGGGAAAAGTTAATCTGTCCGGATGGATATAATCTAGACTCAAGAGTTGGTGCCACAGGGAATAAGGATAAGAAGATATTTGAACAAGAATGTTCACTGCAGAATTATTTAGTCCAGAACTAGCAATGTCAAGAGACAGAATTATAGTCACGTACTGGGACAAACTGCTAATATGTAAAGACTGCTAATATGAAAAAATTATTTGTTTTAGCACAGTCCAAAGTGCTGTGCTAACAAAAAGGAACCAGACACACAAGAGTAAGTGCTGTGTTCCATTTGTGGGAAGCTACAGGAAAAACAAAACCCTTCTCTAATGTGTACTCAAAGCAAAAGAAAGTTTTCTCTTCTGGCTGGAGGCACAGTTGGAGACTGCAAGCACACACAAGGGCATTTTCCTGCATGACAGGGATTCCGGTGGCGCCGGTTATACATGACATCACAAAGTGGTCCAAACGGACTGAACTGTGTTAAAATGGATCCACTGTCACATTTCCGTTACATTCCAGCATAGTTGATTTGTTTTAAACCAGGCAAAAATCTCTGAGATTCAGCTTGGAGCACACTCCTACAAATATATGTACATGTTTATAATAAAGAGACTTCCCAAGATGCTGATGATATAGACCGAAAAACAGTTCGCGCCAGCAGGGGAGGACAGAAAGTTCTTGGAGAATTTGATGGACTTTAATAGAAAAGAAAAGTGTAATAATTAAGAAACAAATATGGCCGGGCCCCCGCCCCAGCACCACAGGGACACTTCATCTGTACTTTAACACCTCTGTCTCCCAGAGTGTGGGTGTATGTGTATACCTGTGTCTGTGGAGACAGGAGTGTCAGTTCTCCAGTGCCATGCACGTACTCTGTTCTCTCTGAGGCCGTCTTTTCTTAAACTGGTACTCACCAAGCAGTGAACAGCAGGGACCTTCCTGTTTCCCCCTCCCATCGCCAAGCTCAACAGTTACAGGTGGCACTTGGGTTTTTTGTTTGCTTGTTTTGTTTTCCGAGACAGGGTTTCTCTGTGTAGCCTTGGCTGTCCTGGATTCATTTTGTAGACCAGGCTGGCCTCCAACCCACGGAGACCCCCTTTCTCTGCCTTCCCAGTGTTTTTTAAACATGGAAGACTGTATTCAGGTCCTCATGCCTTCAACGCAAGTGCTCTACTGACTGAGCTATCAACATTGAACTAGAAAAAAAATTTTTTTTAAAAAGTAAGTTAAGCAGTTGCCAGGCTGAATATAAGTGGGTAGATAAATAGGTGGGGAAGTCAGATGACTGAAATCAGAGTAAACTCAATCTGAACTCAGAGATTTGGACTTCTAAAGGGACCAGGCATCCCAAAGGACATAAAGGTGTGTGCTGATGGCTCCCCTAGATTCAGTAACTAAGCCAAACTGCTCAAATTTAGAGTGTTTCAGTTTGTAACAATGAAAAGAACTTTGACCTACAGTGTGTGATGTGGTAATGCCCTCGCTTTAAGGGAAACGAGAGACCAAAGGTTCTGGGAGTGTTTTCCTCCTGAATAGAACACAGGATGTTCATGCAGGGAAAAGAATAATTGAGGCTGGGAGCAGAGTGGCCACTGTTTTCGAGGACAGACACAAAGACTGATCTTTGTAACCCCAAAGAGTGTGGAAAGATTGTAGCCTCCTTTCCAGAAGTTTCCTTACCCTGGTTCTACTTCACCTCAACGTTTCCAATGTCCTAAGAAAGATCATAAACATATGTCAGTTTTGAGTTCCTTGAAGTTAAGCAAGAAATGTCTGTCTGATGTGCACATTTGGTCTATATGCACATGTTTTGTATAAAAGCAGATGATAGGCTGATGGAACAATTTAATCACTGACTGTTATATTCCTGATTACCACCAGAAATTATGACTCAATAGGTGTCCGGTGGGGACTGAGAATATTTTCTTAAGGATCTGTTTCGTTCTGGGTGCCTGGGATGGCGTGGAAGCGACAGGGGCCTAATACAAACAGGTAAATGTGTTATTCTCGTGGACTGCTCCTGCTTGGGAAGCTGGCTGCCCTTTCAAAGTACTTGAAAGAAACAGGCCTCCTCTTTGACTTTCCAATGGACAGCTAACTGTGGAGAAGGTTTAACACAGCCCTGCAGTTCCGGTCACCAGCTCTGTTGTAACACCCCCACCTTAGAGAATAAGCCAATCCCTGAACTACTCGCATCTTTCAAATGTGACATTTTTGCTTTGCTCAGGGAGGCTGTGTTTTACACACACAGCTTTTCTTGGCACATAAAAAGTTCAACCTTGTCCTAGATATGTTGGAGGAGTATTCTCTTTCCCTACTCACGTCAAGAGATTTTTGCCTCTTGTTTTATATTTTTTGTACATTGCTTTTCAGAACTGAAACACAGCTCCAAATCACCTTGGCAAAGTAGTTCTCTGAACCCAGCTGGCTTTCTTTTCCTCATCCTTATTCCAGGAACTTTCTGCATTAGTGTGGGCTGCTCAGGGCTGGGCTTGGCACCTGCTTTTTATGTGGCAACATTTTTATGAGTATATGAAGAACCGAAAGAAACAAGGGCAGTAGTCATAAACCAGCTCAGGGTTATTGCAGCTTGTCATATATGGGCTTATTTCTGGAACACTTTTATGAAATCACATTTATAAGATGTGAAACACTGAAAAATAAAGTTCAAGAGATTTGTTGAAAGAAAATGTCTCACCTTGAGATCGCTCATCACTTAGGCTTTCGATTTGGTGTCTCCAATGGTCATGTTTTAGGCTTGATCTGATCCATGGTGCTGCTGGAAAATGAAACCTCTCAGAAGTGAGGTTTAGTTGGAGGAATTATTTCATGGTAGACTTTCCCTTGAAAAAGACCCTGAGGCACAGGCCCGTTCCTGTCTCTCTGTTTCCTGGCTCTCATGGGATAAACAGGCTCCTTCTACTTCAGGCTCCTGTCGTGAAAGCTATAGTAGCTTGGGTCAGCACAGGTGCAGGTGGGCAAACCAAATTGTCTGTGGCCCAAAGACTCGGAATCCAGGAGCCAAAACAAACCTTTCTTTCAGGTAGATTGTTTTGGATACAGCATTACACTAATGGAAAGTTGATGAACACAGTGTAGAAACAGAAAGAGCACTGAGCGTTGTGGCTCATATCTGTAGTTCCAGAACTCAGGTTGGTAAGATAGGAGTATCTGAGTTCCAGGATAGCCTGGGCTACAAAATGAGAACCTATTTCAATCTGTTCCCCTGTCCCCGAAACAAAAAGAAAAAGAATAAAACACCCCAAAGCATATTAGAACAGTTGGATTTCATCAATACTAAAATCTTTTGTCCTTTGAAGGACCCTGTCAAGAGAATGGAAAGATAAACCACAGATGACGTGAACAGGCGTTCCACAAGGAATTTGTCTTGAGAACAGACACTTTCACGATCTTTTAAAACTCTAACAAAAACTTACAGTCCATCTAGAAAATGCAGCAAAGATAAGACCACACGTTCTATCCGAGGCTGTGAAAACAGCGAAGGTCCCTGTTTGCTTGCCAGCCAGCACAGACTATGTCTTTTGCTTCATGGATCAGTTCACGTGAAAACTAGTGGCCACGTCATATGCTCTGGAGACTGTGGAAAACTAGGTCACTAGTACCCAGCTGCTGGGAGGCTGCCAATGACGCAGAAAGCGTGACACCAGCTTACATGGCAGACATTTACACATGAGTGTTTACTCAGCTTTATTGAGGTAGCCAAACACTAGACATCTTCCAGGTTCGCTTTGGTGCATGTGTAAACGTGGTAGAGTCAGACCATGGGGTGAACAGTAAGTGCGTGTGCTGTTGATCCACACGAGTGGTATGACATGACATAACGGATTGTTAGCGCTTAGGGATTAAGCACAGGGAGGCATACGCATGATGCCCATACACGGGCGCTGAAGCCAGTTTCAACATCTCGGGAGTTACTCACAACTCTTGCAGATGGATTTTGTTAAAACGTGTTTGATTTCGGCGATCGTACGGATGAGCAGTTTAAAAATAGTTCAGGACCTCTGTAAATATCATACTTCCTGGTCTGTGTGGGCCAGAGCTGCCTCGATGAGGTCAAGAGGCCGAGGCTGAGCAACTCATCAGGCCTGTGAGTTGATCCATCCAACAACTGCTCCAACTGCGAGCTGCTGGAGTATGAGGAGGAGCCAGCCCGGCAGAACAGGGGCAGAACCTGAAGCCATTACTGAATAGGGCCAGTCTAGGGCCCATCGGCCGGCCGGCCCCCCGGCATGGTGCCAGTCTCCGGCCCATGGCTGGCCCGCAGCCCAGAGCTTCTGTGCCTCAAGCCTCCATGCCGCTTGCTCGGCTTGGAGAAGAGCAGGGTGTGGGGTGTGGGTTAGCAGTGTTGCTGCCTGCACGCTACCACCACAAAGGCCTAGCCTGGGGAGCCTCAGGGAGGCTGGCATTGAGGGTGAGGAGGTGCGCAGCAGCCTGGAGCTTGCACGGAACCGGCCCCAGATGCCGTCCCGAGGCAAGCCACAATACAGACCCAACTCCAGGCAACAGCGGGATGTCCGAGTATTTGCTGTTGTGTCAGTAACCAGGAACTTTGAACCACACCAACGGCTCTTTGCATTGTATAAAAACAAACCTGTGTGACACCCTGCAGTTTCTGATGGCTCCGTGACAAACAAATACGAGACGGAGAGGTGGGAAAGACCGAGCAACGGAGCAGTGTGTGTGTGATAGGACAGCGGTGACAGGAGTGAGAGAAGGTTGTGGTGGACAGCCGAACGTGTCACTGCACAGTGGGGTCGGTGGCGTGCAGCACAAGGGCGCTTGCGCACATTCAGCCTCCCAAGGGCCTGGCCGCATCGTCGCCTTGGTTTTGAGCGACGACACAACGTCTGAGATGGAGAACTGTTCCCTTTCTGGATTGGACGCCCTCCAAAGACCTCCATGGGTTGTGCCGGCCCTGGAGGCCGCACTGGTACCTGTGAGCTGATGCCCCAGGCTGTGCTGAAGCCCAGGTTCACTCGGATGTCTGTGGTCCGGGCGGCCGTCCAGGAGAACGCGGGTGGTCTGTGACGGCGCAGGAGGCCAGTGTGCGTGGTCCGGGTGGCTGCAGAGGGCCATGCTGGGGTGTGCAGTCCTGCTGCAGCCGGGTTGCGTTGATGTCCGCGGCTGGTGTTACCACCAGAGGCCGGGCGGACCCCTGCGGTCCGCGCTGCTGCCCTGAGCGGAGCTGATGCTCACGGGCCAGGCTGCTGCGGGAACCACATGAGTGTGAGCGTCGCGTGTTGTTCTGGAGGCCTGGTGATGTGCTCCGCATCCGTGCTGCTGCAGCGGAGGCCGTGTTCATGACTGGGTCTGCGCTGGCACCGGAGACCATGCAGAGGCCGGGGACCATGCCAATGTCGGTGGTCCCTGTCGCCAGAACTGATGGGGGCCCGTGATCCCTGCTCCCGCTGACCGTTAGGGGCAAGAAAGCTACGTTGGCCGTGGTGTCGATGACTGCAACTCTGCAGACTCACACAGTTGAGAAACGGGGACACAGACAACCCCTAGGCCCTGAAAGTAACAGCCGAGACGGAAAGCCATCCAGGACAATGCTTAAAAGTTGTGGTACAGATACCAACCTGTGGCTCTCCACACTTGATGGCTTCCGGTAGGGATGTGGGTGGGGAAGGACTCAGTTTTCTTTAAGGGGTTGGCTACTGGGGGTTTAATCCCGTGGGTTTGTGGGTAACATAAATTGGACTTTCTTTTCCCCCCTTTTTTGGGGGGGTAGGTCACAAGGCTGAGGTGCAGACTTGGGGGCCTGGGAGGTGAGTGTGATAATCAATTTTAGATTCTTTTACTTTATTTTTGCTTAAAGTGGGATTTAAAAATATACTTGTTAGAACAGAAAAAGCAGGCAAGCACTCATCTGGCGCCTGTGAAACACAGTCCTCCACTAAAATATTAGATTAACATTCCAGAAATGCATCTGTTCTAATGGGCAGGGCGCAGCTGTGTTTGAGTTTTACTCCTCTGCATATGGAATTTTGTAAAAAGGAAGGATGCTGTCACTCCCTGTCACATGGGGAGCATATTGAAAGAGCATGCATTTTCTTATTCTTCCTGACGTTTTATTTTTTATTTTTTATTTATTTTTTTATTAGAATTCCTAATGCCTGGCTTTTCTTGGGCCAAATCAGAATTGGCTTGGAAACAACCCATGCTGGCAGATTTTCCAGCACTATTTTGAGTTTCAGTGTGCAAACGGAACCTATTCCTGGTTCGCAATTTAAATGCCACAATTTATAAGTTGATTAAGAAGGGAGCAAAGTGCTTGCCACACGAGCAGGATGACCTGTCAAATGCGCAGAACCCACAAGAAAACTCTGCACAGCAGCACATGTGCCTATAATCCCAGCATGGCCAGGCAGAGTCGGGAGGGTCCCCGGGGCTTGGTGGCCCGATACTCTAGTCAAAGGCTGAGCTCCAGCTTCAGAGGGTGACTTTGTCACCAAAGATAAGGTGGTGGGTTGGGGTGGGGAGGGCTAGGCGTGGTGGCAAACGCCTTTAGTTCTAGCACTCGGAAGGCAGAGGCAGGGGGATCTCTGTGAGTTTAAGGACACCCTGGTCTGTATAATGAGTTATAGGACATCCAGGGCGATGTAGAGAGACCTTGTCTCAGAGAGAGAGAGAGAGAGAGAGAGAGAGAGAGAGAGAAGGTAGGTGATTGAGAAAGTCATTTGACATTGATATGTAGCTTCTACACATGCCCGTTTGAACACACATGAAAGCATGTACACACACACACCACCACCACCACTACCACCTCCACCATGGTTAAAAGCAGGAGGCATAGACATATCTCAAAGAATTCCTAGAACTGGTCATCAAAGTTCTTGTGTATACATGTCCGTGTTCCAAAATGAGATTCTGTTGATGGATAAATGTAAAATCAGTGTCCTGACTTAAAAAATTTCACTCAGGAAAAGAATAGGGCATCAAATCTTTACTTGAGTCACTAACCTATTTTCTGAGGTCATTTTGGGCCTGCGTATTTTGTAGACCTCAGGTTGATTAGAGTCCTAACTCCTCCTATCTGCAAGCATCAAGAACCACCTTAGTTCTAGCTGCTTGCCAATGCTTGCCCTGCAATCCACTCACCAGAGCCTGGCACCAGTGCCATTCCTTTTCAGAGAGTGCCAGGCACTGAAAACTAACAAGCCCACTGGCAAAGCCACCGAGTCTTTTCTTCTCAGAGCTTAGGTGCTCAAGTTGGGTAGCGTGTTTACTGTTCTTCCATCAGAATATTAAAAAAAATCCCTCAGTCAGTTGAGAGTAAATCATTTAATTAAAATTAAAAACATCTAGGCTGAGTATGGTGCCGGCTCATGCCTTTGATCCCACCACCTTTGTTGGGGATTGTTCTGATGCTGACCCTAAGATCTGGTTACACCTATCCTTGTTGTAGAAACCTGCCTAAAACATACCCGATTGGTTGATTAATGCCTGGGCAGGGCAGAATGGGATAGGTGTGACTAGGGTTCCTGGGGTTTTGGGTTCAAAAGAATCATGGGACAAGAAGAGAGGAGGAAGGAGGACACCGCAATGGGTTAGTGTGGAGAAAGAACCACGTGAGCTGGGAGGAAGGACTCCAATAATGGCGTGGAAAGGCCCAGATGAAGAATAAAAGCAAGTGTTTATAAGGTTATGGATGGAAGATAGTGAGGAGGATTAAGGAGGATGGCATTGGATGGGGGCTGGGAGGCAGATGGTGTGGTCATTGAGAAATATCTGCCCGGCACAAGGTCAACAAGGCAATTATAAATCCAACAGGTGTCTGTGTCTCATTGTTTGTGGGAGCAGGTGAGATAATACTGCCGTGATAGTCTGAGGGCTAATAATAAACGCTATATAGCCCAGCACTCTTTTTTATTTACAACAACACACCCTGGAGGCAGAGGCAGGCAGATCTCTGTTTGACGCCATTCTAGTATACAGAGTGAGTTCCCGGACAGCAAGGGCTACACAGGGACCTCCCTCACCACCGCCATCCCCTACCCCACCTCAACCCCAAAATTTGCAAACTCTACCTTGCAGGCTAATGTTTTTGTTAATAAGAAGACTGACATATTTTTGTGCACCTCAGACTTAGAAGACAGGCCCACTGTGAAGGAAGCTCATCTATTTTCTGCCTTCTTTTCTGGTGTTTGAGGCAGGTTCTAAGGTAACCTAGGTTTGCTCCTGACTTGTTACATAGCCATTACCTGAGTACTGGGGTCAAAGTGTGAATTTTGTTTCTGTTTTTGTTTTTGCAGCCGTAGAGACTGAAGCTAGGAGGCTGGTACGCATGGCAGAAGTGCTCTACCCCTGAGTTCCAGCCCTTGCTCTTTATTTTTATGCTTTCCACTAACATGACTTTAGCTTGCTTGGTGGCTTTCATCCTGGAGCTGAAAGCCTGTGATTATGGATTTGCTACAGGGAGATGTGTGTGTTTTCACACAGATAAGACCCTTAGGCCAGACATCTTCAGATAAGGGTCAGGGCAAGTTAGAATGAGTTATCTTGTGTGGCAAGCACCACATATGATATCTTGGGGGCTCTGACAATTTCTTGGACTTCATTTAACGGCTGGACCCTGGGCTTTCAAAGCTGTCTCATGGCCACTATAAATGTGTGTGATGGACTCAGTAGCATCCACTTTTGGATCTGCTAAAAGATGACCTTCTTTTCAAGGTCAAAGCAAGACCTCATCCATTTTGGCCAATACTTGCTCAAGGGTGTGCTGGTCCCCTTGTGACACTGCAAGGTGATTTCAGATGTTGGGAGAGTTATTTCAAAACCAGTTGTTACATATTTGTGGTAATGGGTATTCACCATGGCCAGACTGTAACCTCAGGTTTTGTAACATTATTGATTAGGGTTCCTGCACTTTGAGAAATGGAGTTGAAGCTGTGGAATACTAGGAGAGGGAGAAAGAAAACAGGCACCTGCAAGCACCTGCAAGCTAGCCAAGGGAGTGTTCTACCGACTGGGTCTCAGCCCGTGTTTTAGCTTCTGAGGTAAGATTGTTGACCATAGTCTGCAGGGGACCGACTCTCAGGTGGGTGATGAAGCCTGAATTCCACACCAGTCTGCCGCTGAAGCCCACCGACTTTACTCCTCACGGTGAGGAAACGGAGAATATGGCATAACGGACTTAGCGGGGGTGATGGATGGCTTTCAGCTCTTTCCCTGACTGAGCAGGAATTAAAAATGGCCGCCTGTTGCTTTTCATCTTGATAACGGGGCTAATAGCAGCGAATCACAGAAACTGGGTAATAAGTACACATGCGGGTGAAGAAGAAGAGAAGCACCAATTAAGAAGCAACAACAGCAAAAGAAAATCTTGGCCAAAAAGTGTGACTTACCCACATATTGCTAGTTTAAATGAGCTTCACTTTTTCAAGGTACTTGTTGTGGACAGCACTCGCAAGCGGAAGTGATGTGCTCTTCCTCTTTTCCTCAAGCTTTCTAAGAAAATCTTTTTCTGTAAATCCACACACGTTCACAAGCACACATGTACGACTCATTTCCACTTACATACACACACACACACGGTACTACATATGTATAACACCATTTCAGGGACCATACAAACATAATTAACATACATGTCACACACTAGGGACACACCACTCCAGACACGCTACTTGCACTAGACAAATGCATGCTACTTCCACATGGACATATTCTCACACCTATCTTGCACAGATGCACCTCAAAAGCACCACAGACATACAAGCCACGCTCCACGAAACACACTCCATGAAACAACTTGTAATGTGCCCACACATCCACTTACACTTCACAAAGCACACATTTTCCCACACGCAGAGCCTCGCTCACGCCACTGCACGCAACCCCAAGCTTCAGAAACTCAGAAACAAGACTGTCTGTTCTAAGTTACTTACGCTACGCTTAAAGCACCAAAGCGGAGATGTTGTCGTCTTAAGGTTCTGTTTCCAAACGAGGGGTGGAACATCCAGGATGACCGAGGCACTCGATAAAAACAGTCTTTGCCTTGGTCCAGATTCCGAAGCAGATGTGCCAGGGAAAGCCAGGAATTTGTGTGTTTAATGTACCTCCTGGGCTGCCAGGTAATTTTTTTGTTTTTTATTTTGAGCTCTGCTGGGGACGGAACTTAGGACCTTACACCTGCTAGGCACAAGCTCTTTGCTGAGCTGTCCCTCCCATCCTCTCATCCTTTTCTTACTTCTCTGTTTCGGGAGAGTCTGACTGAGTTGTTCAGGATGGCCTCTCGGCCCAGGTGAGCCTTGAACTCATGATGCTCCTGCCTAAGTCTCCCGAGTTGCCGGACCACCAGGCGCTGTGTGCAAGGCTGGCTTCCTTAGGACATGCTGCGGCCTTGAGTGATGCAGAAGTGGGTTCCACATATTAGTTATGCTCAGAACCCCCCGCCCTCAGCCCTCTGCCATCCAGGGCGGGTAGAGGGGTCATCGGGACCTGGGTGCATGGCAGTGTTGTCCGATCCCTGGTTGCAGGACTGCAGGACAGGAGGGGTGTGACAAATGCTGCTGCTGAAACATCTGGAGTAGCGCGGGGCCCTGAAAGCGACATTGAAGGGCTGACATAAGACCCCACCCACGCCTCAGCAGTCCCCTGCTGTACTTGAGAAGTCAAGTCGGGAGGAGAGGGGACACAGTAGATACTGCTAACTCACCTAGTTTAGTATCTCACTCAGGCTGAACTCCTGATTCCGTAGATGCCACCTTCCAGCTGCTGGGACTCAGGTACATGCTGCTTCACCTGTTACTGAGCTTGTCTGAACACGAGGAATAGGTTTTGGTGTGCTGTGGTAAACAGAAGAGACCTTTCTGTTTCTCCAGAGGAAATTATTGTGCAAAATCCTGGTTAGCTGATGCCACTATTCATACAAATATGCAGTATCCATAGATTTTGTGTCACCTTTGGCATAGTCCCAGTTTTAAGAATCATAAATGCTTGTGCCTTATGTTGCCATCCTAAATAAATAATCACTTTTATTCTTAATTTTGTATTCTTTTTTTTTTTTTTTTTCTAAGAGACTCATAGGTTAAATAAACTCAACTACCAACTATACCCAAGGCAGTTCACGGAACTGTAGAAAAGAGTGATTGCTTTGTTATTGCCAAATTCCATCAAAGGGCTCTTTATCCCGGGGACACGGAGCCTGGCCAGCACTGTAAGTTCCCTGCTGACTTCTCAGAAATTCCAAATGTGTGGACTGCAGCCTGTGCCTGTCAGATTGAGTCCAGTCAGTGATGGTTGCGGACCCATCACAGGTGACAGCCTGATGACTTGGGTGCCGTGTAGCTTTGCAGAGAAGAGAGAATGGATTGGCCAGTTGAGTGGGGTGCCTGGTCTCATGGGCTGATACAGGATGTGTGTTTTAGTTGGATGTGTGTAGCTTAGTTGGTTTATTTGTCTAGGGGTGTGTGTGTGTGTGTGTGTGTGTGTGTGTATCTGTGTTCTGGAAAGTAAGCCCCTCAGAAAGTAAATTCTTTATTTATTTATTCAATCATTATTTATTTATTTAGACCTGGAAAGGCTGTGGCCAGGCAGACCGGTGACTGTGAATGCTCCAGGGCTCAAACAACTGTAAGGGAAAGGAGAAGCTATCGTAGAGTCCTGGAAAAATGTGCAGCGATCCCATTCCAATACAAGCCAGACACAATTACAATTTTCTTGGTTCGATGGACTCATCCCTTTTTAGTACTTTGTGGGGATGGAGATCCTGTTTGTCAAGGAAATTGCTTCATGGCTGTGATGTGTTTCAGTACTGGACACTGACCTCACAGCCTCTTACATTCTAAGACCTGGCATCAAGCTGTGCTTTCCGCTCTGTGACTTGGGACTTTTAAAGGAAAATACGGTGTATGTGTGTGATGCATAAAGATGATGTCATAGAAATGTATGATTTTACTATATACCACAGCCAGGTTCTCTTTTTTTGCCCTGAGATTATAAAAATGAGTCAAGAAACCATGTCATCCTGAAATAGAAACCAAAGCAATCACTTCCAGAATGATTGTTCCCTCCCTGCACGTGTGTGTTTCATGTGTTGCTATGGGTTTGTGCATGTGTGCTGGCATGTGGATGCACATTGAAGCTAAAGGTACATGTCAGGTGTCTTCTTCAATTGCTCTGTATGATTTTTGTTTGTTTTGAGACAGGGTTTCCTAGTGAACTTGCTAATTTGGCTAGACTGGCTAGCCAGGGCAACCCATGGATCCACCCATGTCTGTCTACCGGCTCACACCTGGAGCCCAGCCTCGCTCTCATTCATACTTATTCTTAGACATTCTTTTGTTACATCGTGTTCTTATTGCATCTAGAAGGCAAAGGCAACCCACTGACTGGCGCTGTACAGAGCAGGTCATAGTACTAGCAGTGAATGAGTCACAGAGACTTGTAATTAATACAAATATTGCTGCATATATACATTTCACCAAAGCCACCACCACCACCACAATCACAGCCCCTTCAAACACTGAAGTTTCTTGTAACACTTTATCTTTCTTTGTTTATAACTCGAGTGAGAACACACAGCTCCTTTGCCTCCTCTGCCCACTTCCTAATTTGGAAATTGGGGCACTAGGTCTATAAAGCAATTAGAGAACAAGGGTTGTTTTTTTTTTTTTCCCAGTGTTCTTTGTAAGTGACTCAGAGAAAAGTACTTAAGAATGAGTGTAAAGTTCAGAGGTCCAGACGTATGGCTGTGTGGAAGTTGTCATGATGCCAGAGACAACTGGAGTTTCTTTTTCTGAGACAGTTTCACACTGTAGTGCGACTAGTGTAAAATTAACTATATAGCCATGGTAGCCTTGAACTCTGACCAGCCCTTCTGCCTCTGTCTCCTGGTTATGAGATTGCAGGTTTATTACCATTTGTTTAATATAACAGGGTGTGTCAATTCCTTTTCTGAATTTTACTTCACACTAGCTCTTGAAATCAATATTGATGCAGTCATTCCAAATTGTTCAAATTTATACCATTTCATGCAAAGTAAATTTACATGCTTTTTTTGAAAAAAAAAAAAAAATAAAGCTGTAAGCTTTGTAAAAATCTCATCACAACAGTGGAGGCTGTGGCGAGCTACCCAGATGCCCTTCTAACCAGGCAGTCACCCTATCTACAGCGAAAGCCTGCACGTTGCAGCGTTATTTGCTCAGGTTCCAGGCCCTCTGCAGAGGCATGCCTTGGCTGGTGCTGGGGAATGAAGCGGAGAAGGAGGCTCAGCTTCCCTTGTCTATCCTGAAAGAACTACTGAGGTCCTGCCCAGCTCTCTGAGCTGCTCTGAGGCCCTGGAGGCTTCCGTTGCTGGTGTGGGGAGCTTGGTTTCTTGAGCCCAGGCCTAGCGTTCCTTCCATTCTCCGACAGTTTTGTAGAACACCCCCTAAAAGATTACTGTATTTACAATTCCTCTATTTTTTAATATCAAACATTCAAACAGACTCCATATTATTATTATTTTTTTGCTATAAAATGTAGATGGATATTTAAAGAAATACATTTGAGATTCTAATCTTTCTCTTTTCTTTAGTATGGATGTTAATGACAAGATATGAGTGGCTTGAGATCAAAGGTCATAAACCGGTCACTCTGAGATTTAGTCATACAGGTGTTCATGTATATTGTATGTAACTAAAGGTGTGTGTAACAGGACCACCCAGGACTATGAAATGCTGTAAGTGGCTTATTAGCAAAACTTTATGATCTGCTCTGAGTAGTTTCTGACACAGTTCAAATAGGCCATCCTTATTTAAGTATGAGACACATTTAATACAAAGAAAAAGGTTGACTATAGTGTTTCCTTTCATCCACAACAAGCGCTCCACATGTAGGATCTTGGTGATAGTCTGTAATGAGTTTGACTTTTGGGGTCCAAGGCATGCATTTTCTTTGGGAGGCATTACAGGATTAAGGGAAAACACCTAAGGGTTAAGCCTTGGCTTTGTGGGAGTCAGCGTAACCGGCTTGGAGCTGGAGCTGGATCCTTAGTGTTGCCAAGATAAGCGAGAAAACACCCCGCACTTCCACATTTGCAGGAAGGAATTAAGGATACCGACAGCATTTCTGTGATTTTATAGCTAAACACCCGTTTCCCCCCTGCTTCCTTGGCTAAGACCGTATGAAGCAACAAAGCTCTAAGCCATCTCCATTCGTGGTCCAGGTCACTCTGCTGCTGGAAAATTTTCTCGTTCTCTCTTTTATGTCAAAGTGATTTCTGTCTTTTCCCAAAGACCCCCACATCATTAGTAAGAATGAGAATAATGCTATTTCCTTTTAGGCAAATTGTATGAATTTCTAAAACCCACTATTGCTTATTCTAATTTGCAAAGGTCATGAACACGGCTGTGTATAATTGCAAGTTGAGGACTGTGGCAGCGTGGCCTCATTTTCGTTTATGGGACTGACTGGAGGAAACAGACCAAGGCTTCTAGACCCAAAGCTGAAGGCAACGTTTCTCTGAAAATCTTTTTCAAGAGATGGCAGAAATTCATGTGTTTATTTAAATGGGTCAGGTAGACTTTAACTATTATAAAGTTTCTTTTATATTGAAAGTAGAACTTTAAGCAAGTTGTAGAGGACTTTTCTAGTTCATGAAAATCTGAAATTATCTTATCAAGCATAACGTTTTTATAAAAGTTCAAACGGACAAGAAAAAATTTTAAATAATACAAAATACATTTATCCTACTAAAATAGTATATACTGAAGGAAAATAGAATTATAATTGGACAGAGATGCAACAACATAGCTTTAAAAATCATTTTTAAGGGTTTTATATGGCATGAGGACATCTTTCACCCAAACAAATGTCATGAAGTGATTATAGTCATTATTACATCCAAAGCATTGAAATGTCAGGGTAATTGACATCACATTGGGCTTCGAGGGGAATAAGATGACATATTTGGATTTTAACCGACTCTTATGTTATAGACAAAAAGCTCTCTTCCTCCTTCCATCCTGGCTACACAGACACAGACACACACACACACACACACACACACACACACACACATCTTTCCCCAGAAACCATACTCATACCCCACCAACACCCATACTGTCAGTACATCAAACGTATAGGGGACCTGAAAATTTTATTATGTGGAACACTTGGGAAATTCATTCCCCTAAAAGCCAATCAATTGATTAATTTTATGATAGAAATTCATTCTTTAGCGTCAACTCTGTGTTTCGACTGTCTGCTCTAGCCTGGCACTCCTGTCTTTGTCTTCAGTTTACTCATTTTCGTACTTCCTGTGTGAGGACTGGCTCCCAGAGTCCTTTTGGCTTTGATCCCCTCTCATTACAGGAGTTCTTCCTGGACTGATGTCATTAATACGCTTCCCTGGGGCTGCTCCCCAGGGATTTAGCCTTCTATCCCTTACCCCTCTGCAGTCAGCATTCCTGTGTAGACTTGTCTGGCTGCTGCAGCCAAGGCAGCTTTACCTGACTGAGGTCCAGACACGACGGGAATGATGGAGGAACCATGAACTCCTGCGCTTACTTTGAGGGACTTACAACACTTCAGATGTAAGGGGTGGAGCATCTGAACAAGAATCGTTGAAATTTCAACAAGAATTGTTGAAATCTAGCCAACAGAGTTTGTCCATTTTCACAGGGTAAAATGAAACAATTGTTGTCTCACATGCTCCTTTAAAACATATATTTAATTTATCAGGAAAAAAATTTTTTTTTTGTTACAATAAGGAGGCATTTCATATGTCAACGGAAATAAAATGTACACAGAATTTATCCAAGACATATTGTAGTCACTACTGTCAAGAGTTTGAGAGAGATCTCCAACTAGTCTTACAAAAATACGAAAGCAAAGCTATTTTGGTGGGGATGATGGTGGTAAATGGAATTGTAGTTTACAACCGGAGTAACAGCCCTCGATGATTCATCCCTGTAGTTGCTGAGTGAGCTTTAAATCAGGGTTTGAGCCGGGCATGGTGGTGCACTCCTGCAATCCCAGCACTCAGGGAGCCAGAGGCAGGAGGGTCTCTGTGAGTTCCAGGCCAGCCTGATCTAAAAAGCAAGTCCAGGACAGCGAGGGCTACACAGAGAAACCCTATCTCGAAAAACCAAGCGAAACAAAGATCAGGATCTGAAAACTGTGTTAATTGAGGGCTTTCACTTACACAGAAGGGTTAGCAGATTGGCAGTTTCGGTGAAATTACCAGCCTTCCAGGTAACTTGTGGGAGAGGCGTGTGTTTCTAGCTTACACTGGGGTTTCTTTCATGCTTTTATATGACTACCTTTGGTCATTCTATAAATGCTGCTCATTATCATGACTTATATTAATTTTGGAAAATGGATTATTTTAATCTGTGCTTAATTAACAGACAGTTTACAAACTCACAACTTCCGAATCATTTATGAATTTAATTTTGGGGGTTTTGTTTTTCTGAGACAATGTCCCATGTAGCCCAGTGTAATGGAAGTTTTGGTTTTCTTAAAAATTCAGTTATGTCAACATGTTTTTGTTATAATCCCAAGTGTGGGATTTTAGTTTGTTCATAGCTGATTATTGCTGAGTGCAGGGGCTTGGTCTTTGCCAGCCGGAGTTAACTGCATTCTGAGGACTTTGAGGGGGACAAGTATGATAGCCCAGCAGAAGTCATGGCAGCATGGAGGAGGTGGAGGAGGACTGTTTGCTATGCTTTCTGGCTTGCTGGTTTGCTGGTTTGCTGGTTACCTGGACTTCTGGATATCCTGATGGCTGAGATTGGTATTGCCCTAAAAAGAGTCCTGCTACCCTACCCAGCAGGAAGTAGCCAAAGAGAACTCCACTCCCTCTCCCCAGTAGCCTTTCTGTCCTACCTGGTGTTGTGGTGTTGGAAGGGATTGGGGTGGAGAAGAGAGAAAGGTATAAGATAACCAAATAGTTTAAAAAGGGTTCAACAAGTGGCCCCCAGACATAGAACTTGGAATAATGGGAAATCTGGTTTCTAATACTGTAGAGCAGACAGCAGGGTATGGAGAAATGAATAGACTGTTTCAGGATATCACAAAAAGTTTATTGTGGCTACTGCCACTGGGTTCTCTCCTGCTTTGCTCTCAGAAGGGGTTTTCTGGTTTTGCTTCTTCCTGCCTTCCATTTTTAAAAAAGGTTGGGAGAACTGTTGAACAATTAGAAACGTTACGAGTGAATATGGAGAGATATGAGAATCAAAAAAACGGGTGAAATAAAAAAGTCGGAAGTGTCACTCAATTCTGTCGCTTTTGAAAGCATTGCGGAATGGGCTGTGCAACTAGAGACTGTGGGTGGAGATGGAAATGCTTGGGAAGGGAACAGCGCTGCTGGAAAAAGAGAGAGAGAAAAAAGAGGGTCAGAGCTAGTAACTGACAGCCTGAGTTCCCCTGAAATTGCCACCCTGCCCTGCTCAGAGCACTTTCAGTGTTAGGTCTCTGGGGTCATACAGGGCGAAGCAGGAGACAGCCTGCTTTAAGAGAAAGGGTTAATTTTTAAGCAAACTGAGATACCAGAGAAGCAGCCCTGGGTTAAAAGATTACCACCATTAGCTTTCCCAGTACACACCAAAAGCTTGACATATCAAAACTCTTGATACTTCAATCTCGGTAATTTGGTCATTTGAAAAGAAATTGTGACTAAGCTGCTGAGCGCCTCAGAGTTCAAAATCCCTGGTGTGTTAACTCTGAGAAATACGGTACTCTCTGGCAGCGAAGCAACACTGGGTTCTCAGCAAGAGTGCTTGAGCATCCCAGGTTTGTGGGCCCCCTGAGATGAAAGGTGTCCGTGGATACAGGTCTAAGGGAGACCTATGAGGTAATCTCTTAGGAAGCAGCTCTGGAGTCCTAGGTCAAGGCTCAACAGCAAAAATTATGAGTCATCAGGTTACAAAAGAAACAATTGATCTAAAAAGGGTTTGGTTCCTTGATCATCTGCTTTTAAGAAAACAACAGTAAGTCTCGTTCATGTTAGAAGAAAAGCCAATGTTTTAAACAGAAAGGGGGAACTGCGGATGTGAAAATGTTTTTGTTTTAACCCCAGGTGTGGGATGTGGGACTATTCGGATGGTCCACAGCAGCAGACTATTTGCCTCGTACCCACTCTGATAGGAGTTCCTTGCCGGCTGCAGATAGTTTAAATCTGAGGACTCTGGAGAGGGAATAAAGGCCAGACCCTGGAGAGTATTGGGGTGCTCCCGCTTTCTGTTCCTGGTTGCTGTTGGTGCAGTGTGGCAAGAAGTTGGAGATCTCCTAAAAAGAAGATTGGACTTGCCCCAAGGTACCCGACGACCCTACCCAGCAGGAAGTAGTAAAAAGGGCTAGTCCCCTTTCCCTTACAACCTTCTTTTCCCCCTACCTGGGGTTGGGGAGGGGGTGTTGGAAGGGAGGTATGAGCTTTAAGGGACCCCCAAATAAAGTAGCATTTAAAAAACCAGCTCTTACAGCCTAGGCTAGTCTTCAGCTTACTACATTGATGGCGTTGACTACCCGACCTTCATAACTACAGCTTCTGAAAGCTGCGATTTCAGGCATGTGCCATTTAATAGTCACCCAGCTCATTTAATGTTTTAAAGAGCTCCAACCATTCAAGCTTACTTTGTTAAAAAACAAAACTCCACGACTGGAGTATTTTTTTGTTATTCTGAACTAAATTATTTCACAGATGGCAAAGAGAATATAAATTACTCAAAAGAGTTCCTGCATACATCCAAAGCTCAAGTTAGCTACTGGTTGGCAATTTAGAGTTGATAAAGAACAAAAGCTCTATTTTAAGCTCTTTATCCAGTTAGCTGTCTGAAATGGTTTCACAGCTTAGTCAGGGAGTGCTGGCCAAGTACAGAGAATAGTCACAGAAATGTTCTGCACAACCCAGTGTGGAAATCAAAGAAGCCAGGAGAATGTTTTTGGTCTTGTGACAACTGTGGAATCTGAGTCAAAAATAAAAGAACTGTTGGTGCTACCCTGCTGGCCCAGGGAGTGCCTGCCCAACCCTGAAAGTTATTTCTTTGTTTTCTGTTTTTAGAGATTTCTAGCCTCGTCCTAAAAAAGAACACATCGAATTTCTACAGAAGGATGCCGAGTCCATCTTCAAAAGAAAAGCAAAAGGCATAGCTTTATGTCCTTTGCACCACTCACATGCACGTGGACATTTTTACCTCTGGGAAGCTGAAAACCCAGTGCTAGGTCAGCCTTTCTAGCCCACAGACAAGCGGCCTTTGCTTGCAGTGTGGCTGCTTGCTTTGCAGGCGTTTGAAAGCAAAGGTTCACTGAGATTTGGGCCCTGTTTATTTTCTCTGAGAACAGATCCCTGGAGGCTGATGGTATGTCCCCTCTCTGATTTCCTGTGAATTATGCCTTCCCGAGTCACTGACTCATCTCTTGCTATCAAGATGTAAACTCCCCAAGAACAGGAGAACAGCATCCTCCTCTCTGAGTAGGTGTGATTAAATTTTACAGTGACAGCACACGTGTACAAAGGCAGGTGCGACCAGGAGAGTCACGGAGCCTCAGGGTAATCATTCCTGAGCCTGTCCATTCACGCGCCAAGTTGCTCACTGCACACTGCTGCCTCCCTGCAGGCCTAAGATGGAGGTTGGCTGACATTACTGGTGGTGAGGTCACTGCAGACCTTCTGGAAGGTGTGACTTTCAGGTGTGAAGCCTGCAGACGCTCAGCAGTGGCTGGACTGGCTTACCAGAGCAGAGAGTAGGAAGGACACAGTGGTTTTCAAGCTCCTCACTGCCTTTTCTTTGTTGGCAACAGCGCCCTTCTAATTGCCCCATCCTCCCGGGTTCTCCCTATAATAATCTACCAGATGGGGGCTGGAGAGATGGCACAGCAGTTAAGAGCACTGAATGCTCCTGCCAGAGGACCGGAGTTTAATTCCCAGCACCCACATGGCAGCTCACAACTGTCTGTAATTCCTGTTCCAGGGATCCGACACCCTCACACAGATTTATATGCAGTCAAAACACCAATGCACATAGAATAAAAATAAACTATTAAAAAAACAATCTACCAGATGGACATGAAATCCTGAGCAGTTTTCAGTCAACTGTTTTACCTGCCCTGTCCTATGCTAGAAAATTGCTAAACTGCTTTGGGTTAAAGTGCTCAAGTGCTGTAAATGAACAGAAATCAGGAGACTTGGAATCAAAGGGTGATTGGCTCAGAGAGTCACCTGTACAGTATTTTTGAACTATTTGAGCCTTAAATTATCTTTAACACATGGACAGATAATCCATGACTTAGAGGGACATCTTGAAAATTAAATGGGGAAATAATATGAAAGGGAACAAGTGTGCAAAAAGGCTGTTTTTCAAGGTGCCGATGATCACTCACACATTATCAAGTCCTGGATACTCAATTCAGGAGCGGGAATTCTGAGTGTGAAAGGTACCTGTGAAGTGAAGATATCCTGGGAAAAATGCCTCTCTGGAAGTTTTCCATGTCCTGAAAGTGAATACATCTGTGTGTTAAGCTGTGGGTGTAGATAAGTGACCAGGAGTGAGAAGCCTGCCCTTGGCTGACCTAGCCTTTGGCCCAGGAAATGACTCACTCATAAACCTCATTGATGGCTCCCGTATCTTCTGCTTCCAGGTAGGTGTAGCCACTGGGGAACTACTGCAGGTGACCTTGATGTAATTTCTTTCTTGGTAAGGTGGTGGGTTGGCAAAGGCAGTTGAGGTTCCGAGTTTTCCATTGAGTTGGGGAGCAGGGCAAGGCATGAGATGACCTTTCTGCAGGAGTCCACAGGGCTTCTTGTGCTGTTCTTGCTCAAGGCAACTGTTCCTCTCTCCTTTTCAGTTTTGGTGACTGCTCCTTACCTTTGTCCTGTTGGATTTAGGTATGAATGTGTCTCTAGATCAGCACACTCATGTTACAGCACTGGGATTATCCTTTATCGGGACCTTTGCAAATAGACTTCTGTAAATCAGCCTTCCTCGGACCATCTTAATTTGAGCACGTCATCTGTTTCCGGTAGGAAGCCTGGTTCATATGTCATGCCCACAAGGTAGAGTTGGAGAACAATTCCTGTGACACAGGGTTCACAAGGTCAGTGTACCGGGCTTCCAGCACCCACGAGTGTGTTCTACAGGACAGGTTTGGACTTGAAGTATGTCTGAAGAACTGTGTCACGGTTAAAACCTCTTCTATGATCTTGTTTAACCAGTGCTACTTGGAAAACAGTATTCAAATCACAAAGAGAAAGATGAAAGGAAGAACGGCCAGAGAAATACAGTTGTGTGTACTGCATTGTCAGAGAGAGAGAGAGTAAGAGGAGATTTGAGGAAGTAAAGTTGGATTTCCTTCCCGGCTGGGACCCTTGCCTGGGTCACTGGGGTGAGTTTCACCTTCAATCTCTCTGGGCTGGGCTGTAATTACCCCCCGCCCCCACCACCACCACACACACAAGGCTTTGGAAAAGTCCCACTTCGGAAGACAGCTTTTTCTAATGCTGTGAGCCCAGCCCTGTTGTATCTGGTTCTTTTTAAATTTTTTTTTTTGGTTTTGGAAAAAATTCAATACATCAACACTGGTTAGATGAGAGTAAATGACATTGGGAGCCTGAAGTGATGGTGGATGTAATAGTTTTAATGATAACCGGGAGCTGAGGTTTTCATTAGGCAAACTTGAAAATCTCGTCTTCCAGACAGGATTGTTTTAGATGAATGGCTGAAGAGAAGTGTATTTTCCTAACAAAAGACCCATGAATGTGGCAAAGAACATTGAACATATCAATTTATACTTCCACAAGGCTTAAACATTTCATTCATACTTGAACTTTTTATTTATTTTTTTATTAATTACAACTTATTCACTTTGTATCCCATCTATGGCCCCCTCCCTTGCTCCCTCCCAATCCCACCTTTCCTCCCTCTTCTCTCTTGTTCCTCCCCCAGTCCACTGATAGGGGAGGTCTTCCTCCTCTCCTTCCATCTGACCCTATCCTATCAGGTCTCATCAGGACTGTCTGCGTTGTCTTTCTCTGTGGCCTGGTGAGGCTGCTCCCCCCTCAGGGGGAGGTGAACAAAGAGCCAGCCACTGTTCCCATTACTAGGGAACCTACTTGGACTCTGAGCTGCCATGAACTACATCTGTGCAGGGGTTCTAAGTTATCTCCATTCATGGTCCTTGGCTGGAGTATCAGTCTCAGAAACGACCCCGTGCCCCCATATTTTTTGGTTCTGTTTCTCTCCTTGTGGAGCTCCTGTCCCCTCCATGTTTTCCATCTCCCCCTTCGTTCATAAGATTCCTTGCACTCTGCCCAAAGTTTGGATCTGCTTCAAAACCCTGCTGGGTAGAGTCTTTCAGAGGCCCTTTGTGGTAGGTTCCTGTGCTGTTCCCTGTCTTTTCCTTCTTCTGATGTCCATCCCATTTGCCTTTCTGAGTGAGGATTGATCCTTTTACCAGGGGTTCTCCTACCCAGGGGAACCCTCCTTCATTGCTGGTGGGAATGTAAACTTGTACAACCACTTTGGAAATCAATCTGATGCTTTCTCAGAAAATTAGGAATAGTGTTACCTCAAGATCCAGCTATACCACTCCTAGGCATATATCCAAAATATGTTCAAGGATACAACAAGGACATTTGCTCAACCATGTTTATAGCAGCCTTATTTATAATAGCCAGAAGCTGGAAATAACCCAAATGTCCCTCAACTGAGGAATGGATACAGAAATTGTGGCACATTTACACAATAGAATACTACTCAGCAATTAAAAACAAGGAAATCATGAAATTTGCAGGCAAATGGTGGTAACTAGAAAAGATCATCCTGAGTGAGGTATCCCAGAAGCAGAAAGACACACATGCTATATACTCACTTATAAGTGGATAATTAGACATATAATATAGGATAGATATACTAAAATCTGTACACCTAAAGAAGCTAAGCAAGAAGGAGGATCCTGGGTAAGATGATCAATTCCCATACTTGAACTTTGAGTATGTCTTCTGATTCATATTGTTCATTTGACAACAATCATTTTAAGATGGGATTGCTTTTTTCTGGCAGTCTTCCTTCCTGCTAATATACTATGCTTGTACCACTGTATGTTTCACAGAGAACTAGCAACTCTAGCTACTTGCCTTTGGGTTGGCATCACACTGACCTGGAGTCTAACACATCTGGTGCTTATGTACTCATTATTCTTTGTTTCTGCAGGGCAAACAATGTAGTATACTGTATATGTGAACCCAGAAGAAAGGGGTTAGCTACCTTACCGTATGGCAAGTAATGCAAGAACATCCAAATAAAACATTCGTTTTTACACGGTAGCTGAGTTTTATACAAAACTTATGAATGTTTGTTTTATAAGACAACATAATACCCAGTAAGCAGGATGAGCTCAGCCACTGTTCTTCAGTGGGTATGTATTTCCTAAGATGGTTTTCTTACCTTTCCAGGAGAAGAAACTCCATTTCATGCTTACTGAGGAAGGACAACATTTTTATTTTTCCAGCTAAGTCCCTCTCCCCCATCTTTTTTTATGTTGACTTGTTGTTGGCTGATATGCATAAAGATACTTTGAAAAAATTAGTCTTCCTCCCTTCTTTTCTTCCTCTCTGC
>REGO01000119.1:683957-708252 GCA_010120015.1 Rhombomys opimus
TTTTCTTGACAGGGTCTTATGTAGCTCTGACTTCAAACTCACCACGTGACTGATGAGGACTGTGGACTTTTCATACTCTGGCCTCAAACCTCTTGAGTGCTGGAGTTAGAGGTATGAACTGCCATGCATGATATCTTTTCATATAGCCATCCTCAAGGTATCCCATGGTAGTTTTGATTTTTCAGGTCTTTAGTGATAAATGATGCTGGGTACCTTTTCATATCTACAGACTTCTGTATATGTTCTTTTGAGGAATGTGTATTAAAGTTATTTGTGAATTTTAAAAAGGGTGTTTGTCTTTCTGTTAATGAGTTGTAAGCACTCTGTTCTTATTTTCTGAATACTATCCTTACCAGATACATAATTTACAAATACTGTCTCCTGTGCTGTGTGTTGTTTCTCTCCATTTTCAGCTACCTGATATAGCAAAAGAGCTTATGAATTTGGGAAAGTTCAAGTCATATACTTTTTCTCTATCACATATGCTTTTGATGGTATTTTTAATTTTAGTTCATACATTTAAGATGATGATCCACTTCGAGTTCATTTTTTTTTTTGAATGGCATGAATGTGTCTAATTACTTTCTTTTTCACAAGGAATACCTGTATTTTCACACATGCAAATGAGAACTAAACAAGGAAATAAATGCCTTCCTTTAAGACAACTTGAGATCTTTATTTATCCCTGCATTTAGTTTGATGTAGAATGAATCAAAAGGCACAAAGATGTGTCTTCATGTACTATCTTATGTAATGTATTAAATTCATTTCCAAACAGGTTCTGGGAACTGCTTGTCACATACCTGTTCTGCTGAACTGTAGGGTGGAATCTACACGCGGTCTTAGAGCACAGCAGGAATGTGAATCTTGCTTAACATACTTCCTGACTTTAGTATCTACAACGGCTTGCTTAGCTCCTTTTGTGTTAAGCTCAAAATTCAGAAAGCCTTCTCCACTTGGCAGGCAACAAATGTTATAGTGAACAAGAGTAAAACAGAATAAATGTAATTTTTACTGTCACGGGAAGAGCTATCTACCTAGCTGCTCTTCTACTTGTTTGATTTATACTCTTATATTCAGATAGAAAAAAAGTTCTGTTTGAAGACATCAAACACCACCCTTAGAGCCACTGAGGGAGATTCACTGAGTATTTATGTATGCAAGTCCTGTCGTCTGCCTGGACTGTTGAAGGCCACCAGAGAACACACAGACATTGCACTTCCAACAGCAATTCACAAGTCAACTTGGCTTTTGCTTGCTCAATATTTACTGTTAAATATTCTCTCAGTTATTGATGACATTAGCTTCAGACCCTTCTTCAAAGAGTTTTGGCCCAGTGATTCATCCTGGAGTGCAGACTCACACATGCACACACACTCAGACACACAGACACACAGCGTTGCATTTGCCTACCTCCCTGTTTGCATTTCTGTCACACTAGTCCTCTTTTCCTTTGGAATGAGTCGTGATGTTTTCATCGTGCTGTTTCATCTATTACAACTACAGGAGGGATTTCACTGTAATTTCTCTTCCTTGGCCTGATGAAAGTAGGATGAGGAGGGACTGATGACTATGCTCAAAATACTGGTGGCAGCGAGGACACTTAGTGTGGGCTTCAGCTCTCCACACAGGTTTTTGTTTGTTTTTTTAAATATTATGTGCTTTTATTTTTTAAAGACAATTCACTGTACACATTTTATTTACATTTTTGTACACTGTCTTAATATGAATGGGACAGCTTTTCTACTTGAGCCATTGTAACCGAAGCAAAATCACCTAAGTAATACACGGTGTTAGAGTGCAGCATGAAGCTACAAAAGCAGACATACTCATTCTAGTTAGGAATGTAATCACGGTGCTACATTTTTACAGTCCACAATTATGTTTAGGGATCACACAGACGTAGATCACTGATTTGAATGAAATGCATCAATCTGTAGCAAAGCTTTGTAGCTACAAAAAACAAAAAACAAAGTACCAACGAGTGCAAAAATTTAATGTTTATTCCACCTTCTGTCATATTCCTGGATCCTTCACCAATGTTACATGAGGAAAAAACAAAAGCCAAACAAATGAAAAACTGAAATCAGAAATAGTAATGCAATCAAGGAGGGAAGCAAATAAAGTGCAGCAGCCCTCAGCCAGAGGACAGTGCTGTGAAAGGAAACAGACCCTCACACCAGCAGGCTTCGCTCCTCTGGGGAGTGGCAGAAACAGATAGTGTCCTGCTAAGGTAATAGAAATGCAAGCTCTTTTTGGAACCCTGTGGAGAGGCGAATGCGTGTCACGGTCATGTTAACCGGCTTTTACAGAGCGGGCCAGGAACGCACCTGCAGGTTCTGGGGTGACGTATCCTGTAATTCTCTGAGATAGTGGACACACTAGCAAAAACTGGGGGTGCGGGTAAGATGAACAGACGCAAAAGACAAAGGTGAATGAGACTTCTCTCATATCTTAGCAACACTGAGACGGAATCGGCTTCAGTGCAGTCCACTCTGCTCCTGTGAGCCTTTGGTTTGGCTCCCAGTCTCCGCTGTTTTACAGTCTCCCATTAGGACACTCAGAAGCTGTCTTCCTGAACAATAAACCTGGTGGCAGTGGTGGGGCCGCTCTCTGAAGCTGTGTCTGCGCGGGACCGATAACCAGTCCCTGTCTTCGGAGGGAGTCCTCACCTTCCCTTGTTTGCCCTCCCTGTGCGTGTGACTGCCTCTGTTTTCACGGTCCGGATTGCTATCCTACCACCGTTAGCTGTAACACCGACGACAGCACCACGTGCCTCGTCGCCGAGGTCATCAGAAGGTTCTCCAATAAGGCACAGTGGTGAGAGCCCGAAGCCATCGTGGTTGCTTGTCTCTGCTGTTTGTTCAACGGACCCAGCTGTGGGACTCCGGGTTTGGTTTTCTCATCTTCCCACATGGGCTCCATACCGTCCTTAAAAAGCGAGCAGTGACAGCCGGGCTTTACCGGCTGTTCAGTGCGGTTCCCCGGATTCTGGTTTTCCTTCTTCCGCAGGTGGAGGAGTCGTGGTAGGGGTGGTTGCCAGTCCACGGTCGCCACGTCAGACCCGATGTTATGTCCTTTTGCATGCTCCCAGATGCTTTCATTTGCGAAGGGAAGTCAGAAAATTCTAGGAATGGAGTTAGTTATGATGCGCCTACTTAACGAAGTAAAAGCAAAGAGCAAAGCCATGACCTTGAACACGGTGGCTCTCAGGCCTGTTCTGTCCCTCTGGAAGGCAGCCGGCCTGGACCTCACACGGACCGCCCCACTGTGCCCACCTTCTCTCTCTGGTTAGCTCTGCCCCAGAGGCGGCCTGCCAGTCCCCTGTGGACTCTGCTGTCCCTGCCCAGGCTCATGGTCCTCAGCCACCCAGGACTCACCTCAGCCGGCTCTGTGAGGAGCCAACTTACCTTGCTGTGGGCGCTCCCTTACTCACGCTTTGACTTCCTTAGATGATCTTAGTCTGAAAAGCTGATCCGGAGCCAGGAAAGAGGGCGGGGAGCGCCTCAACAAGTCCCGGGAGGAGTCATTTTCCGACAGGTAACTTCTTGTCCCCCATGTAGCTGAGCTTCAGGGAGGAAAAACCCAAAGACGCAGAGCTCTGTAACCCGCAAGCTGTTGATGAGTTCTGACAACACCAGAAAAGGGCTTTGAGATAAAACTGTGCGGAAACTTTCCTCTTACTGAAACGAGTGTCCACATGGGGAGACGGGTTAGAGCGCATGCAGCCTTGTACGCTGACGCTTCCAGCTGAGAATCTATGGTAGACAGCGACCATGGCCCCCAACCCCACATTGTGCTCTGATTTTGCTTTTGTTTGTTTTTTAAGATAAATGTCTTCCAGTTTGTTACCTCTCATAGTTTTTTTCTGTAACTAGTTAAGTGACAGTTCAGTTAATCTGTGGAAGGTTAGTTGGATAGTGCCGTGTGAGTGGAGGTTGGTAACACCGTTGGGGATGCTTTGTTGATATGCGTCAAATCACTGGAAACAAAAGCAGACCAGGGAATTCTTAGCTTTTAAATTTTATCTTGAGAGAAGGAGTACTCAAGTGAGTATCTGAAAATGTTTATCACAGAACTAATGATATAAGTCAACAAACTGGAACAGCCTAAAAACCCAGCACGAGGGGCATCTATTGAAGGGGTTAGTTACCGTAACATTGTGGCATCTGGATTATCTGGGACATAGGATTTCACCAAATAAAAAGTCCAGTGATTTCTTTTTTAGATTCCATGTTTGAATTATGCATACACAGTCCGAAGTGTCCTGAATTTAAGAATCAGCACTGACTTTGTTAGATCTGGACCTCCCTCATCCCCAAAACTGGAAGATGACGGCTCAGAAACTTCAGAAATCAGTGTTGAATAGTTTGTGTTCAAAAGCCATAAACAATATGACATTAACCATTGTACTTAGCATACAGTTAAATAATGGACATCTATTATCACTGAGGGGCTTAGTAATATGGTTATATTGAATATGATTCTATGTGTATATTATGTATATTTTGCATTGCATAATATGCATAACACATATGATATATGTTAAGTAAAATAAAGACTATATAGAATGGTACCATTTTGCAAAATATTATGTGGGCATGACAAATAGGCATGATATTCTGGAATGATAGTCAAAGTTTAATGTGGTAGAGAAATTGGGAGTGAGATAGCTTGCATTAATTACTTTTTAAATATTTCACACAAGTAAAATTCTATTTTATAGCAGTACAAAATACTTTCATTAAGAAAAAAGTCTGGGGAATAAGATTCTTCAGGGGCTGCACATTTCCGTATAAAAATTTATAACTACTTTGAATGGTAATAAAAATTTTAGAATAATAAAGATATAGCACTGTAGAGTAAGCTATATTTTAGATACATTGAACACAATTATACACACAATACTGATTTACTTTTAAAAAGTCTAAATAAATATAACACTGATTTTTTTGCTTCATGCATACTTTAATTATTGATCTCACATTAAAAGCTAGCGATGAAAAATGGTTTTATAAAAATAATCTATCAAATTTACCTTGGCTTTGAATGATCAGAAAACATATACCTTCACACTTAATTCAGCTAGATAGTGCCATTGGGACAATCACTACCTCTGTGAAACCATCTTTACCTGCTTCATGACTCTATCAACAAGTCTGGATGAATTTGTGCACAGCTGGCCTTCGAGAGCAGGTGCAGTCGGCAGGCTTCCTCACAGCGCCGTGCTTTGATCCCGTCCTCCTGTTCTCTGGGCCAGAGCCCTCGCTTCCCAGCGCTGTGCTTTGATCCCGTCCTCCTGCTCTCTGGGCCAGAGCCCTCGCTTTCTCGCATATACCACTACACTTATTTCATATAGATGTCCTTTGAAGTCCAAGGCAAAACAAGAGTTTGGAAAAATGACTTTCCAGCATCTGAGTTTTGTTTTAGAGACGTTTCCTCCACTCTATTCTGTAGGGACTGAATATCTATCAGAGGTCAGGTTAGCTGTGTATCCCAGCAAACGTCTACCTGATAACAACCTCAAAAATGATTCTTAGGATATTCCGTGATGGAAGAAGGATGGGGGTGGGTTGGTCCATCTGTCATCTATCTATCTATCTATCTATCTATCTATCTATCTATCTATCTATCTATCTATCTTTCATCTATTTATATGTATCTATCCATCCATCCATCCACCTGTCTATCATCTATCTACCTTTCTAGAAAAAAATTGTACATTTATCTTGGTGCTAATATTAAAAATATGATGTAAATGCATGCACATTTTCTGTGTTTTCATGAGTTTTATTTTTGAGTGGTTTCCGAAAACACAATGGTCAAAGCAGAATGAAAACTGAAGTTATGAGTTATCTAATGAAAGCAAAGCTAATGGCTATATTTGCCCCCAAATGAACTGAAGAGACATTTCTTCATAGAGGATAAAGAGCAGCCAGCATCTGCACACTCATTCTCTCTCCTCTGCCCATGTCCCAGCACATTTATTGTCTTCTAAGTTATTCTGGAACAACAGCCCATCTTAGTCTTTGTTCAGAGCTCACATTTGTACTCTCAGAAGCCCTTAAAAGAGGTTGGCCTGTGGGGATCTTTCACTAGAGACGTTACTTGCATTTAAATTTCATCTGGAGGATATTTCCATCTGGAACAACAAACTGAATTGGTTTTTCTATCTCAGGCCTTTGACATCAAAAACTATTTTATTTGACATTAAGAGCTGTTTTTTTTTCCTCAGAAAAAAATAAAATCCCAAGAATTAAAACCACAGCAATTTTGTTCTTTCTTAAGCAAATAAAAGTTACTCGTTGTGTTCTATATCTCAACTTGTTTTCAAAATATTTAACTATCCTGGCAAAGAATTTCTCATGAATTTTTTTCACTGTTGTTTGCTTCTGAAATGAAGTATGGTTTTATAAAGCAAAAAAAAAAAAAAAAAAAAAAAAAAAGCATGAGGTTTAGAGTTGTAGCTCTACCCAGAATTTACATGTGTACACACACAGACACACCCACAAACACACACATTCCTAATACTCATGCTGATCCACATTCTCTCACACACTTCCATTCCCTTGAACGCTCATACATGGTTTTCAAGAATGAATACCAAGAGAAAAAGAATTATGTAAATCCTTTGTTACAGATTTTTCATGAGGAATTTCCCACTAAAACTATTTTCTCTCTTCAAATGTTCCCTGTTCTAGATACCTTTCATCTTTCAGACAAGGTACCGTTTATAACAGGTCCAAATAGTTAAGTCTAATGGCAGTATACAGCATAGAAAAATCCAAATGTGGTATTTTGAAACTCAGATTATAAAAATGCACACATTTTATAAGGACATGCATATCTCAGTTTAAACATACTGACTGAGATACAGGCAAACATTAACAATGAATACTTTACACTCAGAATGAATCAGCTTCACTCCAGGCCTCAGTCAGTGGATCTGTACAGTTAGGAAATAATAATCTGTGTGGCTTAGAACCCCTGTGGATTTGTGCTGTGTAGACTCTAGTGCCTCATTAGTCTAGCCCTGTTAGTGTTATGCGCTTTTCATGCTCCCTGAGAAGGAAAGCAACTGACTGGGTGAGCTGAGGCCTGAGGGGGGAGAGGTGACGGCCCTCTCCGCAAAAGTCAGCATAGTGCGACAGCGGGGAACTGTGGCCTCCCTGTCAGACCTAGTCTCATGCTTTCTAACTCGGAGACCTTGGCGTCCCTTAACACCTTGGCAATTATCTTTATCTGAAAAATAATATCCTAATATACAATATTTATCACGAAGAGACGGACTCTCTTCTGGGTCGTGGTGACAGTGGCGACAGACAGCTGCTGAAGAAGCCTTAGGTATCGAGTGGCAGGGAAGAACTTTTCCCTGCCTGAAAATAAAAAGGCACAGCCCACCTGATTGGTGGCCAAAGCAGAGTTCCCAAGTGTACCCAGGGCACACTTAGGCTACATTGGCTCGCAGTGAACCATGGCAGGACAATAGATTACCAGGCACAGTTCAGAAACACACACAGGCACCAGCATAGATGTGCTCAAGAAACGTCCTTTCTGCCAAAGAAGTGTTAGATGAATGACTTAGCAATATTTAAATTCAAAGAAACCCTCTTCTTTTCAATAAACCAATAAAAAATTACATTTGTTTCTTATTAAAAAAAAAAGATCATTGACTTTTCCTGCTAAAGACTGTGTTGGGAGGATCAATGAGGGAAAAGTTTGCTTGCTGACCTATGGACACTTTCTCTCTCTGTCTCCCTCAAACAGTGGTGGTGTAAAAACTAAGTCCTCTACAGGAAGTGTCCGCTCGGCTTGTTTCTGTTCTCTCAGCCAACTTAGAACCCAGTGAGAGGCAGCAGACGGTAATTACTCCTGACTGGGAGATGCCATGGCATGCCCTCAAGCCTGTGTCTGAATTCACTGTGCCATATGCAAAATGACTAAGCTTAGACAGCCCAGCTTCCCCACACGAAACACAACTGTGGAGCTCACTGCACCTGCTTCACGGGGTTGCTTTAAAGATTAATCAGCTCCGCCAAAGGCCTAGATCTATTTGTACAGTTGAATTCTCATCCATGAACTGCTTAACCTCACAGTTTGCTTTTTCAGATTCTCGTAAAAGTTTAGGTAGCAGCCATGAACTAAAACATATTTATTTGTTTGTGTTTAAAGATAAGCATTTAAAATTAGTGTGAGAGAAATATAAGCTTATACCAATCCTGGAAAACAGAAAAGACTGAAAACAAAATGCTACCGTGTCTATCCCCTGAAGACAGTTGCTGTTAGTATTTAGATTTCTCTCCCACCTTCATGAAGGAGATGAGGAACCTCCAGTGTGTGTCAGGCCCACACACTGACACCTACCTCCCATATTTCAGAAACGTCTCAATCCTAGACTCTCAGGCCGGCTCACTACTGTAGACTCACAGACGGGCTCACACTTCCCAGGCGGGCTGTTACTTCTGTGCTGTTCTCAAGAAAACCTGGGGCCTATTCTAGGTTTCCCTTCCCTGCTAAACCATGCCAACACTTCAGCCATTTGTTACACCATATCTTGGCACTGGTACTTTCCTCATCTCTTTCAGAGCTGACTTGCCATTTCTGCTTTCTTGATGGGGATTTCCAGTCTTTTTCTACTTGCTCTCCCTTCCAAATGTGTATTGCCACTCCTTAGACTTCCTGTCTCCATGAGGGCAAAGACTGTGCTTCATTTTAAAGATAATTATTCGTTTACTGACACCCCAGTGCCTGACACATAGCGGGCCCTAAGCGCCCACACACTTGTAACGTGACGGCTGCACCACTCAGGACCCCCAACAAAATGCTGTGCTTGGTCACTACGGTTCTTCTCCAAAAGGTAAAACTAATCGTATTCATTTCGAGTGGTTTTTAGTTGTATTAACCGGGGTTTTCCTGTGATGAAGTAAGACCTGATTATCCATCCCATCTGCGGTTCAGAGGAAAGTGCTTGATACTCGTCATGGAGTCCCAGGTTCCTCCGGGTTTGGTCTCTGTCAACTCTATTTTGTTACCACCACGGTCGGTCACTGCAGCACTGTTATCATCGTCATCACCACCATCATTTGCTTTGGGGCTGGAGACTGAACCAATGCCTTGAAGATGCTAGGAGGAAGTTTGCCCTGAGTTAGACTCCGAGTCCCTCTGTTAATTCTTCAACTACATTTCTGGTGATTGCTCCATTCAGAGAGCATTCTTGGGATCTTGGCATTGGATTCTCTCTCTGCACCAATGATCCTGTCCCCACAACATATCTCACCATCACTTAAAACTCAATTTGAATATTCCCCTTTTCTGATCACTTTCATAACATTTCCTTTCTAGACGTCACTTGGAAGACTTTGGCTCCTGAGAGAGAAGCTCTGAACAGGTGGCTAAATAATACTGCCTAATTCATTCACTTTTTGGAAAATAAATGAGTTTGTGACTTTAAAAAATGTGTTTTCGTGTTTTTTTTTATATTTCTTTTTTTAAATTTTTTCCTTATCAGTTACATTTTATTAACTCTGTATCCCAATAGTGTCCCGATCCCTCATTCCCTCCCAGTCCCTCCCTCCCTCCCTCATCTCCACCGTGCCCCTTTCCAAGTCCACTGATGGGGGGGACCTCCTCCCCATTCATCTGATCCTGCTTTATCAGGTATCTTCAGGACTGGCTGCAAAGCTCTCCTCTGATGAAATCTATACACCTAAAAAAGATAATCAAGAGAGTGGACATGGGGTAAGATGATCAATCCTCGTTTAGAAAGACAGATGGGATGTGCATTGAACGCATGACAGGGGTCTACTGAGAGCATTTGAAAGACTCTAACTAGCAGTGTTTTCAAAGCAAAGACTCATGACCAAACCTTTGGCAGAGTACAGGGAATCATAAGAAAGAAGGGGAGTTAGTCTGATGGGGAAAGGATAGGAGCTCCACAAGGACCAACTATATCTGGGCACAGGGGTCTTTTCTGAGACTGACATTCAACCAAGGACCATGTATGGATCTAACCTAGAACTTCTGCTCAGATGTAGCCTGTGGTAGCTCAGTAACCAATTGGTTTCCCAAAGTGAGGGGAACAAGGACTATTTCTAACAGGAACTCAATGACTGGGTCTTTGGCCTCCCCACCCCCCAAGGGAGGAGCAGTCGTGTTTTCATGTTTTATGGTGAAGTTTTGCATGCACTGTTGTAGAAATAAGTGAATTTGTATGGTGGATACTACAAGGGCCCATGTACAGCATGCATCCTGAGGTTTGGGATTCCTGGCATTGGGGTCTATTTTTCACACTTCACAGTCCTCTTTCAAATCACAGACCAGACTTTAACATGATCCTCATTGCTTCAAAACATGTTTATTTTCTATGGAAAAGTAAAATTGAATTGTTCCAGATATAATGGGTCTTGGCTATCCTTTTTCCTTATTAACATCCGACATGGTATTTGTATTTTCCTTTTGGCTTCAAACGTTCCCCCTTCCCCCTGCCCCTCTTCCCACTATAGGTTTTAAGGTTTTTGAAAGCAACTGTGTTAGGATCTGCTAAGGAAATAAAACTAGCATCGTTTATTGATATTTATTTTTTACAAAGAGCTGGCTCTCATAATTATGGAAGTTGGTGAGTTTAAAATCAGCAGAGCTGGTGTGCCAAGTTGAAGACCATCCACAGAAGATTTCTTAGTACTCCAGAGACATTGTGCCAGTTGGGCCTTTCACTACTCGAATGAAGCCCACTCATATTCTGAGGGTAAATCTGCTTTACTTAATCTACTGATTTAAATATTTACATCATCCCCAAACACTGATGTAACAATATCCAGGAAGGCGCTGGGAGATTGCTCACAGTGGGTGAGTGCATGCCACTCTCTTAGAGACCAAAACCAAAAACCCTCAAACCAAACCAAACCAAACCAAACCAAACCAAACCAAACCAAACCAAACCAAACCAAACCAAACCAAACCAAAACCAACAAAAAATTACAAGCAAAAATTACAAAGGTTAGTCACTCTTCTGTGGTGCACATTTTCTGTGCATGTCTTGAAAACGCATCTAATTCCCGATGTGTCCCACCCGTGTCATAGAGCTACAGTGAAGGGCATAAACACTCTGCAAAGTAACCACCTCCCTTTCCTTCTGAGTGATATCTGTTTTCTGTTTTCACTGCGGTCAATATGTAATATATGACAGGAGAATAAGTAAATAAATAAATTCTTTAGAAAAGGAAAATTATCTCATGGAAAGAACTCTAAATTTTCTTCCTCATCTTCCCTCATCTATGTAAAGCATTAGATTTTTCTGGGCAATTTATTGGTATTCTCTACCTTTCTTTAATTATTTTTTTAATCTTCTTAACCACAAAGCAGTAAAATTACCAACTCCGGGCTGAGGGGATCTGAAACCCTCTTCCAACCTCCGAACACACTAGCCCCATATGTGGCACGCACACATACATGCAAACAAAAACATTTACTTACATAAGATAAAGTAAATGTATCTAAAACAAAAGAAGATTGTCTTAGTTGCCATGACCCTGACAACTGTTAGGAATTTTCCTAACAGTTAATTGGAGTTGGCTAACAGTTTCAGAAGTTTAGTCCATTAACGTTATGGCGGCGTGCAGGCAGACACGGTGCTGGGGAAGGAGCTGAGAGTTCTACATATTATCCACAGGAAATAGAAGATTGTGAGCCACACTGGCTGTGTAAGCGACCTCGAGGCCACACCCCCTAATGCTGCCACACCTTAGGCCCCAAGCATTCAGACACGTAAGTCAATGAAGGCCATACCTATTCAAAACACCACAAAAGCAAACCAAAAAAGCAACAAACAAATAAAAAACCCCCAAACAACAACAAAAACTCAACCTTACCAACCCAACCCAACCCAAAGCAACCGAACCCAAAAGACAGTAAGATTCCTTATTTCCTGTCTGTCCCTGTACAGCAGGAGGATGCTGTTAGGACACTCTGGACTAGTGAGCGTGGGAGAAAGGTGTCAGCGCCAACACCTTCCTCTCTAGGAAACGTTACTTGCTTTGGGAAATTAGTAAAGTCCCAAAGAACATGTCATCTTTGCTGGTATCTTGAGGGCCGTGGTGCTCGGGCACACACTCTTCACGTGCTTTTTAGGTGACTCCTTTAGATAACTCAGTTCTCGGGAGACTTGTGAGTACAAGCCATTGTATTTAGAGTTTGTAATAGAATCCCTCAAATTACAAGGCCACACCCTTCCATTAAATCGGTTTCTTGAACCAAGTCATGTCTTGGTTGTGGGTAAAGTAACTACCGTTTCAAACGTATTTGGTTTTGAAGAGTGATTTCACCAACGAGAAACACTGCAGCACATTCTGTAAGCTCTTGCACCGGGTGAGCGGAGGCTTCTCAAGAGCCCTACGCGCGCCTTCTTTCTGCCAAGACGCAGACATCAGAAGCACGTAAATAATGTACACTGAACTTTTGGCAACTCTTTCTGGTTGCATGGGTTAAAGCACAGAACATGTTACTTTGAAGCAACAAGCTCCTATTGGTAGGAAGCTGCTCTGCCGGCAATTCTTAAATAGAAAAATAATTTTTGTAAATTCAGGTATTGTATAATCACCATACAGACTGTCATCTGGCATTGACATTAACAACAGCTCTCTCTTAGCAGGCTCCATTACGCCCATCCAGAGGTAGCCACTGTTACCACCCTTGTCACCATAAGTTAAATTCCCTACACCTGAACTTCCTTTAAATACAATTAGAAATGGTGGGGAAATAGCCCAGTAATATAGTGCTTGCTTAGCATGTGTGAGGCCCTGGATCCGGGCTCTGGTCCTACACAAAGAAAAGCTGTATTAAAATTAAAATTAATCTGACAGGCCAGGCGTGGCAGGGCATGCCTTTAATCCAGGACCTTGAGAGAGGCAGAGGTGGGCAGATCTCCAAGTTTAAGGCCAGCCGGGTCTACAGAGCAAGTTTTAGGACAACTGGAGCTACACAGAGAAACCCTGTCTCAATTAACAACAAAATTAATCTGAGGACTTGAGGACTCATCTCAGGAAATATACAAAGGGAAAGAATGGACATGAAAAGGAAGGATGAATATATTTTACCTTGAAGTAAATTAAAAAAAAAAAAAGGAAGTCTAAGATGCTTGAATGATTCTTCACAGAGTTTAAAAATGTACGAATACAAGCTATGCAATTACATATTGTTTTATTGTTGTTCTGAGACTTCCTTTCCCTTGAGTAACTCAGCTGGGTGCCCCTGACCATGAAGTCTATGTACAGCTGGGTGCCGTGATGCGTTGATCCTTCTCATTACTGTACAGCTCAAACAGCTCACACTTTATCTACTTATAGTTGACAGATATTTGATCCAAACTCAGTTTGAGTGGTTATAAATAAAGCTTCTACATACATTTGTGTGCATTTCTTTTGATGGAGAAAATACCTACCATTCCTGGTGTTAAGCTTGTTTGATAATGGTATTTTTAGTTTAAATATAGACCACAAAATGCTATGGGCTTCATTTCTGACAGGCTATGCGTCGGACTTTCCGAAGCTCCAAATGTTCAGTGTTGCTCTGCATCATCAGGTGTTTGCCTCTGAAGTTCTGTTCTACATGTCCTGACAGACAATCGTAGTTTAGTCTAATTTTTCCCCGATACTTCATGTGCTAGCTCTTTTCCATATGCTTATCACCTCTGATAGTTACAATCACACAAAAATTCATTTCTGGTGTTAGAATTTCAAAAGAAGTAAAACAAAAATGTTTTACTTTTTAACTATTCTAAAGCAAAAATTTAGATTCGTTGAATGCAGACATTATTTGTCGGAGGACTCTGGATTATCAGAGTATAGGAGTTAAAATATCAGGAACGTGGTCTGATTTTTAGTAGTTTTTCTTTCCAGTTGAGACTTGAATATAATTAAATGGACGGTCTTCTGCCAGTAACAAACCATCAAGGAGACATGCAGCTAGGGTTTACCTTCTTGACACACATATGGCAAGTTATCAGTTTGTAAACCATGTCAGAGATAGCACACTGTTTTTACCACTGTGTGATCAAACACCAGCATTAAGATCAGACTGTGTTGCTCTCGGAGATCCTGAAAGCATGATGAGGCATGACCATCATAAAGCATGTTCACTAGAAACTGATGCTCATTTGCTAGAGAATAAGAACAAAGTTTTGAAGAGTACATTTAACTAGTTTATACTAAATTTCCCCTAGACAATGTATTCACTTAATTTTAGAAAATGGGGATTCCTTTTTTATGACACGAAAATACCAATCGCAGGCCTTGAGAATTGGCTCAGCAGATAGGAACACTGACTGTTCTGTCAGAGAACCTGGGTTCAATTCCTAGCGCCCCACATGTTGGCTCACAATTATCACTCCAGTTCCAAGGAATCCAGTACCTTTTTCTGACCTCTGGGAGCACCAGGTATGCACATGCTGGACATAAACATACATGCAAGCAAAACTCCCATACGTGTAGAGGAAAATAATGTTAAACATTGAAAAAAATACCACAGGTTCCATGTTTTTTTTTTTTTAAATGCCATGGTAAGATGGGAGCAGTGGTGAACACCTGTATTCCTAGCATTCAGGGAGACAGAGGCAGGATTTCTGTGAGTTCCTGGCCAGCCTGGTCTAAAGGAAGTTTAGGACAGCCTAGACTATACAGAGAAACCCTGTCTTGAAGAAAAAAAAAAAAAGAAGAAGAAGAAGAACAAGAACAAGATGAAGACATTGATATTCATGACCACAGCCAATATTAATGACAACTTTGGGTAATAAGCTATACATTTTAATTTCTGTTTTATGGATGAAGAAAATGCAGGGCTGAACGTGTTCCATCTGGCTAGCTCCTAAAGTGGCAGAGCCACAGCTTTCTTGGCAGTGGCCTTGCTTCTCAGTTACTGCATCTTGGAAGCTGAAATTTATAATCCCCAAGTAACGGGTTGGGTTTAGCAAACAGATATTCAGCTGCCAGAGCAAGGGTTTGCTCAGATGCTTGGAATATATATGCATATACATGTATTCTTGCATATATGTGTGTATGTGATATATATGCAGTATTTGTATCTATCAGGCATACACCTGTGCACACACACTCTTTTGGCTTGTTCATAGGTGAGATTATATAGTGTTGGGGATAATATATGTGGCATCATGCAGGGGAAATGTGAAAGCAGCCACTGAAATAAATGTTGGGTTTACATCAAGAGTTTGGAGAGAGGCAGAGGGATGGATAAAATAATGTGAAGAACATGCTGTTACGGGGAATGAGTGAAAAGGTTGGTGCTGTTAGGTCAGCGGCTTCTGAGCTTTCTGTTGGCTGTGTACTGTGCTTGAAAGACACTGAACATGAACGTTCACCAGCACTTGAAAATTTTTCTTTTTATATATTCTATTACGGCATTTCTTGAAAGTTAGAGAGAATAAAAATATTTATGGGTCCCTAACAGCAAAAGAAATGAGGAAAAAGGTACAAGCACACAGTCGTTTGTTATTTAGCAAAAATATCCTTATATATATTTGCCTAAAAATTTGTGTAAAAGTTCCAAAATCTTTCTATGGTTATTTTACTTTGTTTGTCTACACCCGCAACCGCTCGGTGTGGATTCTGCAATTCAGGGTTATATTTTGGGCTTTATGTTTAATTGAGAAGTTTGGATTTCCAAAGAGAAACTCTTTCTGCTGTTTGTATGCACTCAGACGCAGACAGAAAATCCTGTCCCTTTCTTGCTGTGTTGCCCGGAGCTGCTGTTTTATCACTTGCCAAGTCATGGCCACCTGTGGCTCTGCCTTGGCAGCTCTGTACTCAACAGGCCAGACATTATGCTCACAGGAAAAGCCTCCTGAAGTGGAGCTGAACATTCTGATCAGAGGGATTTGCTGAACACATGGGCTGACGTGTTTGCTTTGAGCAGACACACTGTCCGTTGCTTTTGTTGGCAACACTGCCAAAGCACAGAAACAATTAGTGGCAAGTCATCTGATTTTCCACACGGGAAACCCAGCATAGAGTAGACAGCTCTCTGAAGATTTATCTTCTCTTTTCCTGTTGTTGGGATTCTGCTAAACCCCCAGTCACTAAGGGACTAATGACTGAGGCCTGGGTCCCCTCAGGGATGGAACACTTAGTCACGAGGCTTCTAGAAATGTACTAAGAAACTTAGCTTCATCATCTAAGATGTAAAATGAGCCTAGATGACTCAGCAAAAGACCTGGCCAGAGCTGTGGAAGTACAATTACCTAGCTCCTTCAGAAGACATTGATGTCTTATTGCTCTCTGTTCTTGGTAGTCAGCAACATGTCTCTATCTTTTAAAATGCCATCTTCTGCATTTTGAATCCTTATCTTCCTTTTGAATATGATCTGACTCAGAGAATGAAATTAGTTATTTGACTGTGGACAAGACTATTAATTGGGTAGGCCTCAATTATCCTTATCTATAAAACTGTTTAAAAAAACAACTCTACAGGCTCAATAACACGCCACAGTAGAGCTTCCAGGAGGCACCCTGGCAACTCTTTTGCCTTCCGGAAAATTCCTGACACCTAACTACACAGGTGTATTATAGACTGGGGGCTGATGGTGTCTAGCCCAGCTGGATCATGGATCACGAGGACAACACTCATTGTCCCTGCAATCTGTTTTCTATGTTTTTTTGAGTTTCAATATTCTTGTCTATGAAAAAAATGACAATTATATAAAAGCAAGGCACATACTTACAAGGTCAGCACTCAGGCGGGGTGGAGGGGTGGGGAAGGGCAGGGAAAGAGGCATTTCTCTGAACTGTAGGCCAGCTTGGACTATATAGTAAGTTCTAGGCTAGCCAGAGCTGCATAGTGAGAACTTGTCTCGAAAGAATAAATTAATCAAACAAACAAACAAACAAACAAAAAACGAAACAATACTAACAAAGGCAAATATCCACACTCTGCCCTTTGCATGCACCATCCTATGACAATAACTGATTCTGACCTTACACTGAGGTGCTTATTTGTCATTATATTTGCTTTACTGATGAAGAACTGAGAGGCACAGAGGTTAAGGTGCAAATTAGCAGATTTAGAAAGTGGAAGAAATGGATGGACAGTGAAAATATGATGCCTCCTATGAAGCTTTTTTACTGAACCATCATTATGATGCTGCTGCTTTCTGACCGGGTGCCTACATAGACTTAGGGAAACACGTGACTCTAACGATGTCTTCTCCCATTCATCTTTACTGTGGTGGTTTGAAAGACGGCCCCCATAGGCCCATTGGGAGTGTCACTACTACTTGTTGGAGGAAGTGTGTCACTGCGGGTGGACTCAGAGGCTCAAGGCAGGCCCAGTGGCTCACTGCTGCCTGCAGATCCAGATGCAGACTTTCAGCTCCCTCTCCAGCACCGTGTCTGCCTGCATGCCACCGTGCTTCCCTGCCATGATGATAATGGAGTAAACCTCTGAACTGTAAGCCAGCCCCAATTCAATATTCTCCGTGACCAAGAGTTGCCTTGGTCATGGTGTCTCTTCGTAGTAATAGAACACTGATTAAGACATCTGCCTTTGTGATCTTCAAAGACAAAAGGGTGGAAGATAGTATGTCCTTGGGCCCATTTATTCACTGCATTAATTTCTCTCCAGTTTTCTAAAGATCAACTCTAACTAACCTTGTACCACATCTTTCCAAAAACATTGGTGCTTCACTGGCTTTGTCACCATTAGCGGCTGAATCAGGTGATTCTTTATGGTGGTGTTAGCCTTGGAGGCCCCTGAATAGTTGAACTCAACCTCAAACTTTCCTGAAAACACTAGAAGGTTAAACAGTTTCTCCATTCCTTAAGTCTGTCCTCCTCAGAAAGGAAATCTCCTCCTCCTTCTTTTCTTCCTCTTTATCTATTTTTCTTTCTTTTGGATACTAGCAGACCACGGGCATGCTTTTTTTCTGATGCTCTGGGCTTTCTCACCCTTTCTCTGTAACTTCTATCCCCTTACCATGACACTGCTAATTCACCATCTAAGTGCTTGGTGATATCTGTACCTAACTAAAAAGGTGTGGATTTCTCTTCTCTATCTTCCTTCTCCAGGAAGCTGTGAAGGTTTACAGCTGGCCTGCCATATTGATTTTCTTTTAAATGTGAATAAAACAGTCCTTAAGCTTCCCTCTTAGTTCATATTAAATTCTTTTATTAATGAGACTAGGAACCCAGAGCGGGGATTTCAGGCTCCCCAGCAACTATGCTATGCATGGGGAGGTGATTGGCGGCACCTCTTCCCTGTTGGGATTATCAAGAGCTGCCTTCAGACTCCAGGTATCTCCTGGAGTGCAAAACCACTCTTTCTGCAAGTAGAACCATTGCTTTAGAGTAAGGAAAGCAACCGTGTATTTGATGTGGCAGATTATTTTTTCTATTATAACACTAATTGAATGCAAGTTGGCTTTAAATATTAAAATTTTGGGGCTGGGGTGATAGCTCAGTGGTTAAAAGCACAGGCTGTTCTTGCAGAGCACCTGGTCTGAATGTTAATACCTATACATCTATTTATAGTCATCTGTAACACCAGTCCCAAGGGATCTGACATCCTATTCTGATTTTCAAGGGTCCTGCACACTGTGACCTGCAGGCATACATACTAAGCAAGACACCTATGCACATAAAATAAAAATAACCTGTTTCAAAAAAAATCTCAGCTGTTTGATTTTACCAATAAAGATTCAGGAGCCAGATGCTGGGGTGAAAACCTGCTAGCTCAGAGACTCAGAGACAGTACCTAGCTGACCTTCCTACTTATCTCACATCCCAGAAGGAAAAATCGAAAAAGACAAAAGCTAAAAACCAAAAGCTTGCTAGCTGAGCTGACTGCCCAGGAGGAAAAGGCCTGCTACCTCACCCAACAGCCCAGGAGGGAAAAGCCAAAAGCTAAAAGCCCAAGAGCTAGAGAGCTAACATGCGCTTCTTCTTCCCATGCTGTCTTAAATACTCTTCTCTCAAGGTCCCACCTTTCTGTTAATCCCTGTCAGCTAGTTTCTTGCTCCACCTTTTGACCTAACGTTAACTTTATTAAATCCTATGTACAAAAAGCTCTTGGATTAAAGGTGTGTGTTAGGGCTGAACCACACCAAACAAGAAACCGGTTTTTATAGCTCACAGTCTTGGGGTTCACAAGGGGATCAAATATGCTGCAGTATTTTTCCCTTTTTATCTAAATAAAAGATTTTCAGGCACAGGCAAGCAGATCACTGTGAGTTCAATGACAGCCTGCTCTACAAAGCAAGTCCAGGACAGCCAGGACTACACAGAAAAACCCTGTCTCAATTTTTTAAAAATAATTTTTAATCCATTAGTATTTGACAACATTGGAGAAAGTATTCTACTATCTATCCTATCTTGGTGAGACCAAAGTTCTGTACCTAAGTCACTTTGTATCATAACTTGCATTATCAATCAAAAAACATCATTTTAATCCTAAAACAGTTTAAATCCTAAACCAGTTTAAGCTAACTTATAAGACTGTAACTATTTAGTTGCCAACCTCATCAGAGACCTGAGAAGAATAAGTATATCTGAATAAACAGCAGAGAAAGCAGCTTCCAAAACTTTAGAAATGACAGGTAGTTGGCTTCCTGGACAGTCCCGCAAAATTCCTCTGCAACACTGGAGCATCCATCTTTAAGGCCTACTGCCCAGAATATCTGAGAGATTTTTCTGTGAAGCAGTATTATGAAGGACTTGCCTACCTTGTTCTTGCAAAGCTTGGTAGTTGACTTTTCACATCTAGTTTAAAAATTTTTTTTTTTTTAATGTGTGCATGCTTGTTAACTTGTGTGTGCATGCATGTGTACATGTTAGCATACGTCAGATGAAGCCCTGAGAATCAGGAGCTGGTCACTTTTTTTTTTTTTTTTAGGACAGGTCCTCTCACTGGCTTGGAACTCACTAAATAGACTATGCTGGCTAGCCAGAAAACTTCAGGGAATCCTCCTGTGTCTGCCTCCTCAGTACTGACACACACAAACACACACACACACACACACACACACACACACACACACACACACACACCACATGTGCCACCACCACACCCAGCTTTTAAAAAGTGAGTTTTGTGCTGAGGCTTGATTGGCACTTACTTCACTGAGATACTTTCGTTCCCTCCCAATTATTCTCAATTATACCTACGTTCAAAAAATGTATCTTTGCCACTTTTTAAAAATACCATTTTTTTTCTTATAAGTGCAATCCATCTTTTACTACGTTGGGGAGAAAATAAAATCAGAATGACCCAGGAAATAGAACTGGATATTCAGCTGTGAGAATGGAGAAACGGCAATTAAAGCACCTTTTAAAGCACTGGGTTAGTGATGCAGTTCCACAGTTGCTTCCAGCAGGTGTGACGTCTTTGTAGAGGACAAGGGCTATCACAGCCATCCGGGGCCTTGGCAATTTGTAGCTCAGCAGGCCACAGAATCCAGTTTTACAGTTAGATGATGCGGCTACGAGCGTCAGGTCGGAGAGTCTGCTTGGAGCCAGCACAGACTGGCAGATGTTTTACTAGAAGCAATGATTTGTTTCCAGTTGTTGAAGCTCCTGTCCCTCTCCACTCCAACAGCGCCTACACTAAAGGAAGGGCAAGCAGCTCAGGGTCCTGAATGCTTCTCTGGGGCCAAGACTTGGTAGCACGATTGTGGAGACTGGAGTCTTCAGAAGTTAGACGGCAACTTTTCTCTCTCTTTCAGTGATGAACAGCTAAACTGTCACTAGGGTGTTTTCTCTGATAGAAAGCATGCTCACCTCATGGCTGCACCCGACGAGTTACATACAAGAAGCATTTGCCTGTCAGAAAGGATGGTTCGAACATACAGATGAAAACCCAGCAAACAGAGCAGAGAAATGTCTCAAGGACAGAACGTTTCTGCCTACATCTATAAATGAATTTGTAGATCTTTGTGATACTCACACATATCATTTACAGAGCCTTTCATCTGCTATAGGGAATGTAAAGCATCTATTAGAACTTAAGAGATGTAATTGTTATTTTTCTTATGCATCATTTCCGGACTGGTTATGCTAAAGAGTCTAGAGGGAGATGGAGAGTCAGTAAAACCTGAATTAGAATCAAACTGAAGAATCTTAAAGGTAGTTGCATGTCTAAAGGCACTTTTTTAAGCACACAGAAAACAAAACAATGCACAAGATAAGAAAAAGGAGAATAAAGGCAGAACTGAATGCAGTAACTGAAACAACAGAGTTCATTTGGGATGAAAATGAGAAAACGTTCAAACATACAAACTTAAGAAAAACAAAGGCATGTGCAGACATGAAAAATGAAGAAATTTGGAGGTTATGAGATCATCCTTAACAGTTTTGTTCGTTAATCACAAGGAGAAAGTTTTCTTCCAACTCATCCAGTTCCCATGGGTGGGTATCTGAATAGTGTCTGAGATTGCTTTAATTTACACCAGCCTTCTTTGACATAGTCCCAAGGAAAGTAATTCTGGATGACCTTCCATCACAGCTAAGCAATTATGAACAAAAGACGCTTGGAAAGTGGAATGGTTGAGGGGATTAGTGATTGGGTTTATTAGTTCTGCATGAGCTTAATGAGTTCATATTCTTTTGGTGGCATTAGTCAGGTCAATGGGCTTCACTGCTGAGTGAAGGCTGCTGGAAGGCGCCAGAGCAGCAAGAGTCAGGGCCCCCATCAGCCTCCCGAGGCTCTAAATGTCAACCAGTGTGAAGTGCTCAAACGAAAATGGAAGATTCTAAAGGCCAAGGCTTTACCCAGAATCCTTCATGTCAAGAAGCAATATGCTAGAAAATGTTGTTTATTCATTTGCAGATGAGATTGCTACAGAGTGATTTTTAAGAAAAATTTCAGAGCAACATGTATTTCAATAATATTCATATCCACTGAAGGAAGTTGTTTCAACTAACCCCCAAAGAGGCCCTGAAAATACATACACTAATTCTCTTCTGCAGCCAGTGCCTCCAACCAAACCATTGTCGATATGCAATAAGTCCACTATCAACCCAAACGCTTGGGTCACTTGTGTTTCATAGCCTTTAAAAATGAAAGAATATTTCAAAACTCCGTATTTTGTGATTATACAGATAGTAGCCGAAGCTATGGCAGATATAGAGGGAACTTTTCTGTAGCCCGCTTGAGGATGTATGTGATATATATGCAGAATATTAATAAAAAGGTTGCTGTGTAATAACTCATACATGAAGAAAGTTTTCCATATCCATTTTATCCTTTAATTTGTTAAGCTTTGTTTATTTATGCTTTTTGATATGAGAGTAACAGGCCATGGACTGTGTAGTATAAACTAATTTAGAGTTGCTTCCTGGTGCATAGGTAGTATTTGAGGAAGTGTACCCTCTCTCTTCACAGGACCGTTTTTACTAAACACCCCTGCATGGCAGGGCTCAGGAAATAATTGTGACACTGTTGCCTGCCTCTAGCAAGAGTGACCACTTCTCAATCGAAAAGGCTCTCCTTGGACTGGCTGTTTCAAATCATTTCATAGAAATGTCCCCTAAAGCAATAATCAAAAATGCCAAAAAAAATGTTTACTCTTCTGGACCTTCATTGACCCAGATACCAGAGCCAAAATGACACTGGCCAAAATTCATCCTACCCGGCTGTACTGTGGAAACTTGTTATAAAAATCAAGATTGTTCAAGATTCCTGAATAAACTGCATTGAGAAGAACAAAAAAAAAAAAAAAAAAAAAAGATCAGAAAGAAGGAGAGGAGGACCTCCCCTATCAGTGGACTTGGGGAGAGGCATGCATGCAGAAAGTGGGGGAGGGTGGGACCGGGAGGGGAGGAGGGAGGAGCTTATGGGGGGATACAAAAGGAATAAAGTGTAATTAATAAAAGTTAAATAAAAAAATTAAAAAAAAATCAAGAGCCCTAAGTAGAAAGAATAGCCATTAAAGTATATTTTTATTTTTATTTCAAAATGCTGAAATCAAAGCCTACAGACAGATATCTGGGCATGAAAGAGTTTATCTAAAAACAATGAAATAATAATGAGGTTTGAGAGGCTTTGTTGACATGTTATGTTCAAGCATAGAGTACCATATTCTCATCCAACTCATTACTTTGAGATGTGCTAGTGACATCTCAGACAAGATAACTCTCCATGCTTGCTTTTAATTCGGGAGAGATAATTACCAATGATTTCCTGAAGGAAAAGTGCCTGGGTATGTGGAAATTCAAATTCCTACACTGTACTTTATTATGGCACAAGCTGAAACAAAATACACAGAAGCCATTTTGAAATGGGCTTACCGTAATCAAGAAATTCTTTAAATATACATGTACCACATTTTTTATTATCCATTCGTTATTTAATGGGCATCTAGCCTGCTTCCATTTTCTAGTTATTGTGGTGAATATGAATGAATGTACAGGTATCTTTGTAATATTATATGAAGTTCTTTGAGTACATATGTAGAAGTTATAGAGATGAGTCATATGGAGGTTTTATGAGAAACCTTTGGACTGATCTCCTGTCCTTATACCAATGACAATATTTTTTCTTCTCCTCCTCCTTCTTTCTTCCTTTTCCTCTTCCTCCTCCTCCCTGTCTTCTCTTCCTCCTCTTCCTGCTTCTTCTTCCTTTGTCACTCCTGTTCTTGATAATATTCATTCTGACTGTGGAGAATCTTAAAGTAGCATAGTGGTTTGAATGGAAATTGTCTCTGTAGGACCATATGTTTGCCTAACTGGTTTCCAGTTGGTAGAGCTGTTTGGTAAGGATTAGAAGATATGTTCTTTTTGAAGAAGTGTCATGGGGGACAGGCTTTGAGGTTTCTAAAGACTCCGTGCCATTCCTAGTGTTCCTCTTTGCCTTCTGCTTGTCGTTTTGGGATGCCACTGTCTGCTACTTCTGCTGCAAGGCCTTCATTCTGCCATCATGGATGCTAACCCTCTGGAACCACAAGGGCAATTTAATGCTCTTTTATAAGTTGCCCAGTTGTGGGTGTTTTATCACAGCAATAGAAGAGTAATTAAGGAAAGTAGTTTAATCAATACTTCCTTGATGACTAAGAATGGTGAACCATTTTTTTTTGTTTCACTAGATATAATTTTATTTTTTATTTATTTTTTTCTTTTCTTTTTTTATTTATTTTTTTATTTTTTATCAGTTACATTTTATTAATTCTGTATCCCAGCCATGCCCCGAACCCTCGTTCCCTCCCAGTCCCTCCCTCCCTCATCACTACTGTGCCCCTTTCCAAGTCCACTGATAGGGGGGGACCTCCCCCCATTCATCTGATCCTGTTTTATCAGGTATCTTC
>REGO01000119.1:708452-783529 GCA_010120015.1 Rhombomys opimus
GACTAACTCCCCTTCTTTCTTATGATTCCCTGTACTCTGCCAAAGATTTGGTCATGAGTCCTTGCTTTGAAAACACTGCTAGTTAGAGGCTTTCAGATGCGCTCAGTAGACCCCTGTCATGCGGGTGAACCATTTTAAAATGGTTTTTTCATCTTTTGTGAATGCTCTGCTTAGTTCTATAGCTCATTGTAAACTGTTCTCCCCCTTACTGTTTAGTATTTTTTTTTAATTGTTTGTACATTGTAGATACTAGTCTTCTGTCAGATGCATAACTGGTAATGATTTTTCTCCTCTTCTGAGTATTGTTTCTTCACTTGATTGACAGTTTGCTTTGCTATCTAGAGGCTTTTTAGATTACATGGGATTTCATTTTTCCACTGTTAGGCTTATTTTCTGTGTTACTGGAGTGCATCTGAAAATCTTTTTATGTGTCTGTATGTTGACATACTGCCTACTTTTCTTTATGTTTCACAGTATCAGATCTTATGCTCAGGCTCTTGATCCATTTAGAGTTGAGTTTTATGCAAGGTTAGGGACAAGGATTGAGTTCATTTTTCCGTGTGGTGGTACCCAGATTTCCCAGCACCATTTGTTAAGATGTTCTTTCTCCCATGTATGTCTGGCATACTTGTCAAAAATTAGGTGGTTGTGGTTGCATGAATATGGGTCCATTATTCTCTCCCGTTGATCTCTGAGTTTGTTTTTGTTCCAGTACCATGTTGTTTTTATGATGATAGCTGTGCAGTAGAGCTTGAAATCAAGTATGATTATTTTTTTCTTCAGAATTGCTTTGGTTGTGTTTGATCTTTTATGTCTTCCCATTAATGTTAACTTTTTCTGTATCTGTGAAGAATGATCGTGTAATTTTTTTGTTTGCTTGTTTTGTTTATTTCGTTTTTCGAGACAGGGTGTCTCTGCTCTGGATTTGCTTTGTAGATAAGGCTGGCCTCAAACTCATGATGATCTGCCTGACTCTGCCTCCTTGAGTGCTGGGATTATAGGTACATGACACCACCCCTGGCTAAGATCATGTGATTTTGATTGAGGTTGTTTTGAATCTGTGGATTTCTTTGGGAGGAAGGCCATTTCCACATGTATTTTTGATCTATGTACATGGAAATCTTTTCATTTTCTAGCATCTTCTTTCTTACTTCAGCGCCTTAAAGTTTTCATTGCAAAGGTCTTTTGTTTCCACAGTTAGGTTTACTCCTATGCATTTAATTTATTTTTTAATAACTATTGTGAATGGGTTTATTTATCTGTAGAGAAAAATGAAATTATGATTTTTTTCAAAGTGGATAGAACTGGAAAAACTTATACTAAGTGAAGCAATCCAGGACCAAAAAGACAAAAGCTACATGTTTTATGTGGATCCTCTTTTCAAGTCTTTAGTACTTGGAGCTCCCATGGAATCCAGAAAATTAGAATGGAGTCATTGTGGTGGGGGATGCTTTCAGGGAGCATTAGAACATGGGTAGAAGGAGAACAGAAAAAGGTATACTGTGCGAATAAAGCATACACAGATTGTGGAAGACTTATAAGCCATATTATTTTGCCTATTCAAATATCATTAAAATGTTTGTTCATTATATTATCTTTGTTTGCAAATAGAGAAAATGTCATAAAACTTCCAATCCCTGAGAGTCCAGTGAACAGACTCATGAGAAAGTGATGACAAGGTCCAAGTGGAGACAAACCACTTAATCAAGAGCTGGGTATGTAAATACCTTCAGGCCATCAACTACGACCTTCTACTCCTTATTTCTGTTACAGATTTGAGAGACAAGGAAATGACTATTCTTCAATTCATTCTGCAATCCTTCTTCTTCAGGAGGTGCTGGTGCTCAGATTACATCTCAGGCATCTGACAGCACAGTTTGGGTAAATAGCAGTGGCCACGCATCTCTGACTCACCCGCCATATAGATTTATTAAAGGACCCATTTGGAGTTCTAAATGGGGTTGTGCCCTTCCGGAGAGAGGGGAAGTCCACTCTATTGCTGAATGTTGTAACAAATTGTCACAAACTCAGTGGCTGAAAAAAACAACAACAACATAAATTTGTTCGTGATGTTAGAAAGCCTGAGGTTAGTTCTACTGCCATAGCATCCTGTGTTCTGGAAAACCTGAGGGGAAACCCATTCAGATGCTCAGAGGTCGTGGGCGTGGCCCGGGTGTGGCTCCTCCCTTGACTCACTTCCTTCTTCCTCCTGCTTCCTTGGTTCCAAGACCAGAACAATGGCACCCTCAGTACATGTGCCAGCACGGAAGGGGTAAAATTTTACAGGCCCCATCCCCATACAAAGAACTCTATGTAACCAGTGACTCCTGGGAGAGGGAGAATTCGACACTTTGTTGGTTAGCCAATACAAAGCGGTCAGCCCCGAGACCATATTTACACAAACAGGAAAATGAACTCAGCATGTTGTTTCTATACGTTTGTGCATATATACATACACACATATTTGTAGCAATAAAAAAAGAGGCCATCAACTTGAGAGTGATGGTGCATGGAAGGGGTTGGAGAGAGAGAACCTGGTAAGTCACGGAGGGAGGAAAGGGATGAGGAAAAGTGATATTATTCTATTTTAATTACAATGCAGGTTAAAAAAAAGATCCTTGAAACTAGTTTTTATGTAATCTTCTAACATCCTTTGAGATAAATTTTTGAATTTAGAATTTCTAGGTCAGAAATATGAACATATCGTTATGCTCTGCTGCTTGTCAGCAATTTTGCATGAATTAAACTTCCACAGGCTATGATGACTTTAACAATTTAAGGGCTACAGTTTCAGTGGCTAAATCTGCAAAGCACCTCCACACCTTAGGCTCAGGGAACATTGTGGAAGAGGAGCTGGAAAGACTGTGATCAGGGAGTTTGCTGTGAAATTGTGATTTTAGTAATATAAGAAGCTACACCTAGGGAGATGGCTCAGTGGTTAAGAGCACTGGTTTCTCTTCCAGAGGACCCAGGTTCAATTCCCAGCACCCACTTGGCAGCATACAACTGTTTGTAATTCTAGTTACAGAGGGTCGGACTCCCTTACTTATTCAGGTAAAACATAAAATAAAATTAATTAATTAATTTAAAAAGATTTAGTTAAAAAAATAAAGAAGCAATACCCAGTTGGGTGGTAGTGGAAGTGGTGGTGGCACTTTTAATCCCAGCACTTGGGAGGAAGATGCAGATGGATCTCTGTGAGTTCAAGGCCAGCCTACACAGAGAGTTCCAGGACAGCCAAGGTGACACAGAGAAACCCTGTCTCAAAAACAAACAAACAAAACAAAAACAAAAACAAAACAAAACGGAGAGAGAGAGAGAGAGAGAGAGAGAGAGAGAGGAAACTACACCCATAAAGTCTCACTAACATGGCTGCACAAATGTGGGACCAATGAACATGTCTGACTGGCCAGAGAAAAGCCCCCAGGCCTCAACCCTAAACAAAGATCGATAGGCAACCAAGAAAATCTGGAGGCAGGAGAGGTGGCCTTCCTCAGGAAGAAGCACACCGGGCGGATATGTCAAGTGGTCAGCCCTGAAAACATACACACGAGTAAGAGTCCATGGACTGACCAGTTACGTGCAGAAATATGTATGTATATACACACACTTATAGGCATGCAATTAAAACTAGTGAAAAAGGAGGCCAGGAGTGTGGTCTGAAGTTCAGTTTCGAGGACTGCAGAAGAAAAAAAGGCTCAAGAGACGGTGGATGGTGGTGCTTCGCTCTCCAAGCTAATAGAGCTGCTTCGTGTAGGATTCAGGAGAATACTTCGTAATCATCATTCAGACCACATTCACAGTTATTGTTGCATTAATCTAGACCATATCTCCATACTGTTTAGGGTGGGCTCTGTTTTCCTTTTTAATTTCCTAAGAAAACAGCATGATATCAGTAGTCAAATGAAAAATGACACCTGCATGGACATTTGCTACATAATGATGCTTTGGCCAAAGGTAGAAAGGATGTGTGACAGGGGTCTCATAAGATTACATTTCAGCTGAAAAATTCCTAGAGCTATGGCTGTCTCATTTTTCACATATCTGAGGCTGACACTGCTGTACCCAAAACCATTCTGCTTACAGTTACATAAAAGCATTACACATACTCTAATGGATACTACAAAATACTTCATAATAATACGGGAGTTTTATTGGTATGGGTATTCACTATACCGTGCCTTTAATCATGATTTTAGAGGGTAATTATCTTTCCCAAATCCCTTATTATTAAACATTGTGTCCTGGAATGATGGTAGCTGTTTCATATATCTTGTGTTTATAGTGTTTATGTCAAAGGGACCGATCTTTGCTGTGCCGGTTTGTGTAAGTACACTGTGTGATGGCCAAACAGTGATGAAATATCTTCATGACACATTTCTTGGAGAGCATTGACTGTGTGAAGCTGTGCATGACTGTGTTTATAAACACACATGCCTCATAAATGTAGCCCTAGCCAGTCCATAAAAATATATCTATAAGCACACAGACCTGACCCTTCTGGGAATCGTTTTTGTCTTCTGCTTTTGGATTGTTCATAAGCTCTGGAGTCTTCCTGCCTCGTTGGAGTCTGTGCCTATTCCTCAATGCTCAAATCACAGCCATCTCCCTGGTAAAGAAAGACTGGAGTCCTTTAACTAACTGCTCAGACTCAGCTACTCCCTGCTCTGTCACTTCTTGTAATCCCTTCTTAGGCCTAGATGCTAATTCTCAAAGTAAGTGCATAAGTAGGTAAAACTTCACCAAGAAAAATAAACGGTCAAATTACTATTCATTGTATTTGTGAGTATTGTCCTGCCAGAGCTTTTTATGTGGTAAATGCTAAATACATGTTTACTGAACTGAAGTGATATATGACCAGCAGTTAATAGTAGCTGCTAGGAAATGTCATCCCTTTAGGTTTGCATCTGTGATTCCACAGGGCTTGGGACACTATGAGGTGAGTTAGGGATGGGGTTGTACTGGGGGCCACAGCACAGTGAGTATGTATTTTCACTGACCAGCCTCACCCCACTTCAGATGCCCTCCTTTGCAATGAAATTCTGAGAACTTCTTATCCATAGGTGATATATCAGTGGCATCGCACTGGTCACTCTAGGTTTGGGTGCCAGCCCCAAACCAGTTATCTGGGCACAGCAGCTGCACAGAGCCAGGATACTTTGAACACATAGGACGCTATAGCTTCTCATGCTGGGGGAGGGTGACACTGAGGCCCTAGAAAGCAGAGTTTAGGTACAGCATTGGGCCTGGGCTAAGAAGGGATGCAGTAAGTTTCCACGTCTCTTTCAGTTAAGATTGCACTGCCAACTATTTTCTTTCTTGAGCAATCTTTCTGATACACCAAATAATCTTTCTATATTTTCGCTCATTCTTTCTGTGACTTCTTTGTCCAACAAACATTTAAGCTCTTTTACATGTTAGGTGTTGTGAGACTTGAGAGGGTAGTAGGAATATCTGAGTCTCTGCAAAGTGCCTGCTGTCTAATGAGGTCCTGAAATAATTGATAGATAATCTCCTCCTCCTCCTTGTTTCTCTGTGTTAGCCCTGGCTGTCCTGAAACTCACTCTGTAGAGCAGGCTGGCCTTGAACTCAGAGACCCACTTGCCTCTGCCTCCCAAGCGCTGGGATTAAGTGCATGTGCCACTGTCCCCCTGTGGCATTTCACTTAAACACAAAGCCTTCCAATTTAATTCTAGATTTGTACTCTCTACCAGAAGGTTCCCTCTGTGTTTGTAGGAGGGCTTTATGGACAAATGGCCAATTAAAAAACTATCACAAAATTCAGAAAGCACATATCTAGGATATGTTCATGTGACAATTTCTTTGGAGTTCTAGAAACCAACATCAGTGAGATCTATGAAGGAAAATTACGTACAGCCTCCCACTGTCCAGGCCAAGAGCTGAGGATCCTACATGTCCCACCCCGAGAGGTACAGTGGGGTTGAGCTGAGCTCTTGAAGAACTCCGAGGAGCACACGCTAACCATTATCTTTGGGGTGTGATGGACAGATTAGTCCTGAGCGGCTTTATTCAATAACAAGATAAGTATAGTGAAGGTACCCTGAAGGATAAACAAAGCAATAACTCACAGTTGAATTCTGATGGGGAAGTAACAGCAGGCGGACTTACAACTGCTCTCATGGACTTAGGTCTTTGCTTAAAGCACTCAGCTTTTTGACCCATATTTCACACCTGTTCTCTTAGGAGTAGGTGAGTGCCCTACTTGTGAGAGCAGCCCTATTAGGGCTCCTGTCCACCTTCTCAGTATTTTTTGATGACTTTGAAATATATAGTCCATTGTTGCTGTAACTCCCTATAGTGTGCACGAAGAAGTTGGAAGTAGAGGAAATGAGGTCAGAGCTGCTGTCTTCGATGTATGCTTATTCCCTGTTCAATAGGATTTCTGAAACTGCGACAGGTGAGTGATGCCGTCCTGACGGTAGGAAGCTTGTTGAATCGTTTGTTGAAATGTTTTAAAGTTGTATGGAAAACATGACCATATTGGTTTTGTCTTTGATTTTTAATAGATTTTCAACACTTTCAAAGAACAGATAAATGTTAAATTGAACTGAATTTTTTTTCTCTCTTCAGTGTTCTCAGGCTGCTGTTTTGTTCTTAGGTTGAACAGACACAGTAAAAGAAGCAGAAAGCTACAGTAAGTCCCTTGGTCTTGACACCAAGTGTGATAGGGATGAAGGGAGGGGACAGTCGGTTCCAGTTTTAGTAGCAGCTGGGCACTACCGCAGATCTTGGATGATAGTCAGAGCTAGTGTGTTGTCCTGACTGGACACTGGAACCTACTGTTTTCTGAACACCCACCATGACCCTTGAAGCCTCTGAAGATTTAGACACTACATACAAATGTGCCTGCTCAAAGGACAGAGTGTGGAGTCAGACAAGCATGGCTTAGCTAGTTCAGCTAGCTGACCTTAAGCAAGCTGTTTAACCATCCTGATCTTAGTTATTTCACTCATGATTTCAGGGTTGTGCTGTTGGCTGTGTCACAGGACTGCCGCTAGAGTAATCTGAATGAATTTCAAAGGTTTGGACTGTACACAAGAAGGCTGGGAAGGGGGGTTTATGAAAGGGTTCAGGGAATTATGGACAAGTGGATTGATAAACCTGGTTAAATTCCAGAATCTAACAGGCTGGTGTAAAAATAAAGAAATAGAAAAAAATTATTGTCAGGTATAATGTTACCTAAATTTCTATAACTAAAATCTCAAAACTCAAGACAATGCCTTCAGACATTGCCCTCTATTTAGTCTTTCTAGTTTTTTTCTTCTCTAATTAGGGTGTTGGTGGGAAGTAGGGCTGGGGAAAGAGCTAAAGGAACACAACTTCTGTATTTAGAAACGGAGGAAGAGTGACCCAGATGGTGGAAAACACTATTTAAAGGACTAGAAATGAGAAGCATGTTCAAAACATAAAATATTCTAGTTAGACTACACTATAAACTACCCAAGAATGAAATAAATAGGATGCAAAGCTAAAATATCAGTATGCAGTGAGATAAGGCTGATTGCAATGCCAGTAAGGTAATGATTGTGACCTAATTGTGGAAAGATGTAGCAGTTAAGAGCACCATCATTCATATTCCAGTGACCACACGGGAAATCAGTGACTTTCGTACAGTTTTATAACAGGAACTACATTGGCATCATTAATCCCAAGGGGAAAATGTGGCAGCTGGAGACAGCAAACCATCTTTGACAGAGCATTCTTTATCAAGTAGCCATTTTCCCCTTTCTATAATTTCCAAATAATTCATCATCGGAAGAATCTTAGAAATGCTGTTATTTTCATGAAACAGTGTTTTAGAGACAAGGCAAAATTCCTTAAATATATTTAAATGATTTACATAATGATGGCTACCTGAAGATGGATTCATTATGTGAACACGTACCCAAGTAAACACTAATGCTAGAAATTTATCATTAATCGTTTTTTTTTTTTTTTCCATTAAACACTGTCTGGTAGGCTTTAGACATGAGAATATAAAATGGGTTGTGTTCTATACATAGAAACTGAGACTTTAATAAATGACAAATCCATTATTATTTCTAGTTATATATTAAAAGTAATATTATAGACTATATATTGAAGATATTTCATCACCACACAAATACTCATTGAAGAAAATTATCAAAATGGAGACACTGTAGAAAAGTGTGTTTTGATGAAAATTAGTTAAATAACATCGATTTCACCCCCAAATTTTGATATCTATGCTTTTACAGTGTACTAGTATGTACCTTAGTTTCAGTTCATTTTCAGATATTAATAGCCTAAATCTTTAAAATAGTTTTTGGTGTAGTGTTTATGCACATGGATATGGAAGGACACTTGTCACATGACTCGTTATGTACTGAGGAGAGTAGTATGTATGGTCCGTATGAAAAGAGAGAGCTGAGGTCAGAAGGCAGGCTTGGGTGTGCATCTTCATGGCCCACTTGTTGCCAAACCTCTGCTTACAGCAGGCTATGTGGGTGCTGAGTTTCTGAGCAGTCTACTGTCTTCCCTGGGGTCTCGGTCACATGCTACCTTGTCTGGCTTTGAACTAGGTCCTCCTGCTTGTGTGGCCAGCATTTCACTTTCTCCGCTCTCCTCAGCGGAAGTTACGCGAAGTCACGGTAAGCTCTTGGCAAGTCTGCGTAGTGCAGTACGTGGCGGTAGATGACCTTGGATCTGAGCGAGGATGGCTCATTTGCTAGCCCAGCTTGTGGTTTAGACCAATCTCAGCTTCTGTGTTCTCTTCTCTTGACAGCCATTAATAATACCATGGTTCCTCTATGGCTTTTGTGAAGACTAATATACTAAATGATTGCTTCTTGATTTTGTGTGTGTGTGTGTGTGTGTATGTGTGTGTGGAGGGGGTGAAGGTGCTGATGGATGCTAAATGGACAATGATTCAAGTCCATTCAGTATACAGGGCAGTAGTTTTCTACCCCGGGCTGTGACCTCTTTGGGGGTTGAATGATCCTTTCACAGGGGTGGCCTAAGACCAGTGGAAAACAAAAAGATATCTACATTACAATTAACAACAGTAACAGAATTGCAATTATGAAGTAGCAACAAAAATAACTTTATGAAACAGATTAAGTAAACAGTTATGTAAAAAATAGAAAGAACAGAAAATAATTTTATGGTTGGGGGTGAGCACACCTGAGGAACTGTGTTAAAGGGTCTCAGGGTTAGGAAGGCTGAGAACCACTGACATAGAGGGACAGGCCATATCTAGTCTCAGCTGCACAATAAGGATACACCACAGGGCATCTTTAAGAAGAATGTTGTCCCGATTTATTTATATGAATAGATTATTACTATAAGTCTACAATGAAGGGCCTTAGGTGTAAGTGAATGATAAGAGCATATCATCTTAAAGTTTATGAAATAGTGGGGGAAAAAAAATCTCTCAATTCCAGAATTCTATACCTCTGTCCAAGAAAGTAGAGTTGACATTCACGAACATCACAGAAATAAATTAACTGCCAAACCTACTTTATGAATGGCCGAGACTCCAGAACATGCTATAACTAGGATGTTAGGAATCATGTTGACATCCATTTACAAACTCCATTGCTGTTGAAATTGGGGAGGCCGAAACAGACCTTCTGGAAGCTATTATTAATCATCTCCAACATCAGGGGGGAAATTCACTAATCAAATTCTTTTGTGACAGAAGCAGAACCTATAACATTTTTTTCTAATTTTGCAAGATATTTAAATTAGCTGTATACTGGTAGCAAGACAGTGTGGTAGCCCAATCATCATGACCTTCTTGTGAAAGATGAAGAATGAAAATCAGTTCTTAACTTCTGTGTACCCCGATGAACATTATACCACCTCCATGTATGATAACAATTACTGCCATCGACATCTTTTCTTTTGCTAGGAAAGCATTCTGGGGAGAAGCAACTTTGGGGGGAAGCGGTTTATTTCAGCTTGCATTTCCAGGTCAGAAGATGAAGACGAAGACAGTCCATCAGAAGACGTAGCCTAGGCAGGAACATAAGCAGGAGGGCGAAGCAGGAACTGTGGAGGACCGATGCTCACTGGCTCAGCTAGTGCTCATGCAGCCCAGACCCACATCGTGATCTGCCAAGAACTCTTCTCACAGACATGGCCACAGGCCTGTCTGATCTAGGCAGTTCCTCAGTCAAGGCTGCCTCTTCCCAAGTGGCTTGAGACTGTCACACTGACAATAAGAGCACACAGTAATGGTACATTTAAAGACAGGTTGATGGAAGACGACGAGGCAACATTTCAGGCTGATCTCCACAATCTCCATGCTGTTTCAAATTACACGCTTGGAAGAGAAGCTTCTCTGCAGAGGCTCGGCCTGAGCAGTTCCGACTGAGGCCGTCACCAGACATGGACGGACATTTGCTGTGTGTGCACAACCTCAGAGTCAGCTCTTGTCTAGAATAATTACTTACTCTCAGTTTCATAAAAATACCCTTCCAAGCAGAAACTGCAGGCCATTCTAGGACCCGCTTTCCCACTCTGGAAATCACTTGCAGGGTCTATGGAGCGTATCACTTAAAACCAGTGCTTCGTGATTTGAAAAGCAATTCTGTCCCCCCCACCCCCACCCCAAGGATCAGCTCCTGAAGAGGATTTCTCTGCGTCTCCAAAGTAATTTCCTCAAGAATGGTACCATCCTTTTGTGATTTTTTGTCCTTCCTTAAGCAACTTAAAGAAGCAACATAAGGAAAGATGTTTAAATGTATGACTTGGTATGTTTTGACATAAATATATACCCTTAAAAAAATTTCTCAGTTAATGTAAGGAACCTGTTAATGTCTTTCTCCAGGCACCTACATTAAAATCCCACAGGCAGGGCTCTCTGCGTGCAGATGCAGGAATGGCAGCTCAACTCTGACCAACTCAAGTCTAAGAACCTAAAGAAACCTAGACTGCCCAGAGTACCCATTGTGTCCCACAAATGTCTCTTAATTTCTCCTTCTTCTGTGGCTCTTGTCGACTTGAGGCTACTGGGAAAGCAGATTCACTCCATCCATCTTGAAGTTTCTTTTTAAAAAAAAAATTAAAAACACTTTTTTTTTTTATTAACGCTTTGAGAATACATTGCATTTTGACCATTCTGTCCTCTTTCCTGTCTCCTTCCAGACTCATGTCTCATCTCACCCACCCAGCTACGTGTCCTCATTTTTTTTTTAAGTCACCAGGTCCTATTGGCCCTGTCTGTGTAGGTTTACAGGTGTGCATTTAGTTTGTGCAGTTCTTGTGCGTGCTGTCACAACCACTGGGCTCACATGGACAGCTGTCGTACACAGAGGACAGTGTTTCCTTGCAGTGCTACAACTACTCTGCCCCTTACAGTCTTTCTGGCCCCTCTTCCCAGTGCTCCCTGACCTCGGGAGGAGGGGCTGTACATGGATGTCTCCTTTAGGGCTGAGCGTGTAGCAGTTGTGGGTCTCATATCTTTTTTTTTTTTTCCCTAAAAACATTTTTATTTATTCTTCTCCCAAACAACACACCCCTCCTGCAGCTTCCCCTCTCTCCACACCCCAGTCCCTTCCCACTTCCCTTCTCTCCCAGATCCACAACCACCACAAAAGAACAGGCCTCTCCTGGATATCAGCCAAACACATAGCACAACAAAGTACAGTAGGACCAGGCACAAACCTTCACACCAAGCCTAGGCGAGTTCCAAGAGCAGACAAAAGAGTCAAAGGCCTTCCACTGTCAGGAAGCCCTCGCAAGACCAAGTCAACAACTATGATAGATCTGCTGAGGGCCTAGGCGACCCAGGCAGGCTCCGTGATTACAGCCTCAGCCTCTGTGAGCCCCACGAGTCCTGCTTAGCTGATTCTTCTGGCTTTGCTCTCCCAGTGTCCTCAACTCCTCTGGCTCCCACAGCTCCTCCTTCCGGTCTTCTCACTCTGAGGGGAGAGAGCTGATGCAGAACTCCAGCCTGGGCCCGCTCTCTCTCTGCTTATGTCTCAGCATCCACTCCCATCAGCGGCCTGAGGCACCCTCTCTGATGATGACTGGACTAGACACTAATCTATGAGCACAGCAGACCATCACTAGGAACCGTTTGATTGATTCTGATTTAGTTTTTTGGCCAGTCCTGTTTGGTTCTACCCCAGGTCTCTGGACTCTCAGTCCCTGGTTCCTGTTCATTTAGGGCAGTGTCAGGCATTGGCTTCCTCTCATGGCATGGGCCTCAAGTTGGACCAGCCATTGGTTGACCACGCCTAAAAGTTCTGTGCCACCACTGTCCCAGCGCATCTTACCGACAGGATGGATTGTAGGTCAAAAGTTCTGTGACTGGGTTGGTATGTTAGTCCCACCTCTGGAAGCCTGTCTGGTTACAGATGGCCGGTTTGGGCTCCGTATCCTCCATCACTAGGAATTCTCACTGGAGTCATCCTGGTAGATTCCAGGGGCTTTCTGCTGCACGAGGTTTCCACATCAACCCCCAATGCTGTCCAGTTCTCTTCCCATACTTTCTTCCTGCATCCTCTCCCCAACACCCCATCCCTGTTCCCGTCCCCACGTGTCCCCACACCACCTGCAATATCTGTTCTATTTTCCCCTCACAGGAAGATCCATGGGTCCCCCCTAGAGCCCTCCTTGTTACTTACCCTCTCTGGGTCTGTAGATTACAGCATGATTCATTTAACAGCTAATACCTACCTTTAAGTGAATACATACCATGTTCGTCTTTCTGGGTATAGATTACCTCACTCAAGATGATTTTTCTCCCCAGTTCTAACCATTCATTCCCAAATTTCATGATGTCATTTTTTAACTGCTCAATAATACTTCACTGTGATAATGTACCATATTTTTGCTGTCTGTTCTTCAGCTGAGGATCATCTATGTTGTTTCTTGTTGTTATGATTAAAGCTGCTATGAACATAGCTGAGCAAGTGCTCTTGTGGTAGGTTGGAATGTCCTTTGGGTGTATGCCCAAGAGTGGTATAGATGGGTCTTGAGGTAGATTGCTTTCTAAATTTCTGAGGAACTGCCATGTTGACTTCCATAGCAGTTGTACTAGTTTGCACCCCCACAACAATGAAGGAGTGTTCCCCTTGCTCCACATCCTCACCAACATGTTTGTCACTTATGTTACTGATTTTAGCCACTCTGACAGGTGTAAGATGGAGTCTCAAAGCAGTTTTGATATGTATTTCCCTGATCGCTAAGGATGCTGAATATTTCTTTTAAGTGCTTCTCAGATACTAGAGCTTTCTTTATTGAGGACTCTGTTTAGATCTACCCTATTTTTTTTTAAACATTGGATTATTTGGTTTGTTGTCTGGTGTCTTGAATTTTTTAAATATATTTTGTATTTTGCCTTTTGTATCGATTTAAGCTCTAATAACCCTTCTTGTATTTCAGGTATAGATGTTAAGAATTGAAAAGTCATCTTGGTGGCTCTTTCTTTTAATGAAGTATCCTTCCCCATCTCTTTTGATTAATTTTGGTTTGACATCTATTTTGTTAGATGTTAGAATGTCTAAAGCAGCTTGCTTTGTTGTTGTAGAAAATAAAAAATGGCTAAGAATGTTTGTTATTAAGAGCCTATAATTATTATGGCAGTTTTATTTAACCCATTATCAAACAATAGAAAGACAAAGGCACCAGACAGGATTTTAAATAAGCCTTATTTCATGTGGGGCTGGGCAGATACAAACTTCCTAAGCTATCTTGCAACCAACATGCCATGCCATTTGCCATAACCATTCCATCTGAACTACTTTCCGTCCACAATTCCATGAATATTTGCATATTCTTTTCATCTGGGCTGCTTCTCTCTAACACTGCCTCAAAGTAAATTCCTCCCAGCCATGTGGCTCTCTCTACCCTAACCCATGGTGGTACTGCTTCTTTCTTCTCCTCAAGTCTGTGTATAAGATTCCATTTAATTTCATTTTAGCTTTGGGTGTGCCTGTCATCTCCTGGTATGTCTTGTATAGTAACTGGATAAACTAGGTTGAGGAGCCTCCCCCTTTCAGTTTCATTATGCAGTGGCATGGTAGGCTCTTGTCTAAAAATTTCCTTATTCTTATGTATAGGCTTTTCTAAGGCTTGTCTAAATCCCTTTTTCTCTGTCTGAGTATTTTCTTGTTCTCATTTATAGCCCTCTCTGAGGCTTGTCTAAACTTTCTAGGTCCAATTTCCTGGAAAATCTCTTCCCAATCCTTTATTCTGAGGCAACATCTATCTGTGATGCTGAGGTGTGTTTCTTGTATGCAGCAGAAGGATTAATCCTGTTTTAGAATCCGTCCTCTCAGTATGCCTCTTTTTATTAGGGAATTGAGTCCAAAGATATTGAGAAATATCAACCACCAATGACTGTTAGTTCTGTTAATCTGCTGTTGTTGTTATTGTTGTTGTTGGTGGTGGTGTGTGTATGTGTGTATGTATGTACGTATGTGTGCACTTACGTGCATGCGTGCACACCCCTTCTTTTGGTTTTGCTGGTGTGAGATTATTTATTGCCTGTATTTTTGTGGGTATAGTTAATGTCCTTGGGTTGGAGTTTTTCCTTACAGCATCTTCTGTAGGGCTGAATTTGTAGATAAATATTGTTTAAATTTGACTGTTTCTCTATTTATGGCCATTGAAGGTTTTGCTGGGTGTAGTTGTGAGGTCCCCCCCCATGTTCCCAGAAATAGCAACTTTGAGGCTTATTATATTTTCAAATGCCCAGGCCAAAGCTTTGCATGTTCTCTGACTAGCTCATAACCTAATACCTTATCATTGTACTGCCATGTGGCTGGTTACCTCTGTTCAGGTTCCAGGTGTCTATCCTCCTCATGTCCCAGGGCGAGCCCCCTACTCCTGGCAGTCACCCAGCACCTTCTCTTTCTCTAAGTTTCTTTTAGTTTGATATTTTTAAAAGAGACATATGCAATTATAATTGTAATTGTAAAAATTATTTCTATGTCAAGAGAAACAAACTCAAATGGAATCCAAATATACTGTGGCATTGTGAATTCTTCTATATTTTAATCTGTGGCATTTTGAATTCCTCTTTTTTTAAATCTCTGTGGTTAACTCTACTCCTTAGCTATTTCATGTGTCAAATGTATGAAACCATAGGTTACTCTAACTTATTTTCTAGGCCAGCCTGGTCAACAGAGAGAGGGAGTTTCAGGACGACCAGGGCCCCACAGAGAAATCCAGTGTAGAAAACAAACAAACAAACAAACAAACAAATTTAAACTATTAAGTGCACAATGACGAAGACACACACCAAACATCTTAATTGTTGGTTGGGAAACATATTGTAGAAAAGGAATTACCATGTCTCAAAGCTAACAATGCTTTTTAAATCATGCTAAAAATAATTAAAACTACAGTCACTTTTCTAGTTGATTCTATACCTTAAGAAAAAAAAGCAACACCTTGATATTTAAGCAAAATACATTCTTTTCTGTTCACTGCTCTCCCAAACATGGAGATATAGGAAGAGTGGTTCCATAAAAGGCCTTGGAAATCTTCTATTTTGGGAGGTGTTTGTGTGGGTCTTTGCTGTTAAACCCCCAATAGTTCAAATTTTAAAAAGTTATTGAGGTTTATTTAGATATTCGTTTATTCAGATATTTTGTTAATTTTATCCATGATTTTAAAATTTTTGTTTTTAACAGTTTTTATTTTTTGAAACTGAAGTACTCTTCATTGTTTTATTCCCTTCAGCTTCTCACATGAACCATCTCTTGCTTGTGGCCTCTTTTCTTTAGTTATAGTATAGAGCTCATATTCATAAGCATAAATACTATTTGCTCAGTTGATTTACTGTCACTTGTATGTATATGATTTCAGGATGATCACTTGTTATTGGATAAACAGTTGGGGGTGTGAGGTCTTCCCTGAAGAAGGCTGTTTCTCCCACTCTCAGCATTCCTTAGTTGCCTGTAGTTCTTTGTCTAGGATTGGGCCCTGTGGGAATGATTTTTTTTTTTTTTTAAAGCAAACCTTTGCAACCTTCTTAATTTTCTGGTTTAAAATATTCAAAACAAAGCATCAATTTCTAAGGCCTGTGGTAATATAATGACCGATTAAACATATTGTTGCTTTTTTTAATAGATAAAAACACTCAACTTACTCAAAATTATAAAGAAATCACTATGCACTGTGAACAAAAGAGGCAAGATGCTAGTAGCCATGGAGATTCATTCCCAAGCTTATATATAGCCCAGGGAAACATCAATTTCACTCATGCTGAATTTCAAGTTTAAATTTGGGTATAAAACATCAAAATAAAAACGAGTACAACGTACTCAAGAAAAGTTATGAAAATGCATCTCTGACAGTGTGTTCTGAAGTGTTGCTGTGTCACAGCTGATTCCACTCAATGAGAGAGAACAGAGTACTTGAGAGTTCCTAATTTTCAGGTACTTGGCCTCCAGCGATGGCTACCTGAGCCTGACTCTTCAAAGGTCATGGAAAAAGGACTGAGACAGCCCTAGATTTTGAACAAAACCAAGGAATTTTTTTTTGTATCTCGTTAAAACCATAGGGAACAGAAAAGCTGTTCAGAGAAATGGGCTAGTAAAGCATAACTTATTGTTTTTATTTCAGCAACACTGCAAACCACTTAATAAAAATAGTGACTGTAGAAGAATTTCAATTCAGAACGTGGCTGCTCTGGCAAGAGACCACATCCAAAGACCTTGTGATCTGCCTGGAATACAGACACACCTTTAATCCAGGAGACAGAGGCAAGCAGATCTCTGAGTTCGAGACCAGCCTGGTGTGGAGTAAGTTTCAGGTAAAGAAAAGCTTGGAGGCATGGTGGCACAAGCCTTCAATCCCAGCACTCAGCAGACAAAGGCACACAGATCTCTGAGCTCTAGTCAGTGCTGTTCAGGTAGTTCAGTTGAGAAGGAGGTTGAGTTTGTGGCAGTTCAGTTCATGGAATTCAGAAGCAGCTTTACCAGAAGAATTTTACAGAGAGAGACAGGTTGAAGAGAGAACAAGCTAGACACAGGTAGAGACAGAGAATGCAGAAAAACCAGAAGATTAGGAAAGATTGCTAGCGTTAGTTTGAGGCCACGCAGAGCAATTCAGTCAGAAGTAAGAGAAGCCAGTTTGAATCAGCCTGGAGAGGAGTATGAGCCAGAACAGCTGAGTTGAAACAGCCAGCAAGAGTTCAGAAAGGGATAGAAAGGATGAGTTTATTCAGGCAGTAAGCCTCCATTATCAGGTGGAAAGAAGACACTTATAAGTGACAAGTAATGTTTTGTCTATAAGTTATTAAATTAACTTCTGGTAAGCATGGATAAATGTACTTGCATGTGTGTACATACATATGAACTTAGGTATGTGTAATGTAGACATATATGTATATGTATATCTGCTGCTGAGGACTAAAGCTAGGGCACCGTTTGTGTGGAGTACATAATCTAAACCTTCAGCCCAATTGTTTTTGTTCACTTCTTGAGAAAATCCTAAGGTGATGCTGTTAGAGGCTGGCATTTTGTTAAATGATTTGGTCATGAAGAGAGTGAGGTTGGTGCTTGTACAACAGAGCACCAGGGAGCTCTCAGCCTTTTGTCTGTTTGACACCACAGTGAAAGGATGCCAGGCATAAACCAGGAATTCCCTTACCAAACAGGAGAGCTTCTGGTGTCTCAATCTTGTGCTTCCAAAATCCAAACCGAGGAGAGATAGACTACAGGTTTATAAGCTACCCGATTTTTTTACTATCACTGGATTTTGGGATAGTAACTCAAATATATATCCAAGTATTTGAATGTTTTTTTTATTCAACTTAATTAAAAAGCTTATTTTATCTATTTAAAGTTTCAAGGTTTTTTGATAAATAATAATGCAGACCATTTACTAATGATCATAGTAAAATTTTCAGGAATTATTAAAGATATTCTCCTGTGACATAGAGAAATAGACCCGAAGTTCATCCACAAAGGTTCACCCACACATTATTGCTAGAGCATTTTTATTCTAGCAGAAGAATGTTTGTTTTATGAGCATTGAGTATAAAGTCTATTATTGTTGAACGTGAGAGCAGGAAAGAAATATGAAGTATTAGTGAAAAATCATATTTATGAACAAAAATCTAAAAAAAATTTTCAAGTCATATTTGTCATAGTTATTTTTTTAGTGAAATTCAAAATAAATGAAAATCGTGTTTCCCCAGGCTCTAAGCTTGGGCTTGAGTGTTTATGGCCACTAAAATCTTACCTCTTTGTTCCCTGAGCACTTTTTGGCTTTTCTGAGTGTCAGACTCTCCCTCCAGAAGAAGGATAATGAATTTCTTTATCAGAGACAGTGGGAGACAGGCGGGGGTTGCTTGTTTCTCTACATTGAGGGAAGGTTTGATGTCAGTGTTTTATTAGAACTTTCTGTAAGGCAGATTCCGTGTTTGGCGCTGGGAATGAGGTGTGAGACACATAGAGGTGATCACGGCCATCATTTCCTTGGTGCTTACTGAATCCCTGGTAATTCATCTCATGTGGGGATTAGGTGGGACTTCTGTTGACAAAACTTCCCCTAGTTCCCACCTTTAAAAACAAACCCAGCCAGGTGTGGTGGTGCATACCTTTGATCCCAGCACTTGGTCAGCAGAGGCAGGCAGATCTCTGCAGCCTGGTCTACAAAGTGAGGCCAGGACAGTCAGGGCTACAGAGAGAAACCCTGTTTCCACAAACAATACCAACAAAAACAATAATAAAAAAAGAAAACAACAGCAAAATATATTCAATAAAATGCTTCTTGAAACTGGCTTCCGATTAAGCACTGTGGTTCTAAACTCCAGTTTTGCTAATGAGAGGCACAGCTTCAGCAGCTGTCTCTGGTAGAACAGATAATCTAATTATGTTGTAAACTTCTTTACAATTGAGCCACTACAGTGTCCATTGACTGGCTTTGTTTTGCTTCATGGTTCCTAATTGGGAATTCTGGTCCTAAATATTGGCTTGTGTTGCTTAATTGACACCCATTCACCCAAGGGAAACTCATCTCTAATTGGCTAGAGTTTATAACTCACTGAGAGGTGACTGTGATAAGTGAAAATTGTTTTCCCACACTGATTACCTGAAAATATAGCAGGGACAATGATCAAGAAAATCTCTTTAGATACATAATTACAATAATTAAGATGCAAAGCATTGGCATGTTAAGCGGTCATACACGACTTCAGGGTAACCAAATTAGGTAAAGTTATCTCCTATCTGCTTCCTCTGTGAGTTTTAACGTGTGGGGCGCTACTCAGAGTCTGAAGTAAGTCAGGGCGGACCCGCTATAGATCAGATATGATATCAAGGAAGACGCTGTCGGGAAAGCTAAGGCTGTAAAGTGCTTGTCAGGATTTCACCGGAGAAGCATCTCCTAGGGCCTGAGGAGGCGGCTTGCTCAGTAGGTAAAATGCTTGCCGCTCAAGAACGTGGTCCTGGCTTTGGTCTCCAGAACACCACCTAAAACACTGAACGCAGAGTTCGTGCTTATAAACCTCGGGCTGCAGAGGGACAGACAGGGGGCTCCTCAAGCTCACTGGCTTATTGAATCTAGCCTTATGGGATCTGAATCTGTGAGAGAGACCCTGTCTCAAAAAAAAAAAAAAAAGACGGTGGAGTGATTGCAGAAGACACCCAACGCTGGCCTCCATTCCCACACACCCATATGGTTATGTGCGTCCATGTATGAGGAACGTTACCACACATACGCAGAGCTATCCCCGACACGTAAACATTTCCCTGCACATTTCATGACTCCTTGTTTCACCCTTGTGAATGGGGAACTCTGGAAGCAGGGAACAGGAAAGCTGTATTTTTCACGCGAGCCTTCTTAGGCGATTCTTGTGTCCCCTCGTGTCAGAGTTACTTCTCGAAATCTCACGGGAACATTTTCCCATCTCCAGCTTAAAGTAAGGAATCGTTTCCAAAGGCCCTGTTCCAGGTGCCTGTGCGTGCATACCACCTGGGACTGTGTGCCAGAAATGTAGGTTACCATCCTGGGCCTTGATTCTCTCAGTGACCCACGCGAGCTAGGGGAACTCTTGAGACGTCGCGCCTCATCTTGAAGCTGTAGACAATGTTTCTTAAGTCTTTGCAGCTCTGCAGCCCTGGATCCACACTTGACTCTTTGGAAGGAAGAGTCTCAGCCTAGGCTTCATATACCACTAAGGGTCAGGGGTAATAAGGTCAGAATCTGGTTTATAAAAATGAAAACTAAATTTTGTGAACATATACGAATTTTTTTTTTAAAGTCCCACTTAACGCCTATATTTTGTAATCTATCACTTAATTTAATCTTTAGGGATTTTATACAGTTTTCACAGGTGGGGTTCATTCCCCTTAGAATTGTGGCCTCAGAGCTGTCAAGTCATGCTGGGGCCCCATCCTGTGATTTGTACAACTGTATCCCTGTTTCTTTGACCCTCTACCTCCTACTCCTCCCTTCATGATCACTGAAGTGACTGTTCTGCATTATATTCTGTTCTGTTATCCTTAATTATGTTTTCTGGGTCTCTTTGCTCCTCTCTTCTCTGTATAGGATATTCTATTACGTTGTGTACATTGTTTTGAATTTTCTCCAATGCTTGTGAACAAAGTTTTTGTTAGTTAGTATTTTGTTAGTTAGTTGATATTGTTATAAGTTTATAATTATACTTAAGTTATATGATACTTGTAATAATAATTGGAGCTGCTGTCTTTCACTATAAGGGGATTTCTTTAGAACATAATTTGGACCTTATTCCAAATTAGATGCTCCATGGCATCTAGTACAGAGAGCCTTTGTGAACAATACTTTTTACACATGTATTTCTAAATCTAGCTTGAGATTGAATCTTCAAGGTTGTAGTTCTGACTGGCCTATTTTGAAGGTGGCCTAGAGCTGGAATGTGCCATTTTGAAAAACTGTCTTCACTTTTCCATTAGTGAGTTAGTTAATTAATTTCTCTGCCTGGTGGAGAATACTTTACTCCATCAAATTCTTCTATGTCTACAGAGTACATGTGAAAGGAAAATCACTTCTTACACATTTTCCCTGACTCATGTCTTGCATATTTTCTGTGACTTCGTGTTTTGGGTTCATGTTTCTGCTTGTAGGAGATTAGGGTTTGTGCTTAGGACATGTTGTTCTCACAGCGTAGGAGAAGCTGGATGACAAAACTACTTGACTACCTTTCAAGACATCAATATAAGACAACTCCCCAAACTTCCAGTGAATGATACTTTGTCACTGTTTATGCAGATGCAACTTAAAATACCAAGCTAATGCTCCCATGTAGATCTGAAACAGGAAGTGCTGCTGTTGGTAAATGGAAAGCAGGTCCAGTCTTGTGGATCAGAGAATGACACAATAAGTTTCTCTAGTTATTAAAACTTGTATACAATGTATTGTTTCATTTTCCTCTGGGTAGCCTCATGGAACCCTTCCAAGTTCTACTAAATGGACACTTGTGTTAGGGTTTCAGGAGCCAGGGATACGTTCTAGAGAAGCATGTAGATTATACATGGAATTTTCAGTTGAACGTGTTTTGCTTAGATTATGCTTATATTCTTGGCCAGTTTTATGCTGAGGGAATTTATATTGTCTGAGGAATCATTTTAGTGGCCATGTGCCTGTGACAAATTGTAAGGCCTTCATTAAAGGAGGAATCCACGCATAAATAATATGATCCATACGAAACTTTCAGGGCCACACAGCTGCCTGACTTTGGGAAGGACTCTTAAAGTTGGTCGGTCTTTGAGTTGCTGGGTCAGGACACCATCTTTGGACTCACATCTGAGAATGTGCACAAGTTATGCTGCTTGGCTGAACTCTCTTACAAATTTGATTATCATTTGACATGACCTTGCTTTTCAAGTAGAAAAATTCTTCAAAGTTAAAATGTTGAGTTTCTTTTAGCTAGCTATTAGCTGAGCATAATGTGTGTTTTCCAGAACACTCAACTGGCAAGAGAAAAAAAATTGACTCTGCCTTTAAGCAAGGCTTTGTTTTCCAAATTGGTTTCACAGACAGAGGGGACATCGAATTCATACCTTAGCTTAGAATCTTATAAAGCTAGATTGAGGAATGTCCTTTTAATAACTAACAAGTGGCTATAGTTCCTAATTGCATTCATTGTTCTTTTTCTACGGCATAGTTTAACTTAGACCTTGGCATATATATGACTCAAGTTTAATATAACCTCTAATTAAAGAAATACTAAATTAGAGTTAAAAGTGCTCTTATATACTTACATAAAGCAAATATTTCTTAACCCATTAATTTAGTCTTTGTGAATGCCATGTCTTTATTTTAAAAAGAATTTTAAGAGGCCCTTTGCAATTTTTGTGATTTCCCACATATTTTTAATTTCCAAAGAAGGGTTTTCCTACTGTGTTGCCCGTTCCTTACCCTTTGGCCAGATAACTTACCTCTTCTCTGCCAATTTGCCTTTATCAACACTCCACCATGGTAATTGCATTTTTTACTTCTATTAATTAGACAACCTTTTTATTTTATTTAAGAGAGTTTTCTTCATTTTTGAACAGCTTAATTAATTTTAAATACTTAAGCAGTGCCTATATATGGCCAAAGAATTAACAAGATGTCAGGACACATGGAAAGAATGATTTAACTGTTATTTCTATCACTGCTCCTTCCAGAAATATTTGTGTAGTCCAAATGTTCTTCCAATATGGACCAAAACAACACAGATAGCATCAAAGAAACATATGGGTCCAGAGGAGTTTACTTTCTCAGGAAGCCTACTATTTAAAGGAAGATTTTAAAAAATAGTCTTCTATGGCTTCCTGTATTTCTCCTTTATAATGACTTGTTTGGGAAAGACCCAAGAACAGAGGGAGAGCAGCCCTCTTGACAAAAAGAAAGGAGTAATGTGAGCAGCTCATTTCCCTCCAGACTGTGGATACACAGTTGCTTCTCTTGGGCATGCCTAACACTGAGACAAAGATTCATTTTAGGAAAAATTCCTGATCAAAGAGGAAGAAATGGAAAGGCTGTGCAAAGTGCAGCATGGGTATCACTTACTCTGTTGGAAAACTATAGGCTGGAAAGCCAAAGCCCTCAGGGTGTGTTTGCTAAGGTGTGATTAAGCGAAAGTTCCCTTCTAGCTTTACAGCCTAACTTCAGGGTGGATCAGGTTGCCTGGAGGCAGCCAGCGTGTGGGTGGTAGCCCTTCTCTGACAGAACTATACCTCATTATTTTTTACCTTCTGAGTTCCATATTTAAAACACACAGCAAACCTACACGCAAGCTGTTTGTTTATACTACATTAGTCTAGGGAAAAGTTAAATGCATGATGCCTAACTTCTTATGCATGGACAGGGCCACAGCACTCATGGACTCACAGCAGCTGAGGTGGCCTGTACATGGCCTGTGCAAGGTCAAGTTAGTTAACATTCTAGTACGGAAGGGGAAGGGACCCATGAGTCCATGGGCTTCTTAATTAAAAGGAGGCTCAGATGCAGCCCATAGACCCAGTCTCCAAGTGGGTTCCCTAAGAAGGGGAGCAGAGGCTTCATCTGGCATGATCTCAGAGATAGGCTCTCTCATCACCTTTCCCTGGGGGAGTGCAGCCTTTCCAGGCCACAGAGGAAGACAATGCAGCCAGTCCTGATGAGTTCTGATAGGCTAGGGTCAGAGGGAAGGGGAGGAGGACCTGCCTATCAGTAGACTAGGGGAGAGGCATGGGAGGAGATGAGGGAGGGTGGCTGGGATTGGGAGGGGACGAGGGAAGGGAACACAGCTGGGATACAAATTGAACAAATTGTAAGAAATGATAATAATAATAGTAATAGTAATAATAATAATAATAATAATAATAATAATAACGAGGCCATAGAGATGGGGGGTGGTGGGAAAGTAGGACAGATTTGGGAGGAGTTAGGGTGAATATGATCAATATTCAGTGAATGAAATTCTCAATGAATTAATGAAAATGGAAATAGTATTTTGTGTGTGTGGTACCGGGGATCCAGTGCAGAGCCTTGCACATCTGTGCAAATATTCTTCCACTGAGGGATGCCTCCAACCAAAATGACACTTGACAATGTAAGGCAGAGTTTTTGTTGAAACGAGTTGTCTCATGTGTTTGTAATTATTAAGAACTATTTCTACAATAGCTTCAAGAGATTAAGGCTACAAACAACTGAGGTGCAATATAAAGGCATGTTTTTTTTTTTTTTTTTTAGTTTTAGTATTGGTATGTACTAAATTCTAAATTCTAGAAGACTGAATGTATAGAGTAGCTAAAGGCTTCAGATGGTCTGGGTGTGGATAAAACTGAACACATTCCTATTATGTGAGTAGAAAAAAAACAATTTAAAAAATCTCAAAAACTTGTTTCCCATTTTTAATAAATAGCTCCTGCTCTTACTTAAGTACTATAGCCTCACGCTATATATATCTTAACATGTTGTACTTGGATGTGTGACTGGTGGCTGTTGCTGTGGGTGTGGATGAAGACACATTTGATACTTGAAATTTCTCTGTAGTATTTTTGTACTCTTAGAAGGATGTTAAAATAGTACCATTTAATACATGGTAAAAATAAAACCGTGGTCGAGGGAATGGAGATTTCAGCTTAAAACTGAGAAGATGCTGTAAAAGCCAGTATAATAATTTGATGTTTAAGTTGAAGATTCATTCTTTATTATTACTTTAGCAAGATATTTTGCTGGAATGTCCTCTTTATGGGGTACATTTTGATATTTTGATATTCAAACAATGCGTAATAACCAAATTGAGTCAATGGACATTTTTCAATTCTTCAAACATTATTTTTATGTACTTATTTTGAGATGAAATTGATTTTCTAATTAATATTTACCCCACTGCATTGTAGAAACCAGAGCTAATTCTTTACCTGGGCATGGCTAGGAGTGGATAGACAGAGCTGAGACTTGGAGCCAGTAGCTGCAGTCCCAATGCTGTGAGCTGGAAGGAGACCTCTGAAAATTCCTCTGTGGCTGCTGGCAGAAAGGAAGCTACCTTTTGAGATGCACCCAGAAACAGAATTTTTATAACTTGGTACCCTTTGGTGAGGACAGAATAGCCCTCAATAAGCACTGTGCCACTCATTAGATTTTATATCTTGGCAACTTTCCAGATAAAAGCCTGGTTTGGAAGAATCTATGGACAACTAAAGGAGATTATGTAAGAGTGGCCTTTTAGAAACACAAAGGCCGCCTGACCCATTGGCTTTACTGTGTTTTTACTAGTATAGGAAAGACCTAGGCTAAACACTCAGACAGCTATTTGCATGGAAAATAGAGGAAACATACTTAGGCCTTAAGTTATTTTATTTTATGAAAAAACATACAACTAAAAATGAGATAATGTTTTAAATATGCATAAATATCTTAATTCTAAGGTTGAATGGGATCATTGTTGCTTATAAATAAATGCCACCATATAATAAAATATTTTACTGAGGAAGAATACAGAAATAAAGAATAAAAAAATTAATTGGTGAAATCAAACATGAAACAACAAACCTAAATGTTAATAAATTTATACAATTTATCTCTACAACTTGCATTCTTTACTTTTAAATTTTAACCACATAGAAAAAATTTAGATAAAATTACATTTATTTGAAATTGTATTAGTGACTTCTCATGTATTGATCACTATGGTAGGAAAACTACTTGAAGATTAAAGAATGAAAAAAAACCCCTTCATCAAGGCTTTTTAAATGTTGACATAAAGGGTTTCAGATAGAGTCAGATATTTCTATGTGAGTTTTAAAATAGCTGTATGTTCTTTGTTTGGCATGGGAGAGAAGGCATTTTTAGACGTAATGTTCCTCAGTGGAAGAACATGGCAAATTCTGTCCTGAAAAAAACACATTGAAAGGTCTAAATTCCACAGTGTTGTCATTGTTTTTGAACAATTTATCAGTTTTTGAGTTGCCATATAAAATATTCTTGGTTAGATGACATAATTTTATAATGCCTGTAATTAAAAGATAAAAGTGTCTTATGCTCCAAGTCCAGACAGATTAGATCCCATCTCTCATTTCTGCCATGACTTGTGGGATAATTACATGAACTTTATCTTGTTGCCCTTTTTTGTTTGGCAGCAATAAGATTTTGGGGGTTCTAATCACCAGATACTGAAGACTGATGGTTTCATTGCTGTCTTGTTCGGTTTTGCTTTTATGAGACACAGACTGACTGTGTATCCTTGGTTGGCCTCAGACTCAGAGAGGTTGTCTGCCTCAGTCTCCCGAGTGCTGTGATTAAAGAAAGACACACATCACCATGGTGACAGGCATTTAAATCCATGAGGATATCAAAATGGTTCCAGTGGCTTTTAATTTGGCAAGCCCAGATTCTGTTTGACAAATATTTTTTTTTTTGTTTGTTTGTTTGCCTCCCGAGTTCTGGGATTATGAGAGTACAGGTATGCACCACTGCACCTGGCTAATGGGGTACTGGAGACTGAACCAGGGCTTCATGCATGATAGGCAAGCGCTCTATCCACAGAACTACCTCCCAGCCCCACAGTTTTACTCAAGACATGTTCTATCAATGCAGTGTAGGATAGCCCACACTGTAGACTGAAGGCGCAGCAGCTGGGTACCCACTGTCTGCCATTGCTGGTGAAGACTGAACAACAGACCTTGCCTTCCCGAGTCTCAAATTCATTTGTCATACTGGGAAGGATATCAGTAGCTCCTAACTCATCCAGTTGTTGAGATATTGGGTGTATTGATATGTTCAAAGCTGTCAGGAACTGTATGGATTGCAGTACGTGTTATTTTTATGACCACATGTTGAGACCGATGTCAACTCTTGTGGAGAACAGTCCAGTACCTTCAGGCAACTTGGGGATGGAAAAAAAATGCCAGTGTCTCTCGGTACTGCTGAGGGAGGAATACACCATTTCTAAGCAGTGTCTAATGATACGAGGCTCATATCATTACATTAGTATGGATTTAGCATGGGGCATAAAACTAAGTCTATTTAAACAGTGGAAGATACAATGAATGAGAAGAGAACATTAATGACAAAACACAAGAAAATATAGGAGAGGCAATTTTTTGGAAAGAGGTTAAAGATTCATTCAGTAAATTTAAAGGAGTGTGAGTGAGAAGATAGGAGCCAGACTGAATGTGAGCTGGGTTTACAACTCTTTTCTCATTTCTCTTCTAGTGAGAGGAGCTTTGTGGATGGAGGAAGGATCCACTGACATGGAACAGTCACCTCCTTTTCAGATTCTAGGTGAAGAGATCACTTGTCCAAAGACAAAGAAACAGATTCAGGCATCAGTGGGAGGAGGACACAGCTTTCTGACTTCTGCTGGTGAATTCACCACTGTCAACAGGGGTGGGGAGTAAAGGCTTGTCAAAGGCCAGCTGTCTCAAAACTCTCTGCCCTCACTCACCTCACAGCGGGCCGAGGGCAAATGCTTCTTCAGGTAATTGCAATGCAACTATGTTTTGGAAGAAAGAAAAAAAAATGACATTTAAAAAAGGTGGAAACCAGATAACTTGGCGTAATTTTAAAAGGGCAAGTGAATAATAAAGTGTTTGTGCTGTTCCATTGAGGCTCAGCTGAGATGGGTCCCGGTTGTTTCTCTTGGCCACCCAGACACAGCTACAGATTTATCAGACTGGTGATAAGTAGCATTCTCATATCATGAGCATAATTATAAACCATGAGCACAAACTTCTGCTGACTGGGCTTGACTGGGCTTGACAGCCCTTAACTCCGGTGGAGAGCATTCTGAGTTAGTTTTCTGGGAGTGTACCAGGAACCTAGTTTTCTGAAAACAACAGTTGTTTGCTAAGTGAACTGTTGGGGTTAAAGCTGCACACAGAGGCGAGGAAATGACATCAGCAAACCCAAATGAAAGTGGTCAGTTTTTAAAGGGAAATTAATTTTCTTCAAAGTCATTCAGAAGTTTTGAAAAAGGCACTGATGTTGTAGAGGTGGCCTTGGGCTCAACAGTTCAAAAACACTTTAGTTATTAAAATTAATAACTTGAACTCATGCCTTTATTTTTTCTGTTACTCAAGTCCATCCTGCTTCTCTGAAGAAATAAGGTTCTTATGAGATAATTTCAAACTCAAAGGGGGCCTCACTGAAATGGCCTCTACTTTCCTCAAGCAAACCCATGTGGTTCATGCTATTTGGGTCACTAATCTTTCCTTCAGTTTTATGTAATTGTTCAAGGTTTGTATAAGTTTAACTCCTAATTTTTACTAATGGAACAGTGCCTGACACCATATTCTTTTTATTTATTTGTTCTTCTTTTATGTATTACATGCTGACTGCAGTTTCCCCTCCATCACCCCCATCTCCCCTTTTTTTCCAGATCCACTCTCCTTCTCCATTTTTCTTCAGAAAAGAGCAGGCCTCCCAGGGATGTCCATGAAACATGGCCTAACGAGTTACAAGACTAGACACAAACCTTCATATCAAGGCTAGAAGAGGCAACCAAGTAGGAGGGAAAGAATCCCAAGAGCAGGCAAAAGAGTCAGAGGCAGTCCCTGCCCCCACTGTTAGGAGTCTGCCAAGAAGAGCAAGCTACACAACCATCACATGCATGCAGAGGAAGCCCTGCCCCATGCAGGATCCATGACTGCTGTTGCAGTCCCTGGGAGCCCCACCCACTTAGCTGATTCTGAGGGCCAAGCTCTTGTGGTGACACCAGATTCTAACTTACACTGTTCCCAGTGAAGAGCATCTGGAGTCACTGTCCCTTTTCCTTTTCCTTTTTCAATTAGGAGACAGGGATTCACTGTGTAGCTCAACTGGCCTGGAACTCACTTTGCAGCCCAGCATGTCTTAAAGACACAGAGACTGTTCTGCCTCTGCCTCAAGTGCTGGGATGAAAGGCACACACCGTCACGTCCTGTCAAGGTGCTTTGTCCAAAGAAATAATTAAATGGTATATTTTTGATAGCTTTCTCCAGTGTTTAATAAAACAAAACTATAGGTGTGTTAAAACCGAAAAATAAGACCAGTCTAGAAATGAATGTATATTTTTAAAAATAGTGGATTATCTGATACAAAATACATTATGAACTTAGTTTTCATTCTAGAAACATTCTAGAAGCTATTCGTTTATATATATATATATATATATATATATATATATTTATTAGTTTGAAGAAGCTTTGTTAAGATGTTCATTAACAGCCTCTTTCAGGGTGACCTTGAACACAGGGTAATGCTCAGTTTTGAATCTGTTTTCTTGATGGTAAAAAGTAGGGGTCAAATATCCTCTGTGCTTCGCAGACGATCTCAGTCATGGAAACACACTGCTGTCTGTGTGACTGGCATTATAGCCATTTTGCAGATTTAATACTCTTGATTATGGGATTGGCATTAAAGTATTCAGTTAAAAACAATTTTCAAGTTTTAGTAAAATAACTTTGTGTAGGGGGTGCTGGTGTCTGAAACACACATGGGAAGAGATATTCTCCAAAAATGTATACATTAAAAGAAACCTTTCTAAGTCCTATACGGTACGGCAAATTTGAAAACATTTTTCTGAGTGTCACAGGTGCATGGCTCACATGATGACCGTGTGTAAATTTAGGCAACCTGTTTTCCATTGGGCAGACTTGAAAGTATGCTCATGAGCTGGCAGTGGAAAGTGCATCATCTTTGTGACATCAAAACAACCTCTTTCATTTGAGAACAGACCCCATTTCTTTGAGAAAGGCCATGAGGAAAGAATGAAGAGGAACTAAATGGAGCTGTGCACATGTTCACATAAACATTCGTTGTTTATGTGAAACAGTCTTACACTGGTTTTCACAAGGCAATTTTGCTGACGGAGAATATTAAATTGATTTCTCAACTGAACCAGAGCAGCTGGGGTGGAGACTGCGCTGCACGTTTTACACTGAAAGCTGGAAAATATGTAATGCTCATGATGAGTGTCATACTTCTGTCTAACTTTGAAGTAACTCCCGGGCTTTTAATCGTTTACTTATTCTTACATTAGCACACGTGGTAGTAGCTACCATCATCTACCCTCCTGCTTTCTGCAGTTCTTCTTTGCTCCCTCTCCACACTGTCTAGTCTCCTCTTTCACGCCAAATGTGTTATTTTAAAAGTGTTGATTTTTCTTTTATTTTCAGTGAGTACACAGTTACAGGGTCGCATCCAACTGGTCCGCAGGATCTTCGAGAGGAAAGGGGTGACTTTTTGTAACTGATGATTCTTTGCACAGTGCCTGGGAGGCTTCCACCACTGACAAGAAGACCCAGCGTAAACAGGCAGCACTTCTCGCTCATCAGCACACAGAAGACTCCCTCTTGGGATGTCTGAAGCACAGAACGCCATCAAAGGCTGCTGTCGTTACGGGATGCTCACATGCAAAAACCAAAAAAGGTGAATCCATGTTTCACACCAAAAGTGCCAAACATTAAGTCAATGAGTTAAGGATGCTAGCTAAAACTTAAAGAAAACGAAGAACAGAAAAATCTGTGTGACTATGAACAAAGTGGTATTTAAAAAAAAATGGTATAAGACACAAGGGAACAAAGAAACATATAGTAAAAATTAAGACATTTGTTCTTTGAAGGATATCATGAATTAAAAAGACAACCTACAGGATTGGACACATTTTGGGAACTAATAAAGAGACTTGTACTTAGAAATAATAATTACAAGTCAATATTAAGTAGACATCTCAATTAAAACTTAGGAGTCCAAGTACTGATAGTAGTAGTTACAGGAAATGAGGGTTAAAACACATAAAGAAGAAAGGGCCAGAGCACCTGCTCAGAGGCAGGATTTAACACCCTATGATACTGTATAATGTACTTTACGTTGAAATTGAGAAGATAATTACATGTTCACAAGTAAGTTGAAATGGCCTCACGATTCTAAGATCATCAGAATATCTCCATTTTAAACAAATTTCAAGACACTCTTAAGGCCAATTTTAAGGCTGTACTTATTCTGTTGATTTCTCCTTTTCTTTATTTAAGCAGCCACTTTCTTCATTCTTAAAAACTCAGAATGTAAAGCAGTTATTATTGCTTTACATTCATCAACATACATTTCTAGATGTTCAGTCTGGAAAAATCACACAAACGATGGTATAGTCAGGTGGCACACCAGGGACTCAGGTGGTAAGGAAGCCTGAGAACGTAAGGAGGAAGCATTGTTTGCACAGCAATCTAGCATGAAGAAGCAGGGAGGGCATGGCCCTCAGACGCCCCCGCTGCCAGTCAGCACAGCAGCCAAAGCCTGAGAATAAGTTCTTCGGGGCCTCTGCTGTGCCTTTGGAACCCTGTGTCTTCAGGTTAGCAGGGTCAAGCGAAGCTCCGGTCTATGGATCAATACAGTGGGAAGACTTTCCTTTCTATTCGTTCTTCCTAAGGGTATTTTCAGGTAATTGACATTGTGATTGAAGAAATAAGAAGAAAAGAAAACAAAAAAAGAGAACAAACAAACAAACAAACAAACAAACAAACAAACCAAAAACCCCAGAAACTCCATTGTGACATTGGCTAGTCCTGGGTATTCTTCTACAGACCTTGGCCATTCTAGACACCCAAGTATTCATATTTAATTTCAGAGACAATTAGGCAAGTGACAAGTGTCAACAATTTTATCGCAGTCTTGAGGTTTCCATATGTCATCGCTTCCCTGGATGTCAGCCGTGAGTATGAATGTGAAGGCAACAATGCATCTAAATCTTCCATTCATTCTCTCCTGACTGAACTTCAACCATCTGCTTATTTCTCACAGTGGCTTCTGTGTCCTGCTATTTCTGGGGGGTGGGGGGGTGTTCCACAGAGATCAGTACAATATAGAAACTTTGCTATTCTTGATTTGGCTCCATGCATACATTTTTTTGTACATATTTTGCATACTAGTTTAAATCAGAGTTGTTTATTTGGGCTATTCTTACAGGCAGATACACTCCTAAGTATCATTCTAGTATTTTACCTCAGGATCTCCAGAGGATCTAACGTTTTTTATGTACCATAAACTGTTCTCCTATCTGCTTGGTTCAGAGCAATGGATTGCTCCATCTCCTCTCCATCATCAGGTCCCAGGGGATGAAGCTCTCAACTTGTGTTGGCTGTGGATCATTCCTTGTTGTATCCAAAGCTCTCAGACTTCCGTCTGCTAGCATTACTTCCTTTAGCTCATTTTATCCAAGCTTTATTCAGCTCCAGGACACAACAGGACAGTATCTGAGTTCATCTTCTGTACATAAGCAGCCCTTACTCCTCCATATCCACAGACTTCTCTGATTTGGCAGGAGGTGGTTGCCATAGAGATGGATGCCCCTGTTACCTCTGCATGAAAAACTGAGCCTGAGAGGAGTTCATACCCACAGAGCTGCGGCTGAAGAGTAGGAAAGGGAGCCATGTAAGGAATGATTCTTCTGTGTCTCCTTAGGAGATATTTCAAATATGGCTACTGGAAGTCCCCTTCAGGATTCCTCAGGATTAACTGCCCATCTACCACAGCTGTGACCAACTAGGTACAAATTCTTTTATGGACATGCACACATAGGGCCAGAAGACAACTTGGGGCAGTCAGTTCTCTCCCTAGACTGAGTTCCCGAGACTAAGCTCAGGCTGTCAGGTTTGGCAGCCACATCTTTACCTTCTGAGATTTCTCCCTCGCCCAAGAATCAGAAATGTTTTACTTACAATATTTAAAAATCCGGAAAATTAACAAAGTATAATTACATATTTCCATCTCCACTGAGAACCATCCTTAAAAGGAAGTTAAGTCCTATAAAATGCCTCTTCAAGGTACAAAGATCAGTTGTTCATTTGTTACCCAGAAAATGTTGATCCCAAAGTCAAACAAAGACTATCATATTTTTACATGTCATTAAGTAATTAGACTTTCAGAATTAATGTTTTTATTTTTTAAAGTTAATATATTAAACATAACATTTATTAATCATCAAAAATGCTAAGGAAAATTAAATCTAAAAATTATAATGATGTTTTTATGATAAGAAATGGCCACAACTATACAACAGAAAAATTTAAAAGCCTGGAAGATTTTCTTAATAGTAATAAGATAAAAACACTGACATGTTTCTAGTCAAGAAAAATTGGAATGAAATTTATGAAGAATGGAATTATGACTGGTAATCTACTTTTTGTTTTGTTAGATTGGAAAGTGAAAATGAAAAAGAATTATCTAGAATGTCTTTGTGTGTCATGGAAGACACAAGCCACCTAGGAAGTGGAAATAAGAGTGTCTGTGTCTTTTTCACTTGATTAATATTTGGACACAGGATTTTCCAATATACAAACTCAAAATTTTCTTCTAGAGTATTTAAAGCAGCAGGTTTAAAAACAACCATATTTCCATTAACGAAAGATTACCATGATCCAAGCATTTTGCCTTTCAAGAAGTAAAGATGGTGTTTTTTGATACTAAAGTGTACCGAGTACACAGTGTGTTTGCCAACAATGTAACCATGAAATATTTTTGATAAAGTTACATTGCTGCACTCAACAGAAAAAGCTGGTTTTCATTGTTATATCAACTGACTGTGCCTTCTAGCCCCTTCAGGCCTTCAAGCTTTCCTTAGTTACTTTCTTTTTCTTTTTTTTCTTTCTTTCTTTTTTTTTTTTTAAACAGATCTTGCCTCTGGTTTATTTGTAAAAACAGCATAGGACACTGGTCATCTGTAAATAGCGCGTAGGTGGGTGTGTCACATCCGTCTGTCTGTTTCCACTTTTGAGAGCCTGAGCTAGGTTGAAGCCTGGCCTTAGCTGGAGCTGGAGCCTCCATCTTGGTTTGAACCTTGGGCTTTGGTTGGCAGAGCCTACGGCCCTTGGCCATGTAGCTTTGAATCCGCTTCCCAAGCTTGGGGTGAGCGACGAAAGCCAGACGGCTGAGTTTGTGGCTGAGGCCCTTTGGCATCTTGGGCTTAATGGCTGCAGGCTTCACAAGGGCCTTGATGGCATCTGCTCGCGCACTCATGCCTTTGCGTTATTTGCCTGCATCTTCTTCAGGCCTTTCTTGTTGTGCCTCTTGGTAAAGCGCACATTACTTAGGAATCTGGGGTTCACCACCCTTAAGAGATTCGTATCTTTGTGACGGGGGTTTTTGATGCCATTTTTGTGACATTTGCGGGACTGGATGGTTGTGGTATGGTTCCTGGACTTGGCGGTGTTTGCACGGTAACCCCGCAGCTCCCGCAGCGTCGGGGACGGGAAGAGAGCGCCTTAGTTACTCTTTGTGGCGTTCAGCTAAGTTAGCCAAGGGTAGCTGTCCTTGTACTTGTGACCCGTCTTTCAAAACCTAGCTGTTTATTCAGAAAAAAGGAAAGTCATGGCACTCTTGCACCCTGCGTTGATCAATTACTGTTGAACGGAGTAGACAGTAGCAGGTACAGAGACCCACAGCCAGACCGTGTGCAGAGAGAGACCTTGGGACACTCAGCCTACACGGATGTCTCCACCAAGTTCCTCCCCTCAGGGCTCAGGGAACTCTGCCCAAGAGGAGGAAGAAAGAATGTAAGAGCCAGAGGAATGGAGGACACCGAGGAAACAAGACCTTCCTCTAAGTCTAAGACCTGCGTGGGTCTGCGCCGGGTCCTCTGCGCGTATCATGCCCCCAGTTTAGCATATTTACGGGATTCCCAAGTCTGAGGACCAGTGGTTCTCTGCTTCCTGTGCGTTCTCCTGGGCTCCTTTGCTGCTTTTTGTTTGCTCTGTCCAATTCTAATGTGTTAGCTTTTGTTTTGTTATGTATTATGTTATAATCCCTCAGAAGCCTGTTTGTTTCCTAGTGAGAGACAGAAAGGGGTGGATCTGGGTGGGAGGGGAAGAAGGGAGGAGCTGGAAGAAAAGCAGAAGGGGGAGACTAATCAGGAAATAGTAACAAAAATATTTTTAATAAAGGGAAAAATAAAGATGTTAAAAAAAAAAAAAGACAGAGGTTGTTGGCATCATCAGGATCCAGTGCTCACAGGAGTGAGGATGAGACTGACCTGACGTGACGTGACTAACTCTGATGTGCCAGTATAAACAAGCCTCTCAAGCTAAGGTCAATTAACCCTAAATTCACTACATCAGCATGGATTCTTATATGGCAGACTGTTAAGTATTTAGTAGATTTGCTGTCCCTGAGCGCGAAGAACACCTCTTCTTGACTTTCTTACAAGAATTTATTTCTACATTTGGGTATTATTCTGGCTCTTGCCTACGTGTGAGCCTCTGTGAGATAACGAAGAATTCCAGCTACGAAGTTGTCTTCTGTCCAGTTTCCTCCTACAAGATCTATCCTAATGTCTATATTTATAGCCCCAAACATTTGGAATTTTAGTGTTTATATACCATTACGCAATTGCTAATTATATAGTGCTTTTTAAAATTTTTTTTTCTCACATACACCCTGCCTCGTTTATGCTTTTGCAATCCAGCCAAAGATAGAAAATTTTCTGTTTTTCTTCAAGTAATCAATCACAATAAAGAAAATGTGAGAATCTGAGCATTAGTTTTCAGCCTCCTTTGTCTGCTTAACACAGTCTGTCCTCTCGTTATCTGTATGGCCGCCTTCTGGTCTCTGCTTAGGATGCATTTGCTGCAGAAAGAGGGAACAACTGAAACTAAGACCAACAGACGGCCAGAATGTCTGCGTATATACCAGGGGCTATAGAGCAAGTAAGTTAGGGGCGTGGGCTAGCGTGGGCTAGCCGTTTCCAATGTGAAAAGAGGCAGGGGCAGCCCCTGCTCAGAGAAAGGCAGGGATGAAGAGGATTTCCTGATAAACCTCTACCTTTGCTCACAGGTCCTCATTAGGACCTAACTGAAATTTCCCCTTAAATTATCCTTTGAAAAATTTTGTATATCCGTATAATAGATCTTGATCGTATCTACCTTCCACCCTCCCTGACCCATGCATCCTCAGACAACCTCACATAGCAACTCTTTACTAACTTCATGCGCTTCTTTAAAAAAAACATTTTTAGATTTATTTGTACTTCATGTATAGGAGAGTTGTATCTGTGTGTATGTGTGCGCACCTGGTGTGTGCCTAGTGCCTGCAGAGGTCAGAAGAAGGCCCCATAGCCCTTGGAACTGGAGTTATTGGTGGTTTTGAGCCACCATGTTAGTGCTGGGAACCAAACCTGGGTCCTCTGAAAGAGCAGCAAGGGCTCTTAATCACAAATTCATCTCTCTAGTTTGATGTCCTTTTTTAAATATATAAATAGGTTTTAGTTTTTTGTAATTTCTGTTTTAACATCGAGGCCGGTCGGTGCTGTCCTTATGCACATAGGTGTGGCGTCATCTCGTGGAGGATGGGCAACCTTCAGTGGCCATCCGGCGCATGTGGCAGGTTTCTCCTAGACTGAAACATTTCGTCCTACGGGAAAGCTACTTAAGGCACAGAGTAAACACTGGGCTGGGCCATCCAACCTCAGTTACTAATTAAGAAAACGTCCCACAGGCCTTTCTACAGCCCAGCTTTGTGGAGGCTCTCTCCTCTCCTGTGACTCTAGCTTCCGTCAAGTTGGCATAAAACTAGCCAGACAGGGTAATATTTTGGAGCATTTCTTTTATGAATTGAGTTTTTTCACCTTATTAAAGGTGTCACTGGCTCATGTCTGAAGCTAAAGAGAATGTGCCGTGCCTTTTCTCAGCGCAAAGTTTTGAATACCTAAAACCACTATTTGTCACTTTATTCGCAAATTAAACATTTTAAAAATGAGAATCCACAAAAGTTATTTTTCTTTTCAATTCTTATATTTTTAGAGTATTTTTACATTTGTATTTTAAAATATGATTCTTGTATCCCATTTAAGATTTACTCTGCTCTTCACACAATATTTGTCATAAAACCTAAACCCAGATACCTTTGCCTTATATTTAGCCACAGCATCATTGTCCCATGTTCAGTGCAGAGCAAAATGTGTACAGTTTTGTTTGGGAGGGAAGGCATACACATAGAATGTTCTTCGTCTTTATTTTCCTCCATTTCTATAATGAAAACAGTCTCCCTTGTCTTGCTGGAGTGCTGGACACTGTTTTATCTTTGGGATGGGGAATCTGAAAGCAGTGCCAGGGTCAGGTAAGTAGTGAGAGGGAGCTGAAAGACTCAAGGACAGGGCAGAAGGTGCCCTCTTAAAGAACACAGAGGAGGAAAATGGAAGAGTGAAAGTTAGTTGTGCTGGGGGTAGTGTGTACTGGGCAGGGAGGGTTTGGTGCTGACACAATGGGGAAGCGTGAGGACAAGTGACCCGGAAGGGAAAACAAGGAAATTAAGATGTTTCACCAGAAAATGAACCTCCTTTATGAACTTGGAGAAGTGCAAGCCAACCTGGAGCTGGTCACCATGGTCTCTGTGCATCATTTGTGTTTTCTCTTCCTTCCCTCACGCCTTTGATGGCCACCCTGCCTGACTGGAGGACGGAAAGCCTGCCAACCCTGCTGGGTTGATAGCTCCCAGAAGCTGCAGCCTAGGGGAGTGCTTGCAGATTTCAGTGCAAACATTCTCCAGTGGGAGTAGGGAGGGTAAGCTAGCTCTCTTAGGAACCAGCCTGGGGCTCCTGAACACATCAGTTTGAGGGTAGGTTGTAGAAATTCTGGTCATGAAATGACAGGAGCTGCAACTTCAGACCATGAGAAGTATTTACGTTCTGGCTGAATTTCACAGTCCTACGTCCTTCTCCTCAACATGAACCAAGCCTTCTCATTGCAGGTCTCTCTTCCTGGACACTGTCCGACAACCACACAGTACTCTCCACGCCACCTCACATTTTGAGCTATGGAAATCCTGCCACTACAGTCCTTGGCATAGGCATTGCTTTGGCTTTTGGGAATCCATCCCTGGACCTCATGATAAGGCAAGGACCTCATCTTTTTCTCCACAGCTCTCAAAGGCTCCGTGATAAAAGTCAGCACATCGGGTCGCACTCACATATTTAACAGTACCTTCTCTGATGAGCTTCCTCAAGTAATAAAATATGTTTCAGTTCTTTTATGTCCTACACTTTAGCACATAGCAAGAACATAATAAAATGCTGACAAATGGTTCAATAGGAAATTATTCTCCTAAGTCTTAAACTTAATTACAGCTTTATTTCTTAACAGCTGCATCATTTTAGCCAACTCATTGGTCTTACGAACTTTGGTTTTTCTTTCTTCTTTTTAGTTTGGCCTTTTGAACAAATATTTCATAGTAAGCTCAGAATAGCTTTGAACTTATGAAAGCAAGAAGGATGTTCCCAGATTCTGGCTATTATGAATAAAGCTGCTGTGAACGTAGTTGAGCAAATGTCCTTGTTGTGTGTTGGAGCATCTTTTGGGTATATGCCCAGGAGTGGTATAGCTGGGTCTTGAGGTGGCACTATTTTTAATTTTCTAAGAAAGTGCCAGATTGATTTCCAAAGTGGTTGTACAAGTTTGCACTCCCACCAACCATGGAGGAGTGTTTCCTCCTTCTCCACATCCTCTCCTGCATGTTTTTGAGTTTTTGATCTCATAATCATACTCATCATCTGAACAAAGTAGAAACCAAAATTCAATAGTGTAAAAAGTTCAGCACTTGGTGTCTGGAACCCATTTCTAATCCTTGGGCTTCAAAGGTCCTGAACCACATCCCCGGCTCTACCCTCTGAAACACACTCAGCTTGTGTCCTAGACTCAGGCTGACAGAAAACAACCTACCACAGGGGCCTCTGCAAGGGCAGCAAGGGCTCATAACTGTTGAATCATCACCAGCTCTACGTTACACTTCTGGATCAGAAATTGGAACAATCTATTGTGTATTTGCTAAAATTTATCCCCATGATGGCTTTTGTCCATATATCAGCCTTGATTAATTTGATACACTTAGATAAACTTCAAATGTGGCGCGACCAGCAGCCATTTCTTGTTAATGAAAACTTCTACTCTATTCAAACAGATTTGATAAACTCTAAAACAAAGTAAGGTTCATTATGTGTTTTAAAAAAAAAGTGATTTTGGAGGAAAAAAAAATGTTGTATTTTATAAGGTGAAAATAGGGAAATCACTTAGTTAGAATAAAAATTTCCAAAATAAGAAATAAAAGAGGTAACATCTAATTTTCCAGTAATCACCCAGAACATTGTTTGCTAATTTGAATGAGAAGGGATTCTGAAGAACTATACCAGGTCTCATCTGACCGTGAAACACTAGCTACTTCTCCACGCTCTGCCTCCATATCCAGTCTGCTGACTCCAGAACCAAAAGTCACAAAAGTTGTCCTTTTTTGGTGCTCTCTCCCTGAAGTTTTTTATTTTCTCCTTTCTCCCTTTCCACCATTTCCTGTGTTTTCACTTGGCCTTATTCTCTGGCGGAATCCTTATTTTTACCTTTGGCTCTTGTCTTCTTCACGGTGAGATCATGGAACAAATTAAATTATTAGAACGTGCCTAAGTGAAGGACTTGGACAGAAACTCACAATGGAAAAATCTACTACATAATTACAGAGAAGAAACTGCCATTGCATGTTTTTCCACGAAGAGTGCTGTCTTGTTCTATTCTTCTCATTTCAATAGTCAGCACTGATGAACAGGGCAGCTGCAAAGTCTGAGAAATACCACTTCCTGGACAACCCTTGCTCAACCTCAGCACCTCAGGCGTTGCTTTTGTCCGAAAGGCTCTTGATGGCCGCTGTCTCTGATTTAAAAGTGTCCCACTCTCCTAGTACTGCACCAGTTTTCTGTATCTATTAGAAAAGACATCTCAGAATGAAGTGCCTCAATCTGGCCTCCAGGGACCAGACCGTAAAGATATTTAAGTTGCTCATGTGAGCCTGCAGCTTTGGGATGCTTGTCCACACTTTTCTGTGTGGCTTCCAACCCTTTTATCCTCCCCTTGCCCTAGGATTCTGGTTGTTTATTCCTTCCTGATCTTCAAAAGCCTCACCAGAGACAGTTTCCTGGACAAGTCCCCCTTAATTTGAACTAGATCCTTCCACTGAGTGTGTTTTGAGCTTATTGTCAATACCTGTTTTAGATGCTCTGTTACTGCTGCTAGCTCTTTTCTCTCTTGCTTGGCTTCTGAATTACCGAAGGATGCAAAGTCACTTTTAAAGAATGAAAAGAATTATGTTTTCCCCGTGTGTGTGTGTGTGTGTGTGTGTGTGTGTGTGTGTGACATGCATGTGCAGGCAGGTGTGCATATTCCGCAGCGTGCGTGAGGAGGTCCGAGGACAGCCGTGGGTGTCAGTACGTGCCTTGCACGTCATTTCAGAGAGCCTCTCTGTCCTGTTTGACTCTGAACACATCAGACTCTCTGGCTCCAGTGCCTCTGGGAATTGTCCGGAACCCACGTCCCGACTCACTCTAGGAGTATGGGGGTTGCAGATACATAGTGCCGAGTGCACAGGGGTCCCGGAGATCTGAGCTTCGATCTCCGTGTTTGAGCAATCAGCACGTTAACCACAGAGTCATCTCCCTGTCCCTCACTGCGTTCTTTGCTCACTGTGTGTCCGGGGCCTTTGACTTCACTTTTGCTGAGAAGTGTTGTTGATTCGGCAGATGACAACAGAGCACTCCAGAGGCAGGTAGAGGAGGAGGCAACATTCAAAAGCCATTTCTGAAAAAAAAATTATTACAAATTTTATTTGTTATGAAAGCATCAATAGGTATTTATGTTATTGTTTCTTCATTTAAACATTTGAAACTCGAGGGATTTACTTCGATTACATCGTCTTTTGGGGGAAAAATAAAGTAAATGATGTAAGTGGAAAGAATTATAGTTTTGCCTTTTCTTCATTTCCTGTGTAGGCATGTTTCCCTGTGTGTGGCACATGTGCCTGTGTTGGTGTGCAAGCACATGAGTGTGTTTTCAGGGGGAAGCTGCAGGTTGGCACTGGGAATCTTCCTCACAGCTCTTCTACATACTCTGTGAGGCAGGATAGATTCTTACTAGGCACCTTGCTCTAAAGATCCTGTCTCTGCTCGCCAGGGCTGGCATGGAGGTGAGCTGCTGAGGCTGACCAGCATGTGGCTCCCAGGATCTAAACTCCAATCCTCTTGCTCTGCAGCAAGTGAAGTGTTTTGCAGTAATCAAATCTCCGGGCCATCTCCCTAGCCCCAGAACTATAACTTTAAATGTAACAAAAGTTAAACACAGGCTAGCCGTACTTCTGTAATGGCTTCAGCTTCTAAACCCTCCCCTCCCCAGCTGATTAATCCTTGGGATACTTTAAAGCCACGACTTCATGCATAGCAGATTATTTTTTCAGAGACTTTGCAGTCTGCTAGTTGACCCCAGCTGCCTTTGGTGCAGGAAGAGAGAGGACAGAGATGAACAATGACCCCACTCTCACTGAGATGGTTTGTGGCTTCACCTGGAGGCTAGCTCCTGGTGCTTCCTTGGTAGTAGTGGCTGTAGGTGTTATGCCCAATTGCTTTATGATAAAAGCAAGACTGGAGCATGACTGGGTTAATTGGACAAGACTATAATTAGAAATGAAAGCTCTTCAGTGCCTCAACTGCTAATGGTAGAAAATGAAGTACAGTGAAAACACTCTGAGCTTTGATGAGCTTTATTTTTGATTAATTAGCAGATTTAATGGCCTTCCCCAATGTGAAAGCTATTCTATTGATCCACCTCATTAAAGATCATGAAAGTAAAAGCAACTCCTCTTCATTTTGGTACCAAATCTCTGTGATTCATCTCAAAGGGCTGCTTGGAATACTGTTGTTAGTGCCACATGTGGTTTTCAGTGTGTGTGTGTGTGTGTGTGTGTGTGTGTGTGTGTGTGTGTGTGTACTGATATGAATTAATCTTATTGAAATGTCTTGGTTCATATTTGTTTGCTTGGATCCTGGGTAGGGATAAGTAGAATGGAGTCATTAGAAAGGACAATGACTTGCAACTGTATAAATACTCTGTCAAATATTATGCATGAGTAAGTTTTCATTATTTATCATTGTTAATATGAGTTTGTTGAGTGCTGGTCCAGTGTGAAGAAAACTGATATACTGTGATGAGATGTGCAATGGTTTCTGGGTATCTATGCCTTTAATCTCAGCAATTGAAATCTCAGGTGGATTTCTGTTGAGTCAGGCCAGCCAAGACTACATAAGTGACTCAATTTTAAAAATATTCAATAGCCGGGAAATCATGCACTGTGAGGGTGTGTTCTTTCTCAGACAATTTCATGCTGCAGTAAGAGTTTATATAATTGTGTGCTCTTTTCTAGTCTCAGTACGACACAGAGAAAAATGAACAAAGCACACGGGAAAACACAGGTAAACAACCCGTGACAACCACAAATCTTTTTGCAGAGAAGCCGTGTGAGAGGCCAGGAAAAATGCAGGAAGGAGTTGGGCAGCTGGGGGGTTCTCATCCTAACAAAGATCTGCTTTACATGAACATAACTCCTCCCGTGCCTGTAGCCTGCTGGGTGGAGCTGATAAGACATGCTCGGGCAGAGGCGCCACACAGATGCTCTGTGTTTGTTTCTTTGGGAAGATGGAGCTCACGTGTGGAGCAGAGTCAAAAGGATGTTCCATGTGGGTAGAGGCCACAGGCGCCTGTGTCTTCAGCCCTCCTTCATTCTTTTTTTTTTTTTTTAGCATGTTCGTCATGTCAGTTGGTGATATTGTGAAAACATATGAAAGTGTTGCAATTCGGGGCATGGTAGGATGGCACAAAAACATGATAGTAAACCCAGTTTTGTGGACACAGAGATGCCTTTGTAGAGAAGCAAACATTAACAAAAGCTTAGTTTTAAAAGCTTATTCTACAAAAAGCAATTACTGTCTTGGGGAAAGCAAATCCATTATTAATTGACATTACGTATTCTTTTGGAAACTGCGTGGATGATTTGAGGTCTGTGGAACTGCAAACACCCTTTTGTTAATTTAAAGACTGAAAAAGTAAACACTTTTTCATGACATGTTATCCTTTGGAAATATTGCCATACCTTTTATAGTTACATTAAAAATGTATAAATAAACAGGCCCCAATCCCAGCACTAGATAGGCAGAGGTAGGCAGATCTCTGTGAGTTTGAGTTCAGACTGCTATACAGAGCTAGTTCTAGGACAGCAAAGGCTACACAGAGAAACCTTGTCTCAAAAAACAACCCAATTCATATATAGATATGAATAAAAGGACAGTTTATTTTCTGTCTCTGTGACAAAATGCATGATGAATGAAAAAAAAAATGAGGAAAGGCTTTGCCAGACCTAGTGACACCATCAGTAATCTTAGCTACTTTGGAGTCTGTAACCAGAAGGAAGGCCTACCTGGGCTACATAGTGAGTTTGAGGCTAGCCTGGACAACTTAGTGAGATCCTGGTTCAAAATGAAGCAAACAAACAAACAACAACAACAACAACAACTCAACAAAACCAAAACAACAGCAACAAAAGCAGAACATAGGGGGGCTGGGCAGAGAGCTTAACAGCAGAGCAACAAACACTTGCCTAGCAAGCCTGGGCCCTGTGTGGGATCCTCAGCCGGGGGAGTAAGGGTATTCACAGTTGGTTGGGCCTGGGTCAGCACTGTACATCATGATGGAAGTGTATGAATGTCTGCTCACTTTCCTTCTTGATAGCCAAGAAACAAAAAGGAAACAGAGAGCCTCGGGGCCCCAAAGTGCTCTTTCTATGAATTCCCGATTATCAACCCCCCTTTCCCTAAATCCAGTCTCCCAAATGTCTGACCATCTCTCACTGTCACTGGTGACAAGAACTTTACTGCACAAGGGGCCAAAAATCAGCAAGTGGCAAGGAGTTCAAAGGTACATATTATTTTAAAAGTCTTAACCTGACAAGCCCTCATTTCCAAACAGGATACAGCCAGTTTTCAGGGGATGCAGACTACTCAATGGGCCTTTCAGAATGCTAGCTTCTTGACATTTAGACAGAATAATAGGGTAACCATGAAAATATGTGAAATGTTAATTTTGTTTTGTTTATGCTCAGCCTAAGGGCAGAACCACCTTGATGACTAATTTGTCCTGTTCTTGTATAGAAACCATACATTATCAAGAAATTATCAGGTGCCGTTGAGCCCAGTGCTAAGGTACACCGTTTCCTGAGGGGGAAAAGAACAACTTTCTCCGAATGGTCAAACAACATTTGGTACTCTTTAAACTATGAATAGTGAGGAAGGAGTCAGCAACTTTGCAAAAAGAACAAATATCTTTTGAGGAATCCTTCTGCTTTTTAAAAATTCATTTTCCTGCCTTCTCCTAATACGTGTTTATGCAGCTGGAATGGGGAGCCTTCTAAACATAGCTCTTGAACACTTATAAACCGCAATTGAAATGCAAACCTAGTACCTGCAATTGTTACTGTGTGGCATTCCTTCCACTTGCAGGCATTTTTACTAGCAGAAATAGCAAACTGGTTTTTAAACCCACACTTCATTCTCCAGTCTCCTAAGCAGACAAGACCTTAGGGTGGGCATTGTCGTTGGTGGCCACTGGTCCTGGCTGGGCCATCAGCCCTTTTATGCCTTGGAATTCCTTCTTTTGTGGCCTCTCTTTAAACTGTGGCATTTGCAGTTTGCAAGTGTGCCTACGTTCCTTCTCTGTCCCCATCCTGAATCTTACAGGTGTTAGGGGCTGTTTCCTCCTTATTCTTTTAAGATCTTTGCCCTTCTCTGTACTTCTGAACTTAGACTTCAGAGTTTCCCCTCTGTCTTCTCGGAGCCTGCACCATTTAATCAGAATTAGCCTTTCTTTTCAGTCCCGCCTCTGTGGCTTGAGAAGACAGTTGCTCTGACTGTACCTCCAGCTGGTAACTGGCAGAGAGAGCCTCGTTCCCCCTTTCTTATTCCACTCTTGCTTTTCAGACTTTATGTGGATATGAGTTTCTCAGTACCTTCACTCTTTTTGAAGGGCTTTGGCTGGTGATCCCTATTCTTGTGCGTATGGGGCTGGTAGCCGGGCACGTGGCTGATTGAGATCTTTAGACCTTTTAAAGCATCGGTGGACAAGATTAACTTCTCTAGACTTTAAAGCTTGGATGAAGCAAGTCCTCTTGTCCCACAGGAGAGACATGCTAATGTTTTTCTTGTGTACGTGCATGTGGTTTGTGCTTTCATGCATGTTAAGTACACATGTGTGCGTGTGCGGGGGTCCATGGACAACATGTGTGCTCTTCAGGCACCGGCCACTGTTCTTGTTTGCTTTTGTTTTTTGTTTTCCTTTGAGACAGTGTTTCTCACTGGCACAGACTTGCCAAATAAGTTTGCTGACTTGTGATCCTCAAGTATCAACCTGTTTCTGTCTCCTCCACACTGATGCACAAGCATGCAGTGTGGCCGGCTTTTAAAAACGTGCACTCTGAGCATTGAGCTCACGTCCTCATGCTTTCACAGGGAGCAGTCATTGACAGGGCTATCTCCTCAGTCTAAATGTTACTGTTTTTCTATATTGTGCGAGTACAGAGGATTGGGTGTTCAAGTGATTCTATGGGGGACCCATGAGAGAGGTTCCCTGTCTGTCCCCACTAGTGGAGGGCCAGGATTTAGCTAATTGATTGGCTTTGCTGTAGTGAGGATGTTATCCCACCAGCTAGTGCATGACACAGACACGACAGATCCTTGGGAGTGCCTTGCACACTTTCCCTTGAACCCGTTCCACAAAACCTTAAACCTCGTGAAACAAATGAGATGTCAGTTGGTCTAGAATTATGACCTGGTTCATTATTATGAAAGGTAAGAATAAATTCATTGAAGACCAATGTTCAGCAAGTTGAAACCCTATAAAAAAGTGTTGACACTTGTGAAGGACTGCAGGGCCTCACTAACACTGGACCACAGCTTCCCTAGCATGTCAGGTCAGGGGCTTGTGGACCAAGAAGCCCAGCGCAAGTGAGTCTTGTGGCAAGCTTCTCATGTCTTGCAGCTGCAATTTCAGGCTTGGATGCCTGGTTAAAGGAAGGCCTACTGTTTAGCCCCAGAGATGCTTATTATCACTGTAGGCCACAAGATTCTGCCATGATACATACCCTGTAAATCCGTAAGTGCCACACACATCTGAGGTGTCTGTCTTCCAGAGTCAGATGTCTGGTTCTGTGAAATGGCTGGGCTCTGTCCTGGGATGGGATGGAGGAAGGTCCGAAGACTTACCTGAGTCCAGGAACTCTTCCCACTGTACAGTACTCGGGCAAGTTAGAGATAACGCCTGGTTTGGCTGACTCTCATTAGCACATAATACTAGGTGTCTTTGTATCTCTGGGGTATATGTTCTTGTTGTATAGCTTTTTGCAAAGGAGGCATTTTGTTCAATTCACTTTTCTAATGATTTAGGGCCTTTCCATGGCTTACACACACTGTGGTGGGTGTGTCTTATGGTGGGAACACATCCCACTTTCAAAAGAAACACAGCAAGTTTCTTTTGAAACACCAATCAAATAATATATATGTGATAAGAAAAAGTAGAAAAGGTGTTAATGTGACAGTTACTGTGGGAAAAGAAATTAATTTTATTGGTAGATTCTTGCAAAGATTTTTGGTGACTTTAAGGATAAATGCAATTTAAATTCTTAAAGACCAAATAAATAGACGTGGGAATGAATACAGAAGGAATGGCAGCAGGAACTGAGTTTTGCAACAGTGGAATGCTTGGGTGAGGCACGGAGGAAATTGACTTTGCCGGATGTGAGACTATAGATGGCCTTGGACTCCAGACTGAAAAAGTGGGGTTTTATTGGAATTATCACCCAGGAAGATTAATTTGTCAATAGTGCATAAACAACTTTACTGTAAGAAGATATGTGATGGATGAAAGGGTTAACCAATTAAGCTCCTTAGTCTGAATGAACACAGCAAGGAATATGAGAGTATGAGAGGTGATTCTTGACTTATTGAGCAATAAGATATTATTACCACGGCATGAACAAGATAGCGTGAGACTGGCTGATGTCAGAGCTGGTGCTGGTGGACTAATGTAGCAAACAGTGGCAGCCTTCTTGAGAACACTGTTCTGGCTGTGTTAAACACCAGCCAGGACTTGTGCTATCACATATTTGTGTAAACAAAGGCATCATCATAGTTTCTTGTGAACTCTTTACTGGCAGCCATATGCACAGAGAGCCATTGCTGAGTGGCATCTGCCTTTGCGTTTTTCTTGTTATCACCAATCTAATTGCTTCCAAAGAGCTTTTTCTATGTTTGTGATAAAGACAAGCACATTAAAGTCAGGGTAAAAGTCAGTCAAAGTAATGACTCAAAACAGTTTCCTTTTGTTTTTTTGGAATTTAAGATAAAACTAACATAATTATAGCTTTCCATAGCCTTTAAAAATATTTTAGGCACTGACTGTTTTGAAAATTACATTTCCCGTTATGAAAAAAGACACCAAACAAGCACACATAATTTTTTGTCAATCTAAGTTTCAGAAAATGAAATGTTTTCAAACATTCATATTATGTGATAACCTTTAACAAAGTTTGGGAAAGATGAATTACAATTCTGTGAGGTTGCTCCTGTGGGAGCTTTAGCTCTTGGCTAGCAGGTAATTCCATAATGATATGTATGGTCTGGTAGAGAAATGAAACCTAAAAATAGAACCAGGGCCTGGAGGGATGGCTCAGTGGTTAACAGCCCTGGCTGCTCTTTCGGAGGACCTAATTTTGATTCCTAGCACCACATGATGGATCATAACCGTCTATAATTCTAGTTCTGGGAGATCTGACACCTTCTTCTGGCCTCTAAGGGCACCAGGTATACAAGTGGTACACAAATATACATGCAGGCAAAATATCCATATGTATACGTATACATATACAAACAATAGAAAGAAGCGAATGGACATAGTTCCTCAAGACTTGACCCTCACTCAGCATGAGGACCCCAGTCTTGTTTCTGAAATTGCACAAATATTCATTTACAAAGTGGTGTGTGTGTGTGTTGCTCATTAAAATATAACTTAGTAATATTAGAGCATAGGCGAATGTGTCTTTTAAACACCTCTTTGACTAGGTATTTTTTTGTTTTGAGACAGGATCTCATATAGTCTCAAACGTGTGGATCTGAGGATGATCTTGAACTTTTAACCCTCTCCCCTTCCTTTCCCAAGTGCTAGGAATACAGATCTGCAGCACCATCTGCTACATATTCTATTCTCTGAGATTTTGACAGAAGCTGTGAGTCAGTACCTGTGCCCAGAGGCAGATATTTATAAAAACAGGTGTTCTCTGTGGCCAACCTGGAAGAACCTGTATGCATGGTCGTCGTCAGCTGTGCAGGTGGCAAAGCCAGCTTTGTGGTGTCAAAGGCTTGCTTTGTGTGCCTGCCCAGCTGGCTCATCTTTCCACAGATGGCCTCAAGATGTGAGTACTACCTTAGACGGCTCAGCTGGGGATAGCATGTACAGACAAAAGGGAAGTCCCTTACTTTTCATTACCACTAAAATTAGGGAGCTAATAAGGTAGAGAAAATGAAGAGAACGTAACCTAAACTGTTTAAATATAAGCAGAAAAATTTCAATTTGGAATGTTTATTTCCTTATGACAAAAAAGCTAATATATTTGTATGACCTCACATACAAATGACTGAGACGTAATAAAATTCTTTACCTGCAGATAAATGTGCGTGCTGTTTGCATACAGTCTGTTTTCCCCTCCCTCTAGTAAACGCTTAATGGAGAAAACTGCCCTACTTTCCTGTCCTGGCAACTGCGTCCTACCTGGCAGCATTGTTGCATGGAGCTCAGACAGAAGCGGTGCCAGGTCCCTGCTGTCTGTGTTGAAAAGGTTCCAGAGCTCCAGAGGAGTCAAGGGGATGGAATTCCTGGCCCTGGAAACCAGGCCATGGCTGAGGTTGGTTTTAACATGTCTCAGGCTGTGAGAGAACAGGAGGATGCCATTACACAGTCCTGGATGCCACAGGCAGGAAGTGTGGAAACAATGGGAACTTGACTTTCTGTTCTGCCTGCAGGGTGACAGTGGCCTTTGATTATTTAGGTGCCACTTTGGGCCAACTCGGGTTGTCATGCGTCCAGATTTGACTCCAAGTCAATACTTTTTGTTTGGTTGAAAATATCCTATAACTTTTCTCACACTTGGCTTTGATTTGATCTGTAGGCTGATTCTGATTGTAAAATAAGTATTTTCATTTTTCGTCATAGATTATAATTAACTAGTCACAAATCGTGATGTCAATGAGGCAGGGCTTAGGGAAGGTGTAAAGTCTGTGACTTACATGGTGGGCTAATTGCATCCTCTTTACTCATGGGATCTGTGGTAGTCTAAATGCATCACTGGCTCTTCATGGACTAATGAATGCCTCTAACATAGAGGCACTGGGTTTAGGTCATGCCATGAAACAGCACTTTTCTTTCATGGGTTAAACATTTACCAACTATATCCTTTTAATCTTTACACATTGGTACTGCATTGCAGTAATAGGCAAGACAGTTCAAAATCTTCTCTGAACAGCACAAATTCCTTCTTCTTCTTGGATTATGAGAACTTTCATTCATTTCCCAGATATTGATTCTAAAGTAATCCTTTCAGCCCATAACCTTTCATGCTGAATATAGAGGGAGGATGGACTACAACCTGATTTAAAGCTGTGCGATTCTTAAATGCTACAGTTATTTATCATTTATGATGGGTTTTCTTACAAATAAAAAGGAAAATAAAAACATCTTAGATTAGACAGACAAGAAAAGCCTAAATGGAGACTCACCATTTTATAAACAATTTTAAGAGCCCAGTTAACGCAGTGTCTAGTATCATGTGACCTTCAGCAAAAGGGAATTTGGACCAGTGGGAGATGGTCCAGCTTATGGCGTTTGGGAGTGAAGTGGTTTTCCTTAGGGCATCTCCTGTGACTGTTTTGAGATTAAAAGTAGGGCAGTACGCTTGATCTTGAAGAGCAGAGAGTACAGTGGTCAGGCTCCTGGTTACAGACTAGGGGGCATGAGTGTGGTCCATGCAAGCTGACTTGGGTTGCATCTTGGCATCTTCATGGCCCTCAGGAAAAGCAATTAATTATTTACTTTTAAAAAATCAGTTTGTTTATTAACACGTAGGTTTGTGGAAGTGCACACGTCCTGTAGCATGTCTGTGGAAGTCGGAGGACAGTTTCAGAGAATCGGTTCACTCTTATTTTGGTGTCTGAGGACCGAACCCATGATCCATTTAACTGGCCTCTACTTACTTTTTCTAAGTAGCTGTTACTTCATTTAATAAGTTGAAGCATAAGGCTACAGGGAATAAATGAGATGACATACTGTTATTTATAACTGAAGAAAGGACAGACTGGATTCAAAGGGAGGAAAAGATGGAGTTACTGTTTCATAGGAGCAACCATAAGGAGGAGAGATTTTCCTCCTCTTCCTCCTCTTCCTTCTTCTCCCTGCCCCGCCTCCCCCCACCAAACCACCATCAGGGGCATCGAATCCAAAGCTCAGCCAAGTATGTGTGAACACTTTTCTACAGGGCCGCCCCTAAGCTTGTGGTAGGGATCACTCAGGAATGAGAGACTGGGAGGCAGTGAGGAGCTTCCCTTAAGCTGTACAGAAGTTAAGCAGAGCCAACACAGTAAGAGACACAGTAAGGGCCTAGGGAAGCTTACGCACAAGAGGGGCCTCTGGGGCTGTGTGGTTGCTGCTCTTCCACATAGCTCCATTGTCTTCTGTGTCCGGCTGAAACCTACCCAGTGACTGCCAGCACCACGTGTAAGTGCCAAGTAGGCAAAGCTGGTCTTCTCAGATTTCTCTTTGTCCTCTGTCTGCTGGGGTCACTCATTTGGGCTGTCTTCCTTGAAATTAATTTACTTCTACCACGATCACCAATGAGATCACAATATTTAAATATAACATATGCCACTAGCCTCAGTAAGATTACTTTCTCTTCGTAGAAGTTTGTGACTCCTTGAGAATGGATCTGTGTCTGAACCAGAGAGGTCAAGGGGGGGCATGACATTTCCACAGGTCTTGAGTGCAAAGAGCATGGGTGCCTCCTCCCGATACTGTCAGATCCTCCTTACGCTTTGCTCTCCTGCCCAGTCCTGGTTCACTTAGGATCGGCTATTTAATTCATCTTCCGGAAGTTCAGTAAATACTGACAGAGCAAATATATCTTCTCAGGAACCACACAAAGGCTCTTACTGGGAGAGCAAGAAGTCCTACTGGATACTCAGGAGGGAGAAGCCCAAATTCACAGCCCAGCATGGGCTACATAGTGAGTGAATGCCAAGTCAACACGGGCTGTGTAAGACCCTGTTTCAACAACCAAAACACCATCACCACCACCACCCTCACAAAAAAACCCAGGTGCTCTTGAAATAAACACTGCCTAATGAGCTCCAAATGCCTGTGTTTTAAATAGTAACAGAGGGGAAGAGGGGAAGCCTCATGCTTCATATTAAGAAAATAATTCATCTTTCTACATTTTGTATAGAAAATACCATGCATCAAAAGTTACAAAGACACCCCTCACCAACTGCTGTAGCTGAGGGAGCTGGCCCCGAAGTCATGACAGTGCGAGAGCTAGCCCTGCCTCTCACTGGCTGTAGCACTAGGAAGAACGGGCCCTGTGCCTTGCTTGGGTGATATAGAAGAGTTGGCGCTGATGGCAAAGGCAGAATTGTGGGGTGAGCAAGCCCCAAGGTTGTGAGAGTGGGGGAGCTGGACCATCCCCTTGTCAGTTGTAGGCCTTGGTAGAGTGGACCTCAGACCTTGACTGGGCAGCACAGTGGAGCTGGCTCTGGAGGAGTGGGTTTAGGAGAGCTGGCCCAAGGGCACAAAAGCAGAAGAGTTGATCCTGCTTCCTGCCAGTGGCAGCATTGGGTGGCCTAGCCAGAGCAGTGCTGGAGAGCTGGCCATGGTGGTTCCAATAAGGGAGAGCTGGGGCACTGACCAGATCAGCTGTCACCCAGGCCCAGATCTGAGGCTATGTGTTAGTCCACCCCAGAATCTACATCATCTGTGAATGATGATGTAGGCACGTGAAAGGGCTGGTCCTGACAATCTAGAACTGCAAGCTCTCCATGACACAGTGCAACAACAGGATAGCCAGGAGACCCTGTGAGGATCCAGTATTCATGGTGTCACAGAAGCCAGAGACCTTGAACTAAAGCAATGACACATTGCAATGAACATTTGCAAGTGAAGATATGTGGATAGGGGGGTCTACTGGGACACGCTACAGCTTCCACAACAAGGTGTTTTCCGTGCTTTGTTTGTGTTTGTGTTTTTTATTTTTGTGGGGAGGTTGCAAGAGTAGAGGGCAGATATACTTGCTCAGCTATGTTCACAGCATTTTTATTCATAAAAGCTATAAAATGGAAACAACCTAGAAGTCCCTCAACTAAAGAATGGATAAAGGAACTGTGGTACATTTACACAACAGAATACTGCTCAGCAATTAAAAACAAGGAAATCATGAAATTTGCAGGCAAATGGATGGAAGCAGAAAACAGTGAGGTAACCCAGGCTCAGAAAGAGAAAAATGGTATGTACTCACTTATAAGTGGATATTGTCCATAAAATACAGGATAACCATACTATAATCCAGAGACCCCAAAAAGCTAAATAACAAAGAGGCCTGAGGGAGGACACTTGAATCTTACTGAGTAGGGGAAATAGAGTAAACATGGGGGGAATGGGGGGGGGAACTGGGTAGAGGAGAGAATGGGAAAGGGAGCAAGAGTCGGGGAAAGATGGAGGAAGAGAATACTGGGAAAAAGAACTGGAATTGGTGTGTGTGTGTGTGTGTGTGTGTGTGTGTGTGTGTGTGTGTACATCTCTGGGACAAGCTAGAAACCTAAGACAATGTAGATTCCCACAAAGCAATGAGGGAGACTCTAGCTAAGACTCCTAGCAATGGGTGATATGGAACCTCAAACAGCTATCTCCAAAGACTTTCAGTGGAGGGATTATGACACTAACTCAGCCACAAAAACTTCAACATTCAATTTGTCCAGTACACCAGAGGTGCAGGGGTAAAGATGGAGCAGAGATTGAGGGAAAGGCTGAGCAATATGCCATGAGAGTGAGCTCACTCCTAATACAATTAATGTTATTCTGGTATACTTGCAGTTATTTACCCAGCAACTGATGGAAACAGCTGCAAAGACCCACTGCCAAACATTAGAGGAGCTAGCAGAATCCTGCTGAAGAGGGGTAGGAAAGATCAAAAAAGCAAGAGGCCAAGGACACTGCAAGAAAACCTACAGAACCAACCAACCTGGCCCTATAGGGGCCCACAGAGACCGAACTGTCAAACAGAGAGCACGCGTAGGATAGACCTAGGCCCTCTGCACATTAAGTCACACTAAAGCTTAAATCACAAATCAACCCTCACACACTGATAATGTGAGACTTCAATACCCTACTCTCACCAACAGACAGGACATTCAGACAAAAACTAAACAGAGAAATACTGGAGGTATTAAGCCAAATAAACCTAACAGATATCTACAGAACATTTCATCTAAACACAAAAGAATATACCTTTTTCTCAGCACCTAATGGAACTTTCTCCAAAACTGACTACATAGTCAGTCACAAAGCAACTCTCAACAGATATAAGAAAATTGAAATAGTCCCCCTGCATCCTATCAGACCACCATGGATTAAAGCTAGATTTCAACAACAACAACAACAAAACCACGGAAAACTTTTAAATTCTTAAAAACTAAGCTAATAATTACTGAATGAGTCCCGAGTCAAGAAAGAAATAAAAAAAGAAATTAAAGTCTTTATAGAATTCAATAAAAATGAATGTACAACTTATCCTAACCTATGGGGCACAATAAAAGCAGCTCTGAGAGAAAAATTCACAGCACTAAGTGCCCTTAGCTATCAGGGAAATGCAAATCAAAACGACCCTGAGATTTCACCTTACACCCACCAGAATGGCTAAGATAAAAAACTCAAGTGACAACACATGTTGGAGGATGTGGAGAAAGGGGAACCGCCATCTATTGCTGATGGGAATGTAAACTGGTACAACCACTTTGGAAATCAACTTGGTGCTTCAGACAATTAGGAATAGTGCTTCCTCAAGATCCAGCTATACCACTCCTAGGCATATATCCAAAAGATGCTCAAGTATACAACACAGATATCTGCTCAACCATGTTATTTGTAGTGGCCAGAAGCTGGAAACAACCCAGATGTCCCTCAGTTGAGGAATGGATACAGAAATTGTGGTACATTTATACAATGGAGTACTACAGGGCAAATAAAAACAAGGAAATCATGAAATTTTCAGGCAAATGATGGGAACAAGAAAAGATCATCCTAAGTGAGTTATTCTAGAAGCAGAAAGACACACATGGTATATACTCATGTATAAGTGTACATTAGACATATAATATAGGATAAACATACTAAAATATGTACACCTAAAGAAGCTAAGCAAGAAGGAGGACCCTGGGTAAGATGTTCAATCATCATTCAGAAAGGCAAATGGGATGGACATCAGAAGAGAAAGAAAACAGGGAACAGGACAGGAGCATACCACAGAGGGACTCTGAAAGACTCTACCCTGCAGGGTATCAAAGCAGAGGCTGAGACTCATAGTCAAACTTTGGGCAGAGCGCAGGGAATCTTATGAAAGAAGGAAGAGATTGAAAGATCTGGAGGGGACAGGAGCACCACAAGGAGAGAAAAAAAAATCTGGGCACAGGGGTCTTTTCTGAGACTGATATTCCAACCAAGGACCATGCATCGAGATAACCTAGAACTCCTGCACAGATGTAGCCCATGGCAGCCCAGTGTCCAAGTGGGTTCCCTAGTAATGGGAACAAGGACTGACTCTGATATGAACTCAGTGGCTGGCTCTTTGATCACCTCCTACTGAGAGGCTTGCAGCCTTACCAGACCATAGAAAAAGACAATGCAGCCAGTCCTGATGAGAACTGATAGACTAGGATCAGATGGAAGGGGAGGAGGACCTCCTATTAGTGGACTGGGGGAGGAGCATGGGAAGAGATGAGAGAGGGAGAGTGGGATTGAGAGGGAACAAGAGAGGGGGCTACAGCTGGGATACAAAGTGAATAAACTGTAATTAATAAAACAATAAATAATTTTTAAAATTAATAACAAATAAAAAGAAATTAGAGAGAGCTCATACTAGCAGCTTAACAGACATCTGAAAGCTCTAGAACAAAAAGAAGCAAGCACACCCAATAAGAATAGATGGTGAGAAATAATTGACTGAGGACTGAAATCAAGAAAATAAGAGACAGAAAACAATACAAAGAATCAATGGAACAAAGAGTTGATTCTTTGAAAACATCAACAAGATAAACAAACCCTTATCCAAAGTAACAAAAGATACAGTGAGACTATTCAAATTAACAAAATCAGAAATGAAAAGGGATATATAACAATAGATACTGAGAAAAATCCAAAGAGTCATTGAGTTATACTTTAAAAACTAGTTTTCCACAAAATTGGAAAATCTAAGAGACATGGACATTTTTCTCAATAGATAAATAGAAAGATAAATCAAGATCAGATAAGCAACTTAAATAGGCCTATAACTCCCAAGAAAATAGAAGCTGTCACTAAAAGTCTTCTGAACAAGAAAAAAGAGCCCAGGGCCAGACTGTGTTAGCACAGAATTCTACCAGACTTTCAAACAGTTTACACCAATACTTGTTATAGTTTTCCACAAAACAGAAACAGAAGGAACATTGACAAACTCTTTCTATGAAGCCACAGTTATGCTGATACAAAAGCCACACAAAGATTCAACAAAAAAAGAGAACTACAGGCCAATTTCCCTCATAAACATAGATGTAAATATACTCAACAAAATACTTGCAAGCTGAATCCAAGAACACATCAAATAGATCATTCACCACGATCAAGCCGGTTTCATCCCAGAGAGGAAGGGATAGTTCAATCTGCAAAAATCAGTCAGTGTAATCCATCCCATAAACAAACGGAAAGAGAAAAACCACATGATCATTTCGTTAGATGCTGAACAAGTTTTTAAAAATCTAACAGCCCTTAATAATAAAAAGTCTTGGAGAGATCAGGCTTACATGGATATACCTAAACATAATAAAGGCAATTTACAGTAGGCCTATAACCAATATCAAATTAAGTGGAGAGAAACTTAAGGCAAATCCACTAAAATAAAGAACAAGACAAGGCTGCCCACTATCTAATGTGTATGTTCAATATAGTACCTGAAATTCTTGCTAGAGCAATAGGAGATCGAAGGGACACAAATTGGAAAGAAAGAAATCGAAGTATCGTTATTTGCACCTGATATGATAGTATATATAAAACTCCCCCCCAATTCTACCAGGAAACTCCTACAGTTAATAAACACCTTCAGTGAAGTGGCTGGATACAAGATTAAATTAAAAAAAAATCAGTAGCTCTCCTGTATACAAATGAAAAACAGGCTGAGAAAGACATCAGGAAACAACACCCTTCACAATAGCCACAAATAATATAAACTATCTTGGGGTAACTCTAACCAAACAAATTAAAGACTTGTATGAAAAAAAAAACTTCCAAGATTTCAAGAAGGAAACAAAAGAAGATATTAAATGATAGGAATATTTCCCATGATCGTGGCTTTGTAGGATTAACGTTGTAAGAAAAGGCCATCCTACCAAAAGCAATCTACAGATTCAATGCAATCCCCATCAAGATTCCAACACAATTCTTTACTCACCTTGAAAGGAAAATAGTCAACTTCATATGGAAAAACAACAAAACCCAGGATAGCTAAAACAATTCTGTACAATACAAGAGCTTCTGAAGGTGTCAACACCCTTGATTTCAAGCTGTAAAACAGAAGTATACTAATAAAAACAGTATGGTGTTGGCATTAAAATAGACAAGTTGATCAATGGAATAGAATTGAAGACCCAGACGTAAATCCACACACCTACAGACATATGATTTTTGATAAAGAAGCCAGTAATATACATAGGGAAAAAGAAGGCATCTTCAAGAAATGATGTTGACCTAGCTGTGTGTCTGAATGTAGAAGAATGAAAATACATCTGTCACCCATTATAAAACTCAAGTTCACCTGGATCAAAGACCTCACCATGAAATCGGATATATTGAACCTGGTAGAAGAGAAAGTGGGGAAGATCCTTGAACACATTAGAACAACACCAACAACTCAGGCTCTAAGATCAACAATTAATAAAGGGAACCTCATGGAACTGAAACATTCTGTAAGGCAAAGGATACTATCAATAGGACAAATGGCAGCCTACAGAATGGAAAAATATTTTCATCAACTACACATATAACAGAGAGCTGATATCCATAATATATAAAGAACTCAAGAAACTAGACATCAACAAATCAAATAATCCAATTTAAAAATGAAGTATACATTTAAACAGAGAATTCTCCATAGGAGAATCTAAATGGCTGAGAAACACTTAAAGAAGTGTTCAACATTTTTAGTCATCAGAGAAATGCAAATCAAACTTACTTTGAGATTCCATCTTATACCTGTCAGAATGGCTAAGATCAATAACACAAGCCCATGCTGGTGAACATGCGGAGCAAGGGGAATCCTCCTCCATCTCTGGAGGGAGCGCAAACTCGTACAACCATGATGGAAATCAATCTAGCCTTTCCTCAGAAAATTGTGAGTCAATCTACCTCAAGATCCAGGTATACCACTCTTGGCCATATACTCAAAGGATGCTGTATTCTATCACAAGGTCACTTGCTCCACTATCTTCATATCAGCCTTATTCATAATAGCCAGAAACTGAAAAAAACTTATGTGTGTCTCAACCAAAAGTGGAGACAAAAAATGTGATACATTTACATGATAGAATATTACACAGCTGTTAAAAATGACATTATTTAACTTGCAGGTGAATGGACGGAAGTAGGAAAAAATCATCCTTAGTGAGAAAGACAAACACAGTGCATACATATAGACTCACTTACAAGTGGATACTGGCTGAAAGACAAACATGGTGTGGACTCACTTACAAGTGGGTATTAGCTGTTAGGTAAAGGTAAAGGATAATCATGTTATGGTCCAAAGGACCAGAGAGGCTCAGGAACAAGCAGGGCTCTAGGAGGACCTCCCTGCAAAGGGGAAATAAGATATTTCTTATTTGGTGGGGATGGGAGCAGAGAATCGGGTAGAGGTGGAGGATTGGGAGAAAGACAAATGGAGTTAGGGTGCATTTCAGGGGTGGTGTGGAAGCCTAGCGTAGTGGAAAGTCCCTGGAACCTATGGTCCTAATGAAGATTCCTACTGATGGGGTAAAGGAGCCTCAAGTAGCCATCTTCTGTAACAAGGCAAGGCTTCCAGTGGTGGGACTCAGACACCAACCGAGCTGCAAAACCTTTGACCTACAACATGTCCTGCCTGCAGGGTGCGCTGGGGTAATGGTGGCTCAGAGCAAACCAATGCCTGGTCTGACTTGAGGCTCATGCCGTGAGAAGGAGCCCATGCCTTAGTGCCCATGAGCTGTTCGTTGGACAGCCCAGAAACCTAGGACGGAACAAAATAGGACTTCCCCTTCTTCCCAAAAATCAGTAAAATGATTCCCAGTGATGGTGTGGCACACTCATATGCCCGATCAATGCTTCGCCCAATCTTCATCACAGAGGCTCCACCTGGCAACTGAAAGCAGGTGGAGAGACCCACAGCCAAAGGTTAGGCAGAGTTTGGAGAACCCTGAAAAAGAACGGGAGGAAGGATTTGTGATAATTAGAGGCTTGGAGGACACTGGGAGAACATACCCCACAGAATCAACTCAGCAGAGTTGAGACTGACACGGCAATCACAGAGCCGACCTGGGGCTGAGCTAGGCCTTCTGCATACGTTATGGTCGTGTACCTTGGTCTTTTTGTGGGACTCCTAAAAGTGGGAGTGGGGTGTCTCTGACTCTTTTGCCTGCTTTTGGGATCCTTTTGCTCCTACTGGGTTGCAGTGCCCAGCCTTGACATGAGGGTTTGCGCGTAGTCTCACTGTGAGTTGTTAGGCTGTGTTAGACTGACATCCATAGGAGGCCTGCCCTTTTCTGAAGGGGAATGGAGGAGTGGATCCAGGGGAGGTAGGGAAAGAACAAGAACTGGAAGGAGTGGAGGGAGGGGAAACTGCAGTTGGGGTGTAATGCATGAGAAAGGAATAAAGAGAAAAAGAAAAAGGAAAAAAAACCCCACAAACCTTTGGGAAGGGGTTTCCACGAGACAGTTATTACAACAAAGTTTTAGGCATCGCTATGTGGAACCTCCCTAGCAAGGTAGAAGGATAAGTAAATAAATACAGAAAAAAAAAGAAAGAAAGAAAATCACCAAAGGAACTTTCCATCTTGCTTTTGACTCTCAGATACCTTAACGCTTCCAAATAGTTGAGAAGAGGGATTTGTTTAAGCCGCTGTGTCACGAGTGTTCAGAAGGGGCTGCAGAGGCGAGCACAGCAGCCACCAGGTACGGCTCAGAAGCCCCTGGCTGGAAAACACAGATTAGCCTGTTCCCGATCACACTCTTCTAGATCGTTTATTTGGACCTATTTTATGGATTACAGATTCTTGTTAAAGCATTTCAAATAAAACTTATTTTCAAAAAAAATTAGAAGAAAGAACAAGAGAAATATGTTATTTATAAACCTGTAGTTAAAAAGCTCAGAATTTTGTCAACGGAAATCTGAAACAGCTTTCCCTTTTCTTTTTGGTGAGTATAGGTAATCTAACAAAGCGAGCATTTAGTTTTCCTCTTGTGTGGGAACTTGCTCTCACACATGCCAGAGAGCCTTGCTTCATGTAACCGACTGTTTGGTGTGTCTTTCTAACCTTTCAAAGTTTCCCTGTGCTGACTAACAGTGTTTTAAATTTTGGTGAGCTGAGGCACTTATCCCTAGCAAAGAGGCACTCATTAAAATCTGCAGAGATGAGCTGAGAAGGGATAGAGTGCATGAAATGCGGGCTCCCTTTGTACACTCGCGAAGATTAAAGGCTTCTGGCAATACTATAAATATATCTTGCAGAAACAAGCAAAACCTGCCTGCAGGTCCAATCTATCTGAACTCCTATTACTTTGAACTGGAGATTCAATTGTGAAGAGAATAGCATCTTCTAGGCTTTGGAAGGAAGCTGGATTTGTGTAGAAATGGGCCTGCAAGAGGGTCAGTAAAATGTCAGGGCCTGACACAAGCATAAGATTTTACAGATACTTTTAAAAATGAAATTACCACCGCATCAGACCTGAAAGAGTCAGATTTTGCAAGCAGAAGGCTACAAACCCAGAGAACAATACTAGCCAATTCCCCACTTTTGGCTACAGAAATCACAATAATCCTTTCTTCCTGCTCCTTTTCACTTCGGGCCATACTATTGCTCTCTTATTTGATTTGCATTGCTTTGTGACCTTGCTCAAGCGGTGCCATCTGGTTCTTGGGTAAGAGTGCAGCGTCATGGTATTGTTTGCTGCCTCACACTTCATCTTTTACAGGAAATGGAAATTAACTACTCCGTACTTTTTGTGTGGCAGACATGGTAGAAAAACTAACTATTGACAAGGGGAGAGCCAGTCTTATTTCTTCCACATGTGATGATCCCTGGGTTTCTGAGCTTTAATATTTTTGTAGAACTCCAATTTTCAAGCCACTTTCATATATATTCCTTTTTGATCTCCATCCCTATTTGATGTCTTGCTCCTTTTTATTCTTTGTTGGGAGAGGAGAGGGAAAAATCAGAAATCATAGACTGAATAAAAAAAATGCTTTGTAGTTTCTCTGACAGAAATTCTCCCAGACATAGGACAGTGGGTTGACTTCATAAGGCTGTGAGGCCGTCTGCCATCAAAGACTTTAATAATTCACAGGCAGACAAACGATCTGACTCAGCCGCTCGCAGTTACCGAGCGAACATAGCGGAGGCGGACGTGATGAATTTAGTTTACAGAGTCGTCAGCACAGCCATGCATATCTTTATCTCCCATGTGCAAAATTTCCCAACTGCAAACATGTTTATAGATACTGTATCTTAATTCATGAGCTCTAAGACGACATAAAATCCCTGGATTCAAATAGTTTAGGAAGAGGAGTCAAGAAGTTAACACACAGCACTGATTTTTTTTCTTATACTTAATAAAAATAGAGTCATTATTATGAATGTAAGGGTAATCTAGCCTATGAAATGATAAAATAGATTAGTATATCAATTTGACTGATCAGATGGCTGTTTACAGTTGTGTAAGACTGTAAGTAAGGTGACAAACAACTGGCAACTGATTGGTGATCTTTAATCTCCAGAATGATAAGGGTTTGGCACTGCCTTTGATGGCTGATACCTAGCCTGGCATTCAGGAAGCTGAGGCAGGGATGCTGAAGTGAGTTTGAAGTTAGTCCGGGCTGCAGGGTGAGATTTCAGAAAGCATGCTTCAGGTTCTCTGTGAGAAAGCTCTGTTGTGTTATACTGTGTTGTGTCTTTACCAAAATTCCAGATGAAAATAATTTTTTTATGTTTAAATTGTACTATTTCCCTAGTTTCTTTATTCAAATTTTATATTATAGGGAAATAAGTCTATTTTGACATGAAAGGTTTTAAACACAGTAGAGATTATTTTTAAAAGAAACAACATATAGCTATATAACAGAATATAATTATTAGTAATTAAGAGCATTATGAAAATGAACTGAATTGTGCTAAACTGTAAAGCATCAGTTTCTAGTGGTTACTTTCATTTTATTAAAAAAAAAAACAAAACTACCACCAAGCACTGCAAGGCTTAAAGCAAAATTGACAAAATGTAGAAGTTTATGAAATTGACAAAAATAGAAACAATTTTCAAAAATAACCGTTTTTTATAAAACGTTTTACACTTGAAAATGAAATAATAATTGTTCCATCTTTTCTCTCTAGACAAATCAGCTTTTCGTGCTACAGAGTAATCCCATACACATTTGTGTTCAATCCTGAAGATTCTTTCTTCCTTCTTCCCTCTCTCTCTCCCTCCCTCTCTCCCCCCTTCCTCTCTCCCTCCCTCCCTCTCTTTTACCCTCCCTCCTTTCCTTTCTTCCTCCCTTTCTTCTTCTTTTTCTTTCTTCTAGATTATTTTAAAGGTTTTTTGTTTTTGTTTTTGTTTTTTAATGCGTACTATGTAGCTAGGCACGGTTGTGCACTCCTATAATCTCATCACTCAGGGAAGCAGAGGCAGGTGAGTTCGAGGCCAACCTGGTCTACAGAGTGAGTCCAGGACAGCCAGGGCCACGCAGAGAAACCTTATCATGAAAACGAACAAAAACAGAAATGGACTATACGTATGTACATGCGCACAGAGCCATTCATTCCCTGAAGCGTGGGTAAGCCACCAGTGGTCATACTGCCAAGGAAAACTTACCCTTCTTCCCCCAGCAGCCAGCAGCCAATAAACTAGCTAAGGATGTGACCTCCCAAGCCCTTACTAATCCATGCTGAAATTTTGACTGGCGTGACCTGTGTGAGTCCCGTGCAGGTAGCCGCATTTGCAGTGAGTTCCTGAGTGGATGAGCTGAGACAGCCATCCACAGCACTTCCCCCTCCTCTGGCTCTTACACACCCACCCCTCTTCTGCGCTGTTCCAGGAGCCTAAGGGAACAGAGGAGCACTAACAGTCATTTATTCTTTGGGACTTTGTCCAGGTGTGAACGGGTCTCTGCGTTAACCACTGCTCACTGCCAAAAGAGACTTCTCTGACCAAGGTTGAGGGTGACCCTGATTTGTGAAGACAGAAGCACTTGTACTGAGAAGGCTGCTTGACAACACATCTGTTTAACAAAATAGCAGACGTTCTGGCTAGGGCTTAGGACCTCAGCTGGGGCTCTTTACAGTGTCAGCCATGAGGTTCAACCAGAAAGCGAGTGGTTAGCTACCCAACAGTCGCGCCACTTCTGTGCCAGTGGGCACACTTGTCTGCCAAATTGGTATTGTTGCATGGAGAGTCCAACACTGACACGGGGTCTGACTGTGTAGCCCTGGCCGGCTTGAAGCTTGCTATGTAGACCAGACCAGTGTCAAACTCACGGCTAATCTGCAGCTTCCATCCTCAGAGGGTTGATGCTATGAGTTAAACACTATCACAGCCAGCTCTGAAGATTCTTTTCTTTCTAGACCTTTTAAAAAGATTTTAACTGAGAATTTTTTTTTCCTATACTGTATTCTGTTTATACTTTTCCTCTTCCCTAGCTCCTTCCAGATTTCCCCACCTTGTTCTTGTCTAGCTCTGTCTTCCTTCTGCTTCCCTTAAGACACAAACAAAACCCAAGAATCACACAACCTCTCCCCACCAACACCCCCCACAAAAATTGGAAACCCAAATATATGAGCAGAAGACCAATGGGACAAAACATGCCCAAAGAAAATGAGAGAAAAACCTACAAAAATACCATTTAGTAAATTTTGTGTTGGCCAACGACTCCTAGGCATGGAGCTTGACCTGAAGTGTGATTAATATACCCAGGAGACTCCACTGGAAACTAATTTTTCCTTTGATAGTGAGTACCAATTACAGATAACTGTACTTTCTTAAACTGAGAAGTTTTGTTGCAGATGCCTGGTCATGGTACCAAGCATATCTCTATTTGTAAAACTGACACTTGAAAACTGTCCATGACTCCCCTTCTTTCACATGATTCCCTGTAGTCTGCCGAAGGTTTGGTTATGAGTCTTTGTATCTGCTTTGAAAACACTGCTAGTTAGAGTCTTTCAGATGCCTTCAGTAGACTCCTGTCATACGTTCAATGCACATCCCATCTGTCTTTATAAACAAGGATTGATCATCTTACCCCATGTCCACTCTCTTGATTATCTTTTTTAGGTGTATAGATTTCATTATGTTTATCATATCTTATAGGTCTATATAAGCGAGTATATACCGTGTTTGTCTTTCTCCTTCTGGGATATTTCACTCAAAATGATCTTTTCTAGATCCCACCATTTGCCTGCAAATTTCATGATTTCCTCCTTTTTGATTGCTGAGTAGTATTCCATTGTGTAAAAATACCACAATTTCTGTATCCATTCCTCCGTTGATGGACATCTGGGTTGTTTCCAGGTTCTGGCTATTACAAATAAAGCTGCTATAAACATGGTTGAGCAAGTATCCCTTTTGTGTACTTGAGCAAAGTTTGCGTATATACCTAGCAGTGGTATAGCTGGGTCTTGAGGAAGCACTATTCCTAATTGTCTGAGAAAGCGCCAGATAGCTTTCCAGAGTGGTTGTACCAGTTTTCATTCCCACCAGCAATGGAGGAGGGTTCCCCTTTCTCCACAACCTCTCCAGCATGTGTTGTCACTTGAGTTTTTCATCTTGGGCATTCTGATGGGTGTGAGGTGAAATCTCAGGGTTGTTTTGATTTGCATTTCCCTGATGGTTAATGAGGTTGAGCATTTCTTTAAGTGTTTCTCTGCCATTCGATATTCCTCTGTTGAGAATTCTCTGTTTAGCTCTGTTCCCCATTTTTTAATTGGATTACTTGGTTTGCTGCTTTTCAGCTTCTTTAGTTCTTTGTATATACTGGATATTAGTCCTCTGTCAGATAAAGGGTTAGTGAAGATTCTTTCCCAATCTGTAGGCAGTCGTTTTATTTTGATGACAGTGTCCTTTGCTTTACAGAAGCTTTTCAGTTTCATGAGGTCCCATTTATTGATTGTTGCTCTTAGAGCCTGTGCTGTTAGTATGATGGGGGAAAGGATAGGAGCTCCACAAGGACCAAATATATCTGGGCACAGGGTCTTTTCTGAGACTGACATTCAACCAAGGACCATGTATGGATATAACTTAGAACCTCTGCTCGAATGTAACCCGTGGTAGCTCAGTAACCAATTGATTTTTTATTTCCCATAGTGAGGGGAACAAGGACTATTTCTAACAGGAACTCAATGGCTGGCTCTTTGACTTCCCCACCCCCCAAGGGAGGAGCAGTCCTGTTAGGCCACAGAGGAGGACTTTGCAGCCAGTCCTGAAGATACCTGATAAAACAGGATCAGATGAATGGGGAGGAGGTCCCCCCTATCAGTGGACTTGGAAAGGGGCAGGGTGGAGATGAGGGAGGGAGGGTAGGATTGGGAGGGAATGAGGGAGTGGGATACAGCTGGGATACAGAGTTAATAAAATGTAACTGATAAGAAAAAAATAAAATTAAAAAAAACTTAATCAGGTAAAAAAAAAGAAAAACTGTCCATGAAACAAGACCAGACCTTTTTCCTTAAATTTAATGATGTTTAGTGGCTTACACAAAGCAGTAGGCATTTTTTATATGTTGAATATTGCTTATCTTTAAATTAAATATTACGTAGAAATTTGTGATCAATATGTTCAACCAAATATTCATGATGCTAAAAGTGTTCCTCATAGGTAAGTGACAGTATTAAAGAAATACCCAATTAAGATTAAAAAAAAAAAGAGGATAGGGCTGCCTTGTATATAATGGCATCCTGAAGAGGATCAGAATTGTATAGTCATGTAGAATGACATTTTGTTCTGTGCAACTCTGAGTCATGTGACTTTTACAATAGCTCATGTTGTAGCAATAAGCAACAAGAAAATGGAGGGGACATGCTATTCCGATTGCATCAGAGTGCATTTGTTTTTCTCACTTAAATTAGAGAACGATTAACCACATCAAGAACGAACTTTGCTGTTTTAAGTTAAATTAAGATGTGTACCATATATACATATATGAAACCTTTCAGTTTAAATATGTATGTATATGCATATAAAATGTTTTGTCATTTAGTGTGAAGAATAAAGATTCTTGGAATAATAGATTAAGTTTAAGCTTACAATACATTTCAATGATTCTTTAGTTTCTGAGCTGATTGGTTTTGATTTGTTAATTGCTACTGCATGATTTTTTGTAGAATAAAATGATTACTAATCTTATTTCTGTTCGCCTAGCAAACTTTCTCTTGAACTTTACACACTGCTGTTGAGATCAAGCAAGTACAATCAGGCATAGTGTGTACCATTTGTTGTTAGAACACAAGCTGTATCAGCAATCATTTTCACAGTAGCCATTTTTTCTTGAAGAATTTAATTCTGAAACAGAACATTAAACACTTTTATAAGTTGCTTTTTCAGAAAATCATGTTTTGAAGTCAGTGACTACTTTGCTGTAGGTAAGTAATAAGATTTGGAATATTTTTACTATCTTGTATTGTTTAACTGAAAATTATAGTATAAGATGCCTCACTCCTGGGTCTCAGGCGGGTGCAGACACACACACTTAGCTTAATGCCCAGTAGCTTAAGCCAGACACAGAAGGTCAGCTTGACTCGGACCCAGAGGCTTGCTGACTTGTGCAGACTTGGGGAACCGAGCAGAACGAGGGAGAGACTAATCCACACCTCCTTCCTTTGGAGCATGGCAAAGATGAAGGGAGGTGACGTGTACTCTTCAGGCCATTCGGCTGCTGGGATCTGGGTGCAGAGCCAGGGACGCTGAGCCCCAACACATGTGAGCTTAATATTTGTCACAATCCCAACTGAGCACCATGTAGGGCACAAGATTTGCTCTGCTTTGAGGCTCAGGGCTCCCTGCTCTTTAGAAAAGCTAAAGAACTAAAGAATAGGATATAAATATTGTAATCTTACACAGCCAATTGATCCATCTTCAAGTTTTTCTTTTGTCTGTTTTTTTTTTTTTTTTTTTTTTTGGAGGGGAGGGTTGGTATTGAGAATTCAATACAATTCAATATAAAAGTTGCCTGTTTCTCACCTGCTCTAAAGAATTATAATGCTGAGCAATGACATTTGAATGTCTCAAAACACATCATAACTATCATTGAACTTTCTCCCTCATCAATCTAGCCTTTTACTTTTATTTGCTCTTCTGAAATGGCTCAGCCATTTGCTCAAGCCACGATGACTCACTTTTAAAACTTTTAAAAACATGATCTTTTCTAACATCATGTCTGTGATCCTTCCCATGTGTTTTTCCTCTGCCATGATGCCCTGAATCTGGTGGGCGTGCCCCAGTGTAGTTTCCTGTGTGAGCCTCAAAGTGAGTAGTGATGCTCAGGTCTCTACTTCTCACAAGTGTGTTCTCCATGGCATCCCTCCCTTGTCACCTCTGTAACACCTGGCTGTATGATGTTCTCCACGGCATCCCTCCCTTGTCACCTCTGTAACACCTGGCTGTATGATGTTCTCCATGGCGTCCCTCCCTTGTCACCTCTGTAACACCTGGCTGTATGATGTTCTCCATGGCATCCCTCCCTTGTCACCTCTATAGCACCTGGCTATATGATGTGCCTCATATATTCATACGTATATACATATGCCTTCTATGTGTATATATGTATATGAAAGGAGGCAAATTAGTATGTTTTTCAAAAAACGAAAGCATAGATTGTGGGAAAGATGCCTAAAATCATGTAAGAAGGATGAATGATCTGCCCAGACAAAATAAACCTGAAAGAAAAAGTTCCGGAATGTCAGCCTGGCTAGGTGTGAGGAGTAGCATTGGGGTGATTTTTTTTTTCTACTTGCATGGATAAAATTTTTTTGAATGGGCCTAATTTATATCCTAAAAATTAAAAAAATATCTTGGAAATGCTGAAGAAAAGCCCAACTTAAATCCTGCCACATATACTAATATCCTTTCAATATATTGATGAATTGATTAGTATCTGTCCTTTTATTCTTATTTTTTTCTTACTATTACTTATTCTCTCTCTCTCTGTCTCTCCCCTCCCCCCAGCACATGCACATGCCTCGAGGTCAGAGGACAACTTGTGGGAGTCAGGTGTTTCCTTCCACCGTGTTGGTCCTAGGGATGAAATTTGGGTTTTTAGGCTTGGCAGGAAATACTAAATATCTAACTAAATATCTCGCTGGCCCAGTACACGTCACCATCCTCTTTACGATGTTTGTTAAGAGAACATTCCTTGACTATCTAAAAAAAGCAAAAGAGGAAATAGAATTCCTTGACTGTGTGTTCCGGCTTCGTTTTCTTTCTGTGCCGTCTGTGAGTTTGAGAGGACTGCGTTTGTCTTTCACTTGTGTGGACAGGCAGAGTTAGACTACAAACAGCCTCTTTGTCAGACAGCAAGGTATAAACTCAGCAAATTGCGCAAACAGAACTGAGTTCCCTTCAGGCTGATCCAGATGCTTAATGAAGGGCACATGCAGACACAGCCTTGCTCGACAAGCCTGTGCAGTTTATCCGGTGGGAACCAGGCTAACGTACCTGAGTGCAATCCACAAGCTTTTGCCTGTGGGCTCTTATGTGAATGACCCATAAACAAGAGCCATTTCTTCATACACAGGTCACCAAAATCATGATGTCTCAAAAGCTGTTTTCTTTTATGCCTGAAGTGCTAAAGCAAAGAAGAGTGACCATATCTATTTGAAAATACAGACAGCATCAATAAGACAGACAGACAGACCCGTTAAAGGGCTCTAGGTCGTCAGATAGTAGGCTTGCTTCCTTTTCTACTTCAGTTATAAAACATGGTTGTAAATACGACAGCTAACACGCGGGCTCTCCTCCCCTTTGATCTGTGATGGACAGATTTAATGTAATTCATGGTTCCTCACTATCTCAGACTTTTTATAATATCATGTATTGACAAGCATCCTGCCAGGGGTTTCTTTGTTACCCTGTTTCAGTTTGTCCCTTGTTCAGCCTCTTGCCTAAATATTTACGTGGAGAACGACGCACAAGATGATAACTATTTGTTTACAAACACTCCCCCCCCTTGCCAAGAATGGCTATTATTTACCCACTTAAATATTTTTAAATGAATTACTTTTACCATGAAGAACATAAAATTTTAAGTGAAATTAGAAAAAAAAAACCAGTTTTCATTTCAAATATGTTTGTTCCTTCTTTTATGATTTAGATGTCATTTTGGTCATAATAGGAAATAATTATTATTTTTTAATAATTGTTCTAAATAATTATTATTTAGAAAAAAATGCCCAGCTGTGCCTCAAAACACATGTTGAGAGTCACAGCCAAACATTGGTCAGTGTGTAGAGAGTTTTGGGGAAAAATGGGAAGAAAGAGAAAAGGACCTGGATAGGAACTCCACAAGAAGACCAACAGAGCCAACTAACCAGGGCCCAGAGGGTCTTGCTGAGACTGAAGAATTAATCAAGGACCATGCATGAGCTGGACCTAGGTCCCCTGCACAGATGTAGCAGATGGGCAGCTTAGGCTTCATGTGGGTTCTCTAGTAAGGGAAGTAGAGACTTCATTAGATAGGGACTTACTTGGCATCTCTTTGATCACTTTCCCATGGCGGGACTGCCTCGTCAGGCAACAGGGGAAGAGGACACATTCAATCCTGATGCAACTTGATGAGCTGGGTTGGATGGGAAAGGGAGCTTCCTTTTTCCGAGGGGAGCACTTCCCTAACTAGGGGGGCACAGAGAGAGGATAGGACTGGGAGGGGAGGAGGGAAGGAGCTACAAGGATGTAAAATGAATAAAATAAATTAATGAGGGGGGGAAGAAAAATAATCACATTCTTGTCTATGGTTAGATTTGGGAGATTCATATAATTAAGGTTCTATTGCATTTGCCTTTAAAATAGGAATATTAACTTTTGGTGTCATACCATAAAGGGTAAGTTAAAATACAAATGAATTTGTAGGTGAAAGCTTTTGGCCACTCTTACGTAGATTTCAACACAGTTATGATGTTAGCTATGTAAATATGGACTTGTTTTGATGTATTCGTCTGGATTGGTTTGCTTTGCCATGCCAATCTGGCTCAGGCAATAATTACCAAAGCCTGGAACAGAGGGAGCTGGGATAAAGACATTAAACACATCAGTACAGATGTGTCTGCAGCAATGACAGCCAGAGGCAGCTTCCCTCTGAGTAATTCTGAGACACATAGGTCTCCATCTCTGACATTCTCTAATTTCCTTACTTTAAATTCCCATTCATTCACTGCCTTTCTGGGGCAAATAATGAGAAGCAGAGGTCACTGTTTTATTTTAGAATTCTATATATATTTATGTTCAGATATGACGGAACATTTTAAAGCTATCTTGCATCTTTGGGGAGTTTCGCTTCCATCCATTTGTGTTCTATCTGTCCATCCACCCATCCACCGATTTAAATCCTTACACAAATGGTAAACCTTACCGCATATTTGACTAGTGTGGAAAACTTCCTACTCAGAGACCACAAATCAAGTGGGTTAACTTTTGTATGGATATTTGACACAATGACGGAGGGTGAGAATTCACAAACCAATTAAGATAGTATTTCTTATCCGATAGTTGAACACTTTTGGATATCGTCACTTATTTTCATCAACTGCACCTGTTCCCTTTACCTGACTTATCTCCTTGCTTTATCTAACACCCACTTAACAGCAGTTCCAACATGGCTTTCTCAGGGAAACAGTCCCGCTGCGATTGGGTGGCCTTCTTCACACTCACCTACCACAAAGCATTGATCCCACAGTATTTACTGCTACTTTTCCTCTCCTTCCCCTACTGGTCTTTCAAAGTTTTTGATCAACAACAAAATGCACAAGCTCCCCACATTCCAAGACAGCAGAGCTCTACCCCTCTGAGCATGTGAAGAGCTCCCGCTGGGGCTCAGGAGCAGCTGTCTGGCTCTTGGGGCTGTGCTCTCCTCGGTGTTTAGGGGTGTCTTGGACCACATCATCACAGTCACATGTGCACCACTCTCTGCCAACAACACGAATAGCAGTTTTTAAAATAAAATAAACTGGCTAGCTGCATTTGTCTTTCTCTTTGCCCTTCTGTTTAGATGCCTTTTCTTTTATGATTTGTTGGTGCTTTCTTGCTGTGGTTTGCTTGTTTTCTTGAGGCTCAACCTGAAATTTTTGTGCATTTACATTCTAACTCAGATGTCCTGGGCCAGAATTAGGCTCTTAGTGTATGCGTTTCAGTCTTCTTCCTCTGTGGCCTCTTTGATGTGTCCTTTCTAAGTTCTAAACCCTTTTCAATATTCTAAAAATGTATATAATAATTTGTACATAATATATAGTATAATATAATATATATATAATTTTGTTTATAATGATTTATATACATAATATATAATAACAGTAAATCTTTTCTGACTCCTTAAGCCTGGTGCTCATATTTTTTTTCTAAGAAAATGTTTCCTAATCATGATTGCCACCTTCGTATGGGCCACTGTATGTGGATTCTCTTCTATCAGCTTTCCCCGCCTGGACTGATGATGTATTTCCTGATATGCACTGAACTTGTTCTATTTCACATGCTGGCTTCCTCCATCAGCTGTATTTGGTCAGTGAATGAAAGTAATTACACTGTCCTTAAAATGGATTCTATCATTCACTTGGAGACTCTTTTTTTTTTTTATTAATTAATTCAATTTACATCTCGGTCATAGGCCCCTCCTTCCTCTCTTCCCAGTCCCACCCTCCTTCCTGCATCCTTTCTCCTCTATTCCTCAGAATAGGGGAGCCCTCTACTCAGGCACCCCAGTTAATTTATTCACATGAGGACTGAGTTCATCTTCCTTCTCCATGGCGTGGTAGGGAAGTCCCATCAGGGGAAAGTGATCAAAAAGCTGGCAACATATTTCATGTTAAAGATATTCCCCTAAGTAGTGGGATGACATGAAGCCTAAGATGCCCATCAGACTTATCTTCTTGGGGTCTGTGCATTGTAGTATGTCTATCCTGTACTATATGGCTAAAATCCACTTATAAGTGAGTACATACCATGTGTGTCTTTCTTAGTCTGTGTTACCTCAGGATGATCTTTTCTAGTTCCCATCATTTGCCTGCAAATTTTATGACTTCCTTGTTTTTAATGGCTGATTAGTATTCTATTGTGTAAATGTACAACAATTTCTGTATCCATTCTTCTGTTGAGGGACATCTAGGTTGTTTCCAGATTCTGTCTATTATGAATAAAGCTGCTATGAACATGGTTGAGCAAATGTTTTTCCTTGAATGGTGGAGTATCATTTGGGTGTTTGCCTAGAAGCTGTGTAGCTGGGTCTTGAGGTATGGCTATTCCCAGGTTTCTGAGAAAAAAAGATCTCCACCAATCCTACATCTGTGTTAATATCCAGAATATAGAAAGAACTCAAGAAAGAAACACCAAGTAATCTAATTAAAAAATGGAACACAGAGCTAAACAGAATTCTCAATAGAGGAAATTGAATGGCAGAGAAACACTTAAAGAAATGCTCAAGGTCCTTAATCATCAGGGAAATGCAAATCAAAATGACTCTGAGATTCCAATTTACACCTATCAGAATGGCTAAGATCAAAAACTCAAGTGACAGAACATGCTGGCAAGGATGTGGAGAAAGGGGAACACTCCTCCATTTCTGGTAGGGGTGTAAATTTGTACTTTGGAACTCAGTGACTCTTTAATTATACTTTTTGTTCTCATGGACTGAATTATCCAGATTATTAGATCTTGAACTTGGTTGTGGTAAATTTGTTCTACTTCCTCTAGATCTGCCCTTTTTCTTACCCCAACCATAGCACACTTATAAGCAACAACACATCTGTTTACAGCGCATGCAGAAACCCATGCGTGACAGACCAGAATAAAGATGTAGAGGGTTTTTCTCTGTTGTCTTTTATCTATAGCAAACTGAGCTTATCTAATTCCTCTCACCAAATATTAAATACCAATACAATTAGAAAAATGTATAGTAATTTTTGTTTGAATAACTCAGTTAATCATATACTGATTTATTATTTTCAATTATTTAGTCAGATATAGATAAATGTGGTAAGGTAGGGTTATCTAAGAAGAGTGTTGTACGCTGCTTTATTAGTCTAAAAGAAATAGTGTATGACATATATAGCATTAAAATATAAAACAGTAACTTAATATTTAAATAATTCAAATGAATCAGCATACAATTTTTAAATCTAAAGATACTTTTAGTAACCTTAGAGAAATAAATGTGTTTGATTGTGGTTTGTTTTGCATTTTTACTTTTAATTATTGTTTTAACTCAATAATCATCCTATAGGGTTTTGTTTTGTTTTGTTTTTAAATATATGGCTACAATGATTTCCAAGGTGTTTAGGATCTTGATTTAAAAGTTGGAAGTTTTCCCTCCCCTCATGCTTTATTGCAGACCCCAACTCTAGTAGGCATTTTTCTAGGCCTTCCAGCTATTCCCGCCAGGGAAACAGGAAGGCTGAAGGTGTATCTCCAGTTCTCTCCCTGCTCCTTTAAATCCCATGCCCCAGTGTTATCCCCAGCTTTGCAGCAGAACACGGGCTGCAGATCCCCTCACCCTCAAGCCCATCTCCAATGGATTAAAGAGATCTGCCTAACCTAACCATCTTTCCTCATTCACTGCTTTATCCCAGCTCCCAACTCCAGCAGGCAAGCCCTGGGAACCCGTAGGCCACTCTGACCGGGGAAGCAAGTATGCTAACTGCAGATTTTTGCTTACACTTTTACGTATGGTTCCCTGATCTCACCCCATCTCTGTAGCAGACATTCTCCTGCGGCCTCTCCTAGCTGTCTGTCCCCATCCTCAGGTGTCCAAACAGATCCTGGTGGAAGACCCTGCTTTCTTCCTTTCTTGGACACCCTCAGAATCCCTGCAGGCCATTGCATTTCTAAGTGTCAGCTTCCAATACCCCAAACACATTTTACCTTTAACACCCAGTGGCCACATGTGTCAGGACTCCATAATTTTTTTTTAAAACCAGAACAAGAGGAACCAAGAAACAAAACACGCACCCAATAAAGACAAGACCAAATATCAGCACCTAGAAGCCCAGTCTATCCCATATGCTGAGAAACCAGTGTAAACACAGTCAATAGCAGCCAGGACAATAGGTTGCCACTCGAGCCCAGCAACCCTACCATAGCAGCCTCTGAAAAAGACCTCATCGCAGCCTTTATGAATATGATAGCCTCTCAACATAGGAAATGCATAAATCCTTTAAAGAAATCTATGAAAACGGAAACAGTGGAAGGAAATAAATAAAAGAGTTAAAGACCTAAAAGTGGAAATAAAATCAATAAAGAAAATCCAAACTGAAAAAAATCTGGAAACTAAAAATTTAAGAGCCTGAGCAAAAACCATAGAGTCAAACCTCACCAACAGATTATAAGAGTTGGAAGAGAGACTCTCAGGGACTGAAGACCTGCTAGAAGAAATGGAGTCCCCAGTCAATGAAATTGTTAAATATGAAAGATTCATGGCACAAAATATCCAGGACATCTGGGACACCCTGAAAAGACCAAAATTTAAAAATAATAGGACTAGAAGAAAGAGAAGAAACTCTGCTCAAAGGCCCCAAAAATATTTTCAACAAAATCCTAGAAAAGAAATTTCTTTAACCTAAAGAAGGAGAAGCTATAAAAGATAAGAAGCATACGGAACTCTCAATAGATTGCACCAGAGAACATCCCTTTGGCACATACTAATCAAAACACTAAATGTACAAATGACAACAACAGTAACAACAGACTATTAAAAGCTAAAAGAAAAAAAATAAGTAACATATAAAGGCAGACCTATTACAATTACACCTAACTTCTCAGTGGAGCCTCTACAAGCCAGGAGAGCCTGCACAGATGTGCTACAGACTGCAGGACCACAGATGGCAGCCCAGACTACTATACTGATCATAGCTTTCAATCACACAATAAAGGGAGAAAATAAGACATTCTCTGATAAAACCAAATATAAGCAATATTGTAGGCTTAGATTTCTCACTGAATCTACATTATTTAGGGTTCTTAAACACCTTTACCTCCCTTCTAACCCCTCAACCTTAGGTAGGAGGTTAGTAGGGAAAAGGGCTGTAGTATTCTTTTATTACTCTGTGCTGATCAGGGTCAACAGGTCTTTAGGGGATATCAGTCAGGATACCAGCAGTCCAGTCCAAAGGTCAACACCCAACAGCAATATGAGGTTAGCAAAGGCCACAAGACTCGTGTGGATTGCCCCCAGAAGTTCCCTGGAACGTTTATGTCTGCAAAGTCAAATGTCGAAGCACGAAGATCAGCACCGTGATATCGATCCAAAAAGCCATTTCTCACTCTGCGTGGGCTTCTATATCTCTCCTCTCCTCAGAGTCCACCCATGGATGTTCACAGCTGGCTAAGGTCATGCCCCTCACATGAGAAATTCAAAGCAAATCCTCATGTGCAAAACATCATATGCCACCTAGAACCTCCGCTCAGATGTAGCCTGTGGTAGCTCAGTAACCAATTAGTTTCCCAAAGTGAGGGGAACAAGGACTATTTCTAACAGGAACTCAATGAAGATACCTGATAAAACAGGATCAGATGAATGGGGGGAGGTCCCCCCCTATCAGT